>CM031857.1:32137401-32177969 GCA_018697195.1 Certhia americana | reverse complement strand
AGTAGTAGTAGTAGTAGTAGTAGTAGTAGTAGTAGTAGTAGTAGTAGTAGTAGTAGTAGTAGTATTGTAGTAGTAGTAACAGTAATAATAATTTAGTAATAAGATCATAATTAATAAGTAGTAAAAATAACAATAATAAAAATGAAAAGGAGAGAGATGACTAAGGCCCAAGAGAAACAAGTGGTGCACAATACCATGCTCATCATCCACTGACCTGTTCATCCCCCACCACTGAACAGTGGCTCCTGGCCAATTTCCCCCAGTTTGCATACCGGGAATGATATTCTGTGGTACGGAATATCCCTTTAACAATTTGGGTCAGCCATCCTGGCCATGTTCCTCCCTGGTTTCTTGTGAAAGAAAGCAGTGAGCACCTGCTCACTGGTAGAGCATGGGACACCAAAAAGTCCTTGAATTAGAGTAAGCACTACTCATCAACAACTGAAATATCAGTGGGCTACCAACATTATTCTCATACTAAATTCAAACCCCATAGCATTATCATCTAAGAAGAAATTTAACTCTATCCCAGCTGAAACAAGGTCACCAAGGGAGAAAAAATTATCTCTTCAGATAGGATACTTCTAGATTTTAATAATTTTTTCCTCATAGTTTGGCTGTCTTAATCCAATGCTTAATGATGAACAAATCCCATTTCATTATACTAATATACCTCTGCATGTTGTTTTGAAAAAAAGGATGCATGTGATCTGTTTTCTTCAGGCAGCAACCCACTGTTACTTTAAGAAGTAGAAGATAAAAATGTTCGAGCTTTAATGACCTGCTGTACCCGCACTGACGTGCTGCGCAGCAGAGCGGCTGAAGGCAATCATGTGCTGCACCCCTCTGCTGATATTTAAATAGCTCCTGGGAACCCACTTCAATGTCGTTTGCAAGTTTGCCAAGCAGACCTTTATTGATCAGAATGTCAATTACGGTATCTCATACGCTTGCATTAAGTACCCTGTCCAAGAAAGTGTGGCGGAATGAAGGCTATCAAGGCTGATATTAGCCTGTCAGCCCATGAATTTGCAGCTCCTTGAGAGCACAAAGAGAATAATTTCAAAGATAAAAATGCACCAAAGATTTTGCACACAGCAGCTATATGTCATGTTCTGATGTCCAAGCTCATTCCAATATTTTCCTTTCAAGAATAACAGAAGTTCTCAGGCCTCATTAATGAAATCTATAGCCCAGTCTCATGTGCAAATAAAAAAGTTAACTCTCAGAGCTCAGAAAGGGAAGTAGATCTATATGAATTAGAAGCTCATGCAGGCGAAATATGACACTGAACTTTAAAGTATAGAGAAAAACTTACATTCTGACATGAAATCTCAAATTCCAAACCAGTTTCCTTTAAAGAGATGCTGTCAGTTTGTGTTTATACTTCTAAATATAAATAAACAGTTTAATGATAGAGTACTTCTCAGGATCTTTCCCTCGTAAATGAATCAAGGAAAAAAAAAATCTAATAATGAGTTTAGCAAATACATTTCATGCATCTGATTAATTTTTTTAGTTAATTTTTACTTAGTCTTTCCATTGCTTAGCTCAAATTCAATAAATAATCACAAGCAGGCCTACAAACCACACCTGCTCTGAGTGGTTTGCATGGGAGGAGCTCTCTTGACACAATCACTTCAGAGCTTTCAGTGACTTACAAAAATCATTATTTGTTTGTCAGATGAAATATTCATTAAATCAAAAATTAACTATATTTTAAAAGATTTTGTATGAGCTTATACATTTGGATGTAATGGCACCTCTCCAACAATCCATCTTCTCACACAATATATCCAGAATAAGGTATCAAAACCTCTTGCACAGAACAGAAATTGAAAAAAATAATCTTTTATCTCAAAAGTTAGCAACAATTCTTTCAGGTATTTTAGTCCAAATGAGCCATCACCTTTCCTGTTGTGTGTAGTCTGTACAGTGCCCAAAGCAGAGAAAAACTCCACATCCCTACCACAATGAAGATGCTACAGAGGAGAGGAAAAAAGAATATAAACTTTTAAAATAAAAAGAATAAAATAAAAGACTATAAACTTAAGAAACTGTGGTTTCTGCCCTAATTGTGTATATTTTAACTACTGTAGAGAGAGTGGATGTCTGACTCAGGCACACTCTTCTCTGAGGGAGAAGAAAGGGTTACCTTTAGACATTTACAGCTTCTAAGAAATTTCCATTTTCATTCTAATAAAAGCTTCATTTCAGTAAAGTGCATTAGACTTTGAGAAAAAATAACTGTGGTGTTGATTGAATAGGATGTATAAGAAATTCTGCCTGAAGTGGCTTATAATGTCTGCTGCGTTAAACCATTCAAAAAACATTTTATAGTGTCAATGCTAAAAAGAAAAGCCCAACAGTCCTTTTGTAGAAGCAAGAATGAGGTGATATAAAAAGTGTAGCTTGTGCAGCCACAAAGCTGCCTTTTGTCTCCTTGCTCTTTCTGTGCTCATGAGTTTAAAAGCCTAGAACAAGTTCAAGGAAAGATTTCTCCTGTTTTGTAAGAAAGGGGCAAGGACTTATAGGAGTAAGATATATTTATGAGTGAGGGAAAAAAAGGAACCAAGCCCAAACAGAACAGAACCAAACCCAAAAAAGTCCCATATTACACCTCTCATTTTTTCATTAAAAAGAGGAGCAGCATGAAATCACAGGTCCAGAGCCATGTTCTGTATTTTTGGGCTTTTATATCTTTTGTGTTTTATATGTACCATTCAAAGCAATATTTTCAGCACATTTTCTTAAAGCAGAAATAACAAAGTAAGATACACATCCTTAGGGGATCCTGAGGGATTGTTAACATGGAGATTGCATAGTTGTCGCCCCTGCTTTTGCATGTTTCTTTCTAGCCTTCTGATGTTTTCGAATTCCTGGATTCAGGTCCCACACACACGTCTCTCTAAACAACAATTGTTTACATTCCTCCATAAAGGAAGCGGGTATTGATGGACTTTTGGTTTGACCAGTGTGGTCTGAGAGGAAGTTACCTGTCAGACCAATGGTGAACAACTTCTGTAACATATATAAATTGGAGTCTTACAATAAACTTCCTCTTTCTTCTGCCCTTGTTCGAAGAAAGGTGTTGAGCGTGTGTGATTGGTTTCATGTCGTATAGCGATACGTAGTCATAGTAGCAAATCAGCCCATTTCTGGGCTACTTGTTGTACTCTTCTCTGTATCCTTTTTTGGGGGCAATTTGGGCTCTGTGGGGACATATGTTCGAATATAGAAAATGGACATCTAGAAGAGGCGTTCTCAAGGTGACTTGTTATTCTCGCAGACATGTTCCAGATCCTGCTCAGTTTTATCACAGCACTTACAAAAGGTCAGTACCATTATTGGAAGTAATGCTTCACTTATGATTTCATGCACCATCTCCTCAAAACTGCTCCATATTCTTTCTTTTAAGGGATCTGTTAAGCCAGCTTTGGTAATAGTGACATAGCGATTTTCTGGGTCACCTTGAACTAGCCACTTTAAAACTTCCTAAACTAGAAGAAACCATAAAAATACTGCTGTATTTTAGAGGGCTAATGTGGATGAATAAATCAAAGGCCTTCAGTGAATGTTTAATAGCCATGTGTCACTGTAAGTGTCACTGCTTTTTAGGAAATGGGTGAATGCTTGTGATTTACATCTTTTAAATTAGCAAAAACCTTTTCAAAGGATTCTCTTAAAAATGAAGAGGCTTTATTTACTTTCTTTTGTTTTTTTCTGTATAGTTCCTATCTTGTAAGGGTATTACAAAAATAGATCAGGTCATTGGTACTAGACAATACTTAAAACCATTCTATTTATGATTTATTAATGTTTGTTGGACTGATATACCATGGTGATGAGCACCAGAGAAGCACCATTGAAATAATGAATTGTTTCTTGCACTGTTCAGGCTTTGAATAATGGCATTAATTAAAGTAGAGAATGTTTACTGTATTGAAACTGAACAGTTGGAGTTTTTATAAATTATAAACCACATGGTGGATGGGAGCAGGGCAGGGGAAGTGGAAAATGTCCTGTTCTGGAAAAAATTTCTGCACTGTTGGAGAAGCCTTGAAATGTCTATATGTCTGGTATTCTTTGTTCTCTCTTTACACATGTGTCAAGAAAGGATTCATTATTCCAGTCTTTACTGTCATCATAAATCTCCACACAAAACCACCTAATTATATATCATTTTTTATACAGATTATATAACATTTTCCTCCATTATATAACATTTTCCTCCAAGGAGCACATGTGCTCCTTGTTACCCTATCCAAAGTTCTTCAATATTTGTTTAGAAGTCAAGTGAATAGAGAATGAAAGGGAAAATTTGTAAATAAGAACACATCTGGATCTGCCCCAATAAAGTGGAAACATCTGAGTTGTCACCTCCAGATACACTAGGTCATGGGTAAATTTGCGGAATTCTTGTCCAGATTAAGAATATTTTCACCACTACTAATACACATAAGCACACAGATAAAGAACCATATAGGACATGCATGATTACTTATGTCCATGAGAATGTAGATTGACATACATACATTATATATAATGACTTTCATCTGTGTGACTGTGCATTCATTCATTAATCAAATAAAAGCCAAATTTCTGTCGTATTTCTAAAACATTTTACTGTTGAATATTTTTTAAAATTAAGTATAAAAATCAATTATATCCAGTGAAAAGAATTATCCACAACTTTTAACAAATATATTTACTTATAGCTAGGCATTTTTTCAAATAAATATTTCAGAAATGAGCTTAATTAAGATCTTCTCATTTTTCCCCAGAGTGTTCTCCTGATCTACAAACATGTTGATCAAGTCCACTGTTGCACCCATAAAACAGTAGTATTTCTGTGGACAAATGAATGAGAGACTCTTCTCTAAATCTGAATGCATATTTGGGGCACAAAGCTATCACCAGTAAGTGACATCTAGTTTAGATATGTGATCGGTACTGTATTCAGCTGGTGAATTTTCTTCTTAGTAGCTGTACAGTCCCCAAAAACACTTATTGTTTCTATTTCATAATTATATCTCTCAGAGTCTGTAATCAAACCATGCACTATCCTGGACAAACCTACATGAAAAGAGATTATAGGAAAGTATTAACAACAGTCATTTCTGTTTTACTTAATGACTAGTGGAAACCTGCCCCTGAAGACCTGTTTTTTAAGACCTGAGTCATATTCCCAAACTTATTAGTTATTCTACAAGAAAACTGAACTCCATTCTGCCAGCTTTGCCTCACCTACTTTAGGAACCCTGTGAGGTTTCTACAGTGCAAAGTGCATAGAATATACGAGATCTGGAGAACAGCTTTTTTCGTCATCTGTAGCTAAACTGCCAAAATCCCTAATCTGTTCTGAAAACCTGTCATACTGTCTGACCTAAAAAGTTCAGTGTCTTATTAATAACCTCCAGAGCTGCCCAATCTCCTCTGCAATGTGTGTGTTAATGATGGATGAAGCACCCAAAGAAGGAACTACAACACCAGAGAAGGAAATAAACAGGCTGGCATTGCCCTTACAGCGTTTGATTGATTTAGAACATGTGCAGGAGCTGAGTAAAGGGTCTGCAGAGGTTTGACTAGAGTTGCCAAGGCAGTTGGTACTGCGAGAAAAGGTCAGAGGAGTTAGACATAGTTGGATTGTTCGCAGATGTCTGATGGTGTCGATTTTATTTAAAATAAAGAAATACTTGAGTTTCAAGTGATGAATCAGTCAGATTCCACCACCAAGAGGATAGACTGCTAGGATTTTATTTTACTAATGATTGTGGTTCTCTTGGAAGCCCTCAACATGGACATTCATTGTCCCAGGAGCAAACAGAGACTAAACCTTCATTTTTTCATAATCTGATTAAGAACAGAATTGCAGGACTTGAAAAGACAACACTCATACCAAAGTATCTCTGCTTTTTGTCACGTCTTCATTGAAAGTTCTGGCAGAGAGCAGGATATCTGTTCCTGTGCTTTTTGTAACTTTTATTTGGTAGGAATAGACTCATATTTTGCTCACCTGTAGGTTACTATGACATTATTTCTACAAAATCTGTCTAATTTTAGTATCCAAACATAAATGAACTTTGTAATAATTTCTCCATTTATACTTGCTTACCATAAACATTAGAAACAGCTGTGCAAAAAAAATCACCTGGTAAAATATTTTCCTGCTGTTTTAAAGCAGGAAAATATTCCGTTTTCCTGGAGTTTGTATAAAACCAACTACCGTGTAGAAAGCAAATATTCAAACCTGAACTACTTTCACTGTGGGAAAAGTATTTCTGTTTAAAACAATTGCCTGGCTTCCTCATGAAACTAAAGCTCTGCTACCAAAAACCTGTCTTTCTTAAGGTTACTGTGAAATAAACGTATGAAAACTTTATCACTTGGAGAGAGAAGATTTTAAGCCAAGGCTGCATGGAAAATAAGTTTTGACATCTGACATCTTGGAATCAGACACATAACATTTAAAGAATCACCTCTTATGTTCTCTCAGAATGTACACCACAGGAATTAGTAACCTGCCCCACAGCATAAGTTCTTCTCTGTGTTTCAAGGATTTTGCAGATTTAAGGGTTTTTTTTCTCTGGTGAAACCAACACTGGCTTTACTAGGCAAGCTGGTGATTTTCTGAACTGACAGCAGCCTTCTAGTTCCTGTCATGTAGTTGGTTCATTATCTTTATCAGCTAGTGTGTTTCTTGAAAGCACTTCTCTTTGTGAGTAGTGCTTAAAGAAAATAGTAAATGAGGGCTTTACCACAGAAATCTTTACAAATTAATCAAGAAGCATTCAAGGTGTTTCAGTTAAGAGATAAATATTGGTGTTTTCCCAACAAAACACAAAGACCAGCAAACAAACCTCAGAAGTCCTAATTTACCTGAAAAATTACAAGAGTGTCTTATTTCATGTTTGGAATATATTTTCTCTGGACAGATTTGTTTTTAAGAGATGGATACTGATAACACTTTGATATCCTGTTTAGTCTCACATTGGGCTATGTTAGGGTTATTCAAAGTATTCCAGATATTTATCCAAATAGTTATTGAGCTTTGAAATTTTAGAACTATGGAGCAAGTTGTCCCGAACTATCCTTCATCTCCTTCATTTGTCTAATCCAATTGAAGAAGTCAGGTACAGAAGAAGTTCTAAACACTAGGAATTTATGTATCCATCTTCTAAAAAGAGATAAAGAACTGACAGAGACCAAAATAAGATGGAATTTAGTTTGCAAGAAGCTTTATAATTGCCTATCAGCTAAGAACATGTTTAACTAGTGGCCTGTGATAATATTCATATTTTCTATTATTTTTTAACTTAACAACATTGGTGTCAGCCTGAAAGTATTGGTAGTAGTGAAGGATCTCCCAGAAGACTTCCAGAGTAATAATAAATGAACTCCAGTCATAGGACACTTGACTCAAAAAATTTCATGTGGACTATGTTTTTTGCATTTGTTAAAGTAACTGGTATTTGATGTGGTATTGTGAGTTGTCAGAGGTTTACATTTTCAAATGTATGAGATAGCCCCAAGAGCTTCATCCTTTCTTTCATGAAAGAAGAGTTTCATTCTTTTTTTCAAGGTGTCATTTAAGGCTGACATTTCAACAGCAAGAACATCTATTTGGACATCCCTTATTGTGTGGACTCAGAATCCCAAAGGTCTATAATGTTCTCTATGCAAACAAATTTTTGCCTGCAGAGAAGGACTGAGCAGGCTAAGGTAGATCAGGTGTAATATTTTTTTAATAACTCATGTCTGAACTATTATCATAAAACTTGCCCTAGGAAAATGATTATCAGAATCTTGCTCTCATAGGAGAGTTTGGAGCCCTGACACATTCATGTCTCAATAGTGGCAATTCCTGTGATATCTGTCCCACGTGTAGTTACAGTGTACAGGTATGTAGTTATCTTGCTGATGTTCAAGACACTTAACATAAGGAAATGTTCTTGGAAACACAAAGCAATACAGTTAAGTGGTAAACTTAAACACCAAAAAGGGCAGGAAGCACATGGTTAAAATATTAATTTACAGTAATGCTGAAATTTGTTTATGATTTGCAAGACCATTCTCCCACTTCCTAAAAGATGTCCCAACAGACCTTTTCTGAAAACTGATAGGTGTCTTAAAAAAAATTTGCAAAATCAACAAATCAATCTGTTCTATAAAAAATCTACAAATCAATCTGTTCCACTGAAACAAATAGATTGAATAAAAAACAGTTTATCTGCTTTCAATGCCCAAATTTTCTTGTGTTTGAAAGCTTCAGTGCTGTTTTAAGTGTTGTTCATAGAGATGCCTACAGTTTCTTTTCTCTTGTTTGTTTGATATGCTTTAAGTGCTTGAAGATATGAATATCTCATGTTTGGTTTTTTGATGGTCTTCAGTATTTCAACTTTATTGTTGCTGTCATCTTTAAGAATGTGCAAGCATCAGTACACACAAGCTAAAAAGCATTTCAGTACAATGAAAGAAAAATTCAGTAAACAGATAATAAGAACTTTACAGTATATATTTTGAATTCACAAATAAAAGTCAATAAAAAGCATTAGTCTATATTACTCTAAAACTCGATGATTTTCAGGGTTGTCCACACTGGATAAAAATATTTATTCTAGTGCAGCTTTAACGGTATTATTGAATAAGGGGATGTCAGTTCAAGAAAAGGTTTCAGAGAAACAAGGTGCTTTGTTTCAATGAAACAAATCCTTAAACTCATCATTAAAGCCTCCAGGTAGAAAAAAGTCCGTTATTCAAAAGAAAACATTATATGTTTGTATGAAATTTAGCATGCCTTTATTAATAGAAGTCAAAGATAAATGATTTAGAGGAAAAATTCTCCTGTCCTACTCTCTTCTATCCTGTCATATTTTTATTTTCCTTTGGATAAGTACTTTTTGCAGATGTCCTTATTCACAAAATATGAAAGATAATGTATTGAAACACTGTAACTTTTAAATATTTCAGAGAAGGTAGTAATCAGAACTGTACAGAATGCTTATTTCAATATGGAATTCATATGCATATAGATTTCTACATACTGCTCAGCAGCTGAAAGAAAAATGCTGTTACTTCACCTTTGTGTTGCAATTTCCTTTATTCCCTGTTACAGGGATTTTGAGTCTTAGCAGCTCTTCATGGAATCTGCTTTTTGTATCTCAAGCTGCAAATAGAACTTTTATCTGTCAAGATCATCTGGAAAATCCCCTGTTTGGTGCATGTTTGTGAATACTCTGAAAATCACCACAGAAATATTTCTTACAACCTAATCAACAAAGCAAATAATCAAAAAAAATTCATATTACATTTCCTTTTGCAAAAAGAGAGAACCTACTACTCACTCATGGTTTATTTGTTTTAAAAATAAAAGCTCAGGAAGTGATGCCTGGAAGTATTCAAGGCCAGATCATCCCTGAGCAACCTTTTCTAGTGGAAGATGAGCTTGCCCATGGCAGGGGCATTGGAATGAGATGGTCTTAAAGGTCCCTTCCAGCCATTGTATGACCCCTTAAAGGTCCCTTCCAAGCCATTGTATGATCCCCTAGGCTAAGGACTCATTTTTCTAAGGGAATAATTTGCACACAACTTGGTGTTTAGCACTCCTTTACTCCTCCAGATACTGACACTTCAAGTTGTCTCCAGTCATGACTGCACCCATTTTCCTGTGGAACATTTTGGATGCAAGTCATAATCTCCCAGTTTTCCTTCATTTCCCAATGTATTTCTTTACACAAACATTTATCATCCTGTTTCCTTGAACTGTGACCATTAAGCTCAGCAGTTCAGGTTGACTGAACATCAGTCAACTGTCTTTCATGTTTTACATACCATGTTTGTCTTGAGTTTTTTTGTACTATCCATCACTTAATCAGAAATACCTTTATATTGTCATTTAAATCAAGACTAAGAATATTAAATAGCAGTGGAACAAGAATGTTATTGCTGAGTGACCTTGTGTAATGAATTCTTGCACAAAATTAACAACTGTATTTTGCAATCTGTTAGTGAATCAGATTTAATCTTTCTATCATGGGACTTAAGCCATCCATCTTGCATAAAATTTAACTTTTAATCACAGTGCCATGTGATACTATGCTAATTTTTCATATAAATTCAATTACACTGTACCTACAGCACTGTATTTTCTATTTTATTTTATTCTAAAGTTTTCTTAAAATTTTTCTTTCAGAATCTAAGTGCTACAGATTTGGAGATATTTTTGAATGTTATATATTGAATACAACAATTCAATATATAATATTTGAATATTATTCCATCAGAGATGGAACTGCTGGATGCAAATGAGCCATGCCATATAACTTAGAAAATGTTTTCACAGTTGCTGTTTCAGGTGATCTAATCCATCCCTAAATTATTTTGCCATTTTCCACCATTTATAGACCCTAATCTTATATGAATTTCTGGTTTTGGTTTCTCGAAAAAAAAAGTTAAAATTAAATCTAAAGCCCTTTAAAACAGTAAATGGCAAATAAGCATATTCTGTGTCCTTCCCTCCAAGGTTTCTTTTGCAGTTTCAGATAAATTCCTCTTTTGTTAGCAGCATGGTAATTGAAATAAGTATACAGTATGTACTTTCTCCAAATTTATTTTACTCCTCTCTCTTTTCTGTCTCTTCTCTCTCTATTTCTTTGTAGGTTTTATTAGTAATATCAGCATCTTATCTATCATTGTAAGTTATCTATGGGGACCTGCAGTTGCTCCACTCTCACATTCTCAGTGATTCAATGTGATTTTTTTTCTAGTTCTCCTCATGGTTTAACATATCACCCAATACTAAGAACCTATTTTCCAGTGTTAAACCTTCATCCTTACACAGATGCTTTCAAAACTGAAGACCTCCAACTCTCTCAGCCTGTCTCCATGACAAAGGTGCTCCAGCACTGTAAGCATCCCCATGGCACCTCTGGACTCACTCCAACAGACCAATAAAAGTGGACTTTAAGTTCTGAAAATATAAAGTCTTTTACCTGGACAGAAATTATTTCCAGATACACCAAAACTATTTGTGTAAAAAGTTGTAGATTTTTACAGCTGTGTAGTTGACACAAAGTGACAACTGCGATACAATTTTGAGGAACAAAGGGGCCATATAGAGACTTGTGTAGGCCTGCCTAGAATTACAAGTTCAGAGCTTGTAAAGGTCATGGAGTCACTGTAATTTTCAGGGCAGGAAATATTGTGCCATTTCACCTACTTTTGCACCACTGCAATGGTCATTCCTTGTCATCAGAACAGTCTTCATAGCCATGTGTCCTTGTAAAGTCACAGAGGCGTCTCCACCATAATGGAGAAGGAATGAATCAGCAGGACCCTCCAGTCTGAATCCTGCATGAGTCCAGTAAGAGAATTTGTAGAAAAGTTAACATCAAATTTATTTCAGAGGGGCAGTCTGGGAGCAGATTTCTGACACGGAGTCATGTAAATCCATTTCACAAAATTATTGGATTAGCCCTTCTTGAAGTTTAATTAAATTGGTTTTCCCTCTATTAACTGTTATAACTAGGAAATGGCAGATGAGAATGAAACTTCATCTCATTACAGATCAAAAAGTTAAATCCCTTCTTGTGTCTCTAATGCTAAGAAATATGCATTATTTTATATTAATCATGCAATTGGATTTTAAGTTAGCAACTTCAGAATGTGTCCTTTTGTCCGTGTCTCATCCATGGAGATTACCCACTTTTCAAGTGTTAAAACCATTACTGGCTTGGGTGATCAAACAGAAAGGGAAGAAGCTTGTTCTGCAAAGCAGACAATCCCAAAGTGAGTACTAAGTTGAGTGAGAAAACAAAAAAAACACTAAAAACATAACAAGCATAACAAATTTTGTGACCTTCTTCACCATTTTGAGTTATATTTAGATACAGGCTGCAAGGCTTCTCCTCTTTCTCCCTTTTCAGAAAAAATACTTTTAAAGTTTGTTCATTTTTAGAGCCTGAGAAGATCTAGTGAGTTTGATGGGACAATTCACAAGAAAATGGATCAAAACGTTGCAGAAATATTCATGTTTAACTATATTAGTGCACTGCCAGTGCAGAAATGCCTTTGAAAAATGCACTTCTAAGTTGGGATATGAGCTTGATCAGAAGAACAGGGTGAAGTGTAATTGTCTAGGTTAAATAGCAAAGGTGGATCTTAAGAATGGAAAATACTAGATGAATATCCTTCTAATCGTCAACTCCAGAGTCCTGAACACAGCATCCTGGAGGATGCTTGTGGATGCATGACTCTCTGATTAGCCCCTGCAAAACATGACTTTGGTAGAGCTCATGAAGCCTTCTTCCTGCTGTGCCCAGGTGAAGAGGAAAGGACATGGTAAGACTGAGAATTTTCTACTTCACGGACAAACTGAGAATTTTGGTATCAATTTTAAAGTGAAACATTTAGGACAATAGAACATATGGTACTTTATTGTCCCAGATTTCAACTAAAAAAATGAAAATGTTCTCTTGGCTGTGTGTAGCTAACTGAGGGATAAAGACTTCAGTGAGGCATTTTTGGCCCATCTCACTCTGAAGGTCTTGCAAGGGCAATAGAGGCTGGATTGTGCATGGCTGCTCAGTGTCGTAAAAGTTGCATTAACAATTTGTGAAAGGTGTCAGAATTCAAAATGGAGACTGGGAATTGCCTCTGGTTCATGCTACCTCCTGATACATACTTCAGGTTTCTTTTGAGGAGTGCTGCCTGGACCTGTCCAGAAATACTCTTAAAACCATTCTGACAATTTCACAGCATAAACAATTGAAAGCCAGTGCCTGGGAATATTTCTTGGTGCTTTTTAATTTATTGGTATAGATTTATTTTCCGTCACTCATATTACGAGCACTCTGGGAAAAAAAAAAAAAAAAAACAACTTTCTCTTGCTACTTCTTTATACTTATAATAATAGAGATGGATCTTATGTTGATCATCAGGGTGCTTCCCATAATGTACATGGGTAATGATAATAATTATTATGATGGATTAAGAGAGCAAAAAAATCCTTGTTATACTGTGAAAAATAACTAGTGAAGATGTTCAACTCATTTTTTAAAAAAATCCTTTGTGTTTAAGAACTTCACTGATAGTATTGGGACTCATATTTTAGAGACATCTTTTGTTATTTTCTTTTCTTTTTTTTTTCACCAGTGTGATTCTTGTTTCTATGGTGGACTAAAAGAAGTTCAGCCATACAGCTTTTCATATGAGTTATTTTGAGTCTGGCCAAAATTAATAACAGAAATTCAGAATAATGTTGATTCCCACAATGATTATAAAAGTGTTTTGTAAAGCAGAAGACTGTAATATGAGGCTGCAATGTCACTGGTTTATATCTGATTGAAAAATATCTCATTTGTTGATTAACAATCACCAGAAAGATATTTTATACTTTCAAGATTATGAAAAGGACTACCTTTCAATTTACTGCTCATCTAACCATTTAATGTAGTAATGCTGCGTGGAACAGATAATCACATAATTTACTAAGTAGGTTTTACTTGCCCTTGAATTTTGTTTGATGCAGTAACATCATGCTTTGACACAGTAAGGTCATGCCAATTCAAACAAGTTCATTTGGCTCCTAATACATTCAGTTGTAACAAAGATTTCTTATGCTAAGGAAACCAAGACAGAGATTTCAGCTATCATAGTTTACCACATTTTTATAGTTACTCACTTATCTCTGCATGTATGAGGTGTAACTTTGATAACAAAGCTCAAAGATACTTTTTTTATTTAATGTTACTTATTATTCTTAAATATTTCTATTTAAAGACTGCATATTTCTCTTGTTTCATTTTCTCTCTGATATCCATATTCATTTTTAATTTTTTTTTCCTTAATTTAAGGTGTCTGCTACCCTGCCAGAGAAAAAAAGCTTTCCCTCCACATTACAAATTGCTTCATTGGCAAAAGATGTGTGGTGTTAGACAAATAGCCCCAGAGTCTTTCTTTTCCCTTCTGTAAAAGCAAGAAGAGAGTTTTATTTTATTCAACAGAAGTATAATGAAGACCAATTCTATGGATTAGTCTGGACATACTTACTATCTGAAGGTTTACACAGAAACAAACCTGTGAGAAGTACTTGGTGTTCACACTTTCTGTAAGATGGGTTGTCACTATTTTTGAAAATTTACAGAAGTTAGAAAACAGTTTGGAAATTTAGAAATAAAAGGGTTTTCAGTACACCATGCACATTCAGAATTTCATTACTATTTACTAACATTTTTTAATGTACTTTTATAAATTAGACTTTACCAAAAATTGTACAAAACATTTTCTAAAAATCTGACAGAATTTTCTAATTATTTTATTGCACTTCATACTGCCTGCAATGAAAGAGCAGGGCCACCAGGCTTTGCAAAAATTAAATATTTTTTACTTGAACTCTTTTCTCTGCACCTTGACATTATTGAAAGGAGGAGAACAAATAAATGAAATAGAAGTCCACAAGTTGGATTTCAGCAAGCTAAGATGTATATCAGTGTTATCACTAAGATTCTCATTGAACTACATGTACATTTGCAGATGTAGTTTGGTGATAGCCACTGAACAGTCCCCACTGTAGGACCACTTGCTCCATTAGAAAAATCAGCCTCACAGCTCATCCCTATGCTCTACTCTGTTGTGTGTGCCTGCAGTAGGAATTTCTAATGGGCTCATGCTGAGAGTCACAGGTCTTCAAGACAGCAAACCAAAGACTTAAACACACCAACTGTGCTTCACAAGCCAGTGCAGAACATCAATCAGCTAGGGACATTTCTTCTTTCTCTGTGGTTATTACCACTGAACTTACCAGCTTCCCATATCACCCAATTAAACTAATACTACTTGTTACAGGACATTAAAAAGCCAAAAACCCCCAAAAACACAACCTTGAATTCTTTCATATTTTCATATCAGCTGGGCCACATAGTCAAAATATATCTAGACTCCTATACAATTTTTAGTTTTCTTTGATTACTATGGGCTCCAAAATTTCAAACCCTAATGCGATAATCACACCTATCAGTGTGACAATGTTTTGCAAATGCTTTGTCCTACAGCTTGAAACATCACATCCATGACACAGACCCTGCTAAAAACCCCTGAAAAAAAAAAAACCCCACATTTCTGGAAGATATGATACCTAGTAAGGAGAGACATGTCAAAGTTGCAATATGTGATACATCTACAAATGTAATTATTCATTTAATTATGTTTAGTATCAAAGCTGTGATTGCTTGGTCTCAAGCTTCTCTTTACAAGCTATTTTTCATTCTCATTTAAGAATTAGGACTAAGAGATCAGAAACCAATTTTGTATAAAATTATCTCTCATTGGCCACTGGCTGCTACAATCATTGTAGATTGACCATGGCATTCTTTTGTCTACTTTATTGTGGGGTTTTGTGCATATAATTTCCTCTCATAATGAAGTCAACCACTTGGAATTTTCTTACAGATTTTCTTGTTATTGCTGTTCATAGAAAACTTGACTAATCTGCTAAAAATTTTCTTTTTGTATCTTCTTTGGATGAGATGTTGACTTTGAAATGGTTTATAGTTCAGAATTGCATATTTGGGAAAGGCCAGGCAAGAGGCAATCACAAAATATCTGCCAATAATATGCACAGACAATGATCATCTGCTTGCACTTGGGGGACATAGCTCTTTCTCCAAGCACTGCTTGGCTGGGACTTCTCTGTGTCCTGGTGCATTGTAAGAACCAGTTCTTGAGACATGAATTCATCCACTCCACCTGCCTCTGTCCAAATATGGATAAAGAGGTAGATCTTTGGGTTTCTGTGGATGGGCAACATTGTTTTATGCCATCAAATAGAAAAGAGAGTACTTGACTGGAACTATGTACAAATGTATTATAATTTTCCTAAGTCACACTAGTTTAGGCTTTCTAAAACTCTGAAATTCTATTTTAAATGAAAGTCAATTTAAACCAATATTTTTTTACCTTTTTTATTCTTTTTCTTTTTTTCTTTTCTTCCTTTTCTTGTAAGCAAGGATTTGAATGCATATCTGATACCTCTGACATGGGAGGCCACACCACTGGAATAAAGTTTATTTCTGTATCAGGGCTGCCAGCCCTGAATAGTTTGGATTTTACTCCAAGCCTAGACTAACTGGCTACAGGGATCATTGTTTGAAACTATTTCCCACTCAGTTCTGCTTACAAGCAGCTTCTTAGAAGCATTTTTCTTCCTTATTATCGAAGCTAGAAGTTAATATTCTGCTTAATCCTTGTCTAGAATTAATTATTTCACTAAATTAGGATCTCAATAGAAAAAAAAAGATATCTGAAATGAAAATGAAGATAATACCAAGTACACCAAGAAGTAAAAATATCTGTAAACTTAAAATGACAGAAGTAGTTTAAAGTACTTTTGCCAGTTAATCAACCGAGATATTCAGAAACAATAATAACTGTAGAGCCCCATAATTACTTTTTCAAGCTTCTGTTGCACTTTTGAAGTTCACTTTATTTGTTTTTAAATTACTTACAGTTATCTCCTGTTTTTTTGAAGTGTAACAATGATAATATTGGCTGACATCACAACTTATTCAAGATGAAAATTATCTGCTCTTTCAGAAAGTGAGTTTATCTGTAACAGAATAATTCCCCAGCCAAAGATTATGACCCATTTCAAAGTTCAGTTGAATGTAAAATGTTGAATACTACTGTTGGTTCTTGGTTTGAGTGTGAACATTTCTGCCCTGACAAGATGTGCATGAAAGACAGTTTCTGCCCTAAAAATGAGATTTTTTTTTTCTCTAAATAAAGGAAAGAAATAAAAAATGAGAAGAAAAACCATGATACAGAGAAAGTAATTTGACCAGAGTGCCACATGAGATTAAGTAGAATTAATGCATAGTGACATAAACTCTCCTTAGGTCACCCATTTCATAACTCTGCTGAGCCTCAGAATCATAGAATCGTTAATGTGTTGTGTGCAAAGTCTACAAACCCTCATAGCAATGGCAGCAAGAAGTGTTTTCAAAAGCAGTCAGAGATTATTTAATCTCTCTACACTAACATTCCAAGTATTCCACTATCATTAAGTGAAATTAGTGTCCTAATGCATAATTTCAGTTTTATTGCAGCAGGCATTCATAGTTTGGGCTGTACCAGAGATGAATCAATACATGTTTTAGAAATGTATAATCTTTTAGAGGGTTTGTTTTTGTCTCAAAGATGGTTGTAGAAGCAAGCCAGATAGTTTTAAACATAGGAACATTCACACATTAAAAATTTTCAGAACATGTTTTTCTTAAAAGTCTATCCAGTTATGATTTATAAGTCTTCAGAATAAATCTGTAGGACTGTGTTTTATTTTACTGACTTTTATTTTAAAGATCATATTTAGTTTAGATATTTTCTAAAATGTTTGACTCATTCCAAAGTGGATTGAAAAATCCACAGACTCATCTGCCATTTCTTTGCCTTCTCAAAGGTAGACAAATTCAATGAGAGATCTACAAATCAAGTTAAAAAGCCCAAAAAGAATGATTTCAGCTACCCCATCGTTTTTAGCTCTTGAGATATACCTTGTTTAGGCTATAAATGTGCCCTTAAATCCTGTCATGATAATCATGTTTAAAAAAATCCTCCTGTCATATTTAAATCTGTTATGATTTATAAGTCCTTTCGAAGTTTTATGTCTCTGATTTTCACCCAAAGGGAAGATCTAGTAAAGAGTTCTGAGTTCATTCTGAGTTCAACCAGACAGCACATTTCACATGACTACATCAGCTGCGGTAAATTCTCACAGTGAGCTTCAAGACAGCCCAAGTATCATAAAGTGCCTCACCACATAGTTTAAATTTGAGTGTCCATGTTTCAAGGTTTTGGTTGGGAGCAGTACAGAATAAGACAAAGTTTTTCAAAACAATAAATATATTTCTTGCTCTTGAATTTCATTCCATTAACCTACAAGAATGGATAAGGAATTAAAGTCAGGATTTTCCTCTAAGAGTTAGAGTGAAATTTGGTCTCAGAACTGAAAAAAAAGAAAAGAAATTGACTTCCATTCTTCCTTACTTAGATAAGAATCATCAAGCTAAGGTGTGTCTGTATTCTAACCAATGTAAACTGCTTTAAGACATTACAAAGAAAAATAGTAAGCTACCTGCAGTGCAGAGCAGATCAAAAGGTCTAGTTGGTCTTAGAAAGCTTAGGAACCATGTGATGTGTTTTTAAGTTCTAATTATCTGCTTGCACAATCTTTATGTCTGGGTATAGTTTTGTCTAATTTTATACATTATTATTTATATTTATGGATCTGCCAGTGTCTGAAAATTCTGTTTTGTATTACAATAAAATTCCCTGGTTGTTTGTGCCTTTCTGAACTCATTTATGCAACAGATATTGCAGATGCTTCATGTCTCTTTGTAAATTCAGATAAAACTAAAGGGGATTGGGTCAATCCCAAGTACTAAATAGCATTCAGTTGTAAGCAGTGAACAGTCAAAAGGCACTAAACTGACCACAGTCCTGCAGACTGAATGAGCCCACGGAGTATATGCACGATAGAGTATCATGAAATCATAATGAATAGAGAAATGTGGGTATAAAACAGCTAAAGCTTGGTGATTTTACTCAGTAGCCAAGTTAAAGAAAAACAGATATGCCATTACAAAATATATAGCATAGCTGTGAAACTCAGTACCATAGAAACCTGTGTCACTATTTAGTGTTGAAAAGAAGTTTAAAAAGCAATTAAATTAAATAAGAAAAGGAATCTCCCCAGATCTAACAAAATATGCCACTAACTCAAAAACTCTGCAAGCTATATGCTATTTCAAAGCACTAGGGAAATATACTGTGAAAATGTCATCATATAGGTCTTATTCTTAGACTCTTTTGCAGTGACTTACCATTCAACACAGTAAAATAGAATTCACAAATATACAAACTTCAGCTCTTGTTTTGAAAGCATATTTCTCACTTCCCTCACACCTTTTTCCTAGTGTCTTGGAGCTCTGAATGACTGTGTGAGTTCAATAACTGTTAAACAAATAAGTTGTTCTATTTCTTTTTATATATTTAATATCCTAGGGACTCTCCTAAGGGGAGTGTTCATTGTTCAGTAATCAGAGCTTAACAAACAGTGGGAAAACCTGTGTATGATAGCAATAAGCATTTCACATGGCACTTTAAGCATTTAAGAAGTTCTGAGGATTTTGAAATTTGACTCCCTGTTCCCTTGTGTTGAAGAGAACTCAGGCTAAATGGACAGACAAAGCATTCTGAGAAAGGGAATAAAGTAGATCCAGTTATCCTGTCCATCATCAGGGCTGGAAGTTTGCATTCAGAAATTCTATTTCTACATGTTCAAGAACTATAGAAACATTGAGTTGACTATCTCAGCTAAAGGCTTTGTGAGGTTTCCAACTGAATCTAGAATTGAATTTTCAAATCCAAATTTTCTTCTTTTTCTCACAGAACAAGGAATATGCTTTGCTCCAGAACTGATTTTTGCCCATTTTTGCGTTCCTGCTATGGGGTGTAATTTAACAAAAGAATTGTGTCATTTTTCAGTCCATTGGTTTTCCACATATATATTTTTTTAATTCGACATGCAATAAAGATGATTCTTGCATTAAAAGAGAACAGTGTGAAGATAATTGTAGCAGTTTAACACAGCTGAAACAGCCTTGTTCCCTGACCTGCTCAAACTGACACTTCTGCAGGCTTTGGTACTATCAGTGGACATCTCTACATCACTCTATCTGTCAGTTTTCATTTTACAGCACAGGTGTTAAGTAGTTAAAACCTAAAAGAACCTCAGCACTTCAAGTAAAATGTGAAAAAGTTCTACTAGAATAAGGAAATTTTTCTACAGAAGCACATACCAGAGAAAATAAAATTTCTCCTGGGCTAAAGCCACTAAACAACTTCAAGTCAAATGGGAATTCAGAGGTACTTGAAATGACTTCTTCGTCTATAGGAAATGGGACTGCAACTCTTGTGACTGTATATTTGGCTGTGACTGCAGTTTTCAGCTCAGGAACACTAATTTTCCAATAGGAAAGTTTTTAAAATATGTTTTCTTTGATTTTCTAGACTAACTAGTCCATTTCCATACTAGGAAATTTTCTCATGGCAATCCTAATGAGGCTGCTGCTGAAGCAGAGACAATCTCTTCTTTAGGAGATCTTCTGGTTAAAAGAATCCTCTGCTCTGTTGAGTGTCTGATTACACCCAGATTAGATAAAGCCAATTAAGCACTTACTACTTAGCAAAATTAATATCTAACCAGTTATGTACATGGGAGTTATTAGAGGAAGTCAAAGGATGACTTCAGTAAGCAATCTATGAATACTTTCATATCAAATCAAAACTAATGTATCCAATAATGGTATAAAATAGGGAAAAATAGAAAAAAATTATAACTACATTTATATTTACTATCTGATTTATTAAATTTAGCCTTGAGGGAAACTTCAAAGAATCTTATTTATTTATTTATTTATTTGTTTCCATCTGTTATCTGTATACATTCCTTTTTTATCAAAAATTTTGTAACTAAATGTGGCTAATACCTAAGAGAACAGAATTTTATTTTTTTTCAAACTATTCACTTTTATTAAGTTTATATGAGTTCTAATTATTGATATACTGTTGCTATATCAGCATGACAATTCCTTATATTACATTATCAATAAAAACAAGAAATCCAAATTTTCTCATTTATCTACAGCATTAGGATTTTATCCCTCTGTTAACTCAATCAAAAACACTGAGGTATTCCTTGCAGATAATTTTATAATATGTACAGAAGTTTACATTCACAGTTTTCTCTTTCATTCTAAGCAGATTTTATAGACACAGCTTTTTGTAAGATAAGTTGAAGTTCCATTTGTACAAAAGATAGGGTATTGTGTGAGCTCTAAGTTTGGACCATCATAAAAACTGCCATCAGAAAAAAATTATTATAAAGAAAGTAATTTATTCCCCTCCTATAATTTTTTGGAACACAATGTTTTCATGAGACTTCATCCAAACTCATTAGCAGTAATCATGTTCTCTTGGTAGCTGTGTGCCTCCCTTTCCTTCTTGAACTTATGAGGTCTAAATATAAAAGATTTCAGTGCTTTCTGAGGTGTCTACAAAGTTTGTACAGAAATCATGTAGCTCTTATTTTCTGTTTTTTACCCTGTGTATTCACTATGATGTCTGTTTTCATATAAAGATTTCTAAAACTCATCAGCCAGTTGTAAAGGCTGTCATGATTTTACATCTTACCTTCACACAGTCATCTCTTGCTTTCTGGAGAAATAAAGCTCTGTGCTCTAGAGCTCTGCTGCACTGGGAGCTTTTAAGGGTACTTGTGCAAATCATTTCAAAGTCATTTCAAAGTCTCCAAGGATAAGGGGATGTTGGGAGGCAGCACAAGCACACCAAAGTGAAAAACAAACAAACAACCCCAAATGTAGTTATTAAGAAGTTTTTAAGCCTTGTCACTGAAAGTATATGATTAGTTGTCACCTGGAAGAAAGAGAAATCTCAGATACCTTGAAGAGATAAATAAGATTAAGTCTATATTTTACCATACTACTCACAACCTTACAATACCCAAAATCCCAGAATCACTGCAACAGTTTAGGTTGGAAAAGTAATCTAACACCATCAAGTCCAACTGTTTCCCCAGCACTGCCAAGTCCACTACTTAATCACGCCCCCAAGTGTCACATCCTCATGTTTTTAAATACCTCCAGGGATGGTGACTCCACCACTTCCTTGGGCAGCCTGCTCCTGTCTTTGACAAACCTTTCAATGAAGAGCTTTTTCCTAAAATCCAGACTAAACTTCCCCTGGTGCAACCTGAGGCCATTTTTCCTCTTGTCATTTTGTTTGTTGCCTGGAAGAAGAGGCAAATCCCCACCTAGGCAGATGAACTCATTTCAGATGGTTGTAGAGAGTGATAAGGGCCCCTAAACCTCTTTTTTTTCAGGTACAACCCCAACTCCCTCAGCTGTTCCTCATTAGACTTGTGCTGTAGACCCTCCACCAACTCCGCTGCCCTTCTCCAAACACACTCCAGCACCTCAGTGTCTTTCTTGCAATGAGGGGCCCAAAACTGAACACAGAACTTGAGGTACCTCTTCTCCAATGACCAGTACAGGGGTATGGTCACTGTCATGTCCTGCTGGACACATGATTTCTGATACAGGCCATGATGTCATTGACCTCCTTGACCACCTAGGCACATGTGGCCAGTGTTCAGCTGTCACCAACATCCCAGTGGGTATGTCTTTTCTTCTTGGTTAAAACAGTAGTTTTCTTTTGTTGGTTGTCCATAGTAATTTCTGTATGTAAAATATAATAGAAGATTTAAAAAGAAACCTAGAAACATGAAGAGTAAGGGTATATTTTGACAAATTTTCCAACAAAAGATTTAATAGGTTACGTGGTCTGAAAAGTGCATTCACCAGCCCCAAAATCAGCATGGATAACCCTGCTCAATAATTTCCTTTTGAGCTGGCTGCAGATTTTGTTATCAGATGGGAGTACTTTTGAAACCTGATGAAGTACTTACACATCTTGTACCAGCTTGCTCCGTAGCTGTGCTCTTACCAGTCATCTTGTGTCACATGCTCCACTATGAATTTTGTTCTTCCCTAAAGCCAAAAATGGTAGGGCAACTTTGCAATTCTCTGAATGTGCTAGCAAGTGAGCTTGGAATTAGGTTCATTATCTGGAAAAGCAGAAATTCCCATGTTCAGGAAGGAATAAAAAAAAAATGAAGTGATATTCCAGATCCTGACGATGAATGAACAAGGAGATTAAAGACTCTGGTATATGTAATAGACATCTGGTCTTAGGAATTTATTTTGTCCACAGTTTTTAGCTTGGATTGCTGAACCTAATCTGTCCCAAAGCCCATTAATGTCTATAGTTATTAACAAAACATTATAAAGTATGGGAAATATTGTAAAAATATTTACTGAGGAATCCACCAGGGCTTTGTTTCAATCAGTTCTTTTGGTATTTAAGTAATCTTTTCTATTAAATCATCTGACTGCACATGGCAGAACTTAACTTATGCTTAAATGATATCCCAATGAGAAATATAAAATGAGCTGTGATTCCATTTATAAAAGAATGCATAAATAAGCATACTTTGAAGAAATGAATCAAAGGAGTATGAAGAAAAAACCCTAACCGGTTGCTAGTGAAACACTTTTTTTGTATTTGGAAACCAAATAAAAAATGCAGCTATTTCATTAAGAACGCTTAAAAACAGTACAGTTTCCCTGCATTTAAATCAGTGGTGCTAAGACCAAGTTTTGATCTTCTGTATCTTGACTGCTCTTCAAATAAGTATAATCAAAAAATGTTCAGAGAAAAAGGCCTGTGGCTAATGCCATCAATATTGACAATAATTTTTTACTTACCACAGCATTCAACTCTTCTTGTTATACTTTTCCACACTCATAATACAACACATTTTTAAATGAGGATATATTTTTATAGCATTATAATTATGAGCATTTTCAAGTAGAATGCATGTGAAAATAAAAGACAGATTAAAGATCACAGAAGGGAGAAGAGTTACAGGGTTATTCAATCTGGTTGCCTTGCCACACTAAAAAGCAAAGTGAAGAAAGAGATAGAGGGAAACAAGTGACAGATTTTTGTTAATGTGTTCATCCTGCTGTATACATTAGTATACATTCATAATGGTAGATTTATAGAGATATTTATCTCACAGAATTTTTCTTCCTAAGAATTTCTTTGTTAAGAAATCTGTCAACTCATTGAAGTGATATATTTACCCTCAAACCAGTATGAATTGTGATCAGAGTAGTGTTTGCATTGATAAAAGTGTCATGAGTCTTGCTTCTCAAACCTGGCTGATTGATCTTGAAAATTTATGGTTCATGCAATCCAGATCACATGCAAAATGTTCTTCTGAGCCCTTATATATCCTACAACACCAAAATACTTGAATCTTCTTAAACAGTTGTCTTGACAAGACCACAATTACTTGGCAAAAAGTAGGAAGAAGTGTTTGATAAACCAGATGGTTGTGCTCTCAGTCAGAAGGACCTGGCAGTTAGAGAAATAGCCTGACATGAACCT
The DNA here is from genome assembly GCA_018697195.1 of Certhia americana. Lineage (NCBI taxonomy): Eukaryota > Metazoa > Chordata > Aves > Passeriformes > Certhiidae > Certhia > Certhia americana. Next base: position 32,153,882 of record CM031857.1, on the reverse strand, counting down.
GAGGTTTGCCGAAGGGAAAATGTTAAATCCTGGCCCCAAGGATAATGAGCCTTCTAAACCAGCACCAGCTGAGAAGCAACCAGCTCCAAAGCAGCTTGACAGAGATGGACCTAAGTGTCCTGTGAACAAGAACATGAGCTGACAGTGTCCATTCGTGGCAATGACATCAGCTTCCTGGAGTGTATTAGGCAGAAAAGTGACAACAGGTTGAGAGAGGTGTTTCTTCCCTTCTTCTAGAAGTCCTGGTAAGACACATCTGGAGTTCTGTGTCTCTTTCTAATCTCTGCTGTACAAGACAAATGTGGACATATGGGATGAAGTACTGCAGGGAGAAACAAAAATGACTTAGAGATTGAAGTATTTTTACTTTGTGGAGAGACTGAGAGAACTAGGTTTGTTAAACCTGGAGAAAAGAAGGCTTAGAAGGAATGTAAACATGTGAACAGATACTGGTGGGAAGCAATAAAGAATGTGAAGCCACAACTTTCTCAATAGTACCATGACAGTGGACAAGAGAGAATGGGTACCATTTGTAATATCAAAAATACCAATTAAATGTGATAAAAAGTTATTTTTTATTATTTTTTGTACTTTGGCAAAGATGTTCAGTACTGGTACATGTAGCCCAAAGAGAATGTGGAGTCTTCGTTAGTGGACTTGCTCTGGGCAACCTATCTGACCTTGATGTCTTTCTTTCCCATTCATTCTGTTATTCTGTGAAGGACAGCTTAACACCAAACTGCTGGAAAAACAGAAAGACAGCAGGTCCTTTAGTGTCTACACAGGGAAAATAAACCCCAAAATAAATTAAAACCATGAGTGATTGCAGTGCCCACTACTGTAAGTCCTGCTTAGTGTGAGCAGATAAGCAGCAGAGGTAGGAAAATAATTTTATTCTGTTCCTCCCGGTTGCCCCTCTGGGAACCATAAAGTATATGAACTAGATCTTATGTTTCTCTTTTATTTTTACTAAATTACAAAGCTCAGTTCAAGACTTTTGAGAAATGTCATGATTTGTCATTATGGTTATCTTCAGATGTAATTATGCAAAGTACAACCATTAGAAAGCAAAACAGACAGTAAACCAAGTAAGATTAGTCTGGAGCATGAGGCAGACTGGATGAGTCACAGAACCAAGCACACTTACAACTATTGCCTCATCCAAAGATCACTTAAATCTTTTTAGAAGCTTCAGTGGATTTTGGATCAGTTCTCAAAAATATAAATTGCTTCATTTTTCCTGAATAATTTTAAAACACACAAAAACTCTTTAAACAAGGCTTTTCTGATAAGAGCAGGATGCATGAGGGGGACAGAGACATGCTGCTATTTTTATTCTAGCTTCTTAGAAAATGATCCAACACTCCAGTTTTAAGAAACCTTTAAATAGCCCCTGAATAGGCAGGTAAGAATCATCTACCGAACCAAACTCCCATATATATTTAATGTATTTTAATATTTTTTGAAGTAGGCTGGTAACAAAACAACAACAGTGGGTATGTGTGAATCATCTGTGTGGTTTTCTTATGCCATCATTTTGCTTTTGAAGGTGTAATGTGTAAATTTTTTTACAGCTATATCTTTTGTATATAGGATCCATAATGATATTTTGGTTTTTCTTTGTTTGTTGAGGGGTTTTGTTTGGTGGTGGGGTTTTTTTTGTTGTTGTTTGGTTGGTTTTTTTACTTTTTGATAAAATAAAACATTTTTGTCAAGAATCTTTATTTCAGTCAGACCTTTTAACAAATTATTTTCCATTTATAATAACAATGCTTCAGCTTATGTTTACTACAGTAAATGGTCTACTGCTATTTTGGCTGCTCTGTAGATCTTCACAGCTTTAGAGAGAGGTGAAGAGGTATTTTTAGGAACTCTGGCAGCTTTTTAAAAGACTACAGGGAAAAAACAAGATGTTTATTTAAATCCACATTCAAATTAAATTTTACTTCAGGCAGCATGCCATGGGAAACAATCTTTCAATGGTATTTAAAGCTTAGACCTGTACACAACTTGAAACAGCAGATAATTACACAAAAACTATTATTTTCCCTTATGTATTCATGTGTCTTAAAAATATATGTTTTAAATGAGAAGACAATCCTATCTTTCGGCAACACAAAACAAGGTATGTTGTAAAATGTGTAATGCAAAAAATCACTCCAAAAACATTAGTCCCTTTGGAACCTTCTGTTTCAAAAAATGTTGTATGTTCTGCAAACAAGAATTGTTAGAAGAAGTTTGTTTTCACATAATTATAGATACCTTAGAGACAATCATGAAACACAGTCTAAGGAATAGTAAGCTTTGTACTATGAACACATTTGCAATGCTAATAAAGAAAGATGAAAACAAGAGGTAACTAGTTAAAAAAACAGAGTCTGAATGCTAAAAAGCTAAAAGTAGCGAGGTCCAGGAAAGCGGCGTGAGAAAGTGAGATGTTAAACCTTCCAGCATGAGTTAAAATCTGCCCCAGATTGTCAGTGACTCAGGGGTTTATAATATAAAGGTCCAAAATATAATTTGGCCTATAAAAAAGAAAACTTAAAGTCTGTCTGTCCAGCCCTCCACTCCCCATTATCACAGATCCAGAGGCTTACTAGACTGTGAGTTTACACACTAGACTGTGAGTTTACCTTTATGACCATGAACATTACCAAGGGCACATTGTTAATTCTGTCAGGGACTTGATGCCTTCAAATGCTTTATTTGCAAACATGCAGTTCACAAGTTACAAAGAAGCCATTTTTTTCAATGAGTGTTTCACTTGTAATTCTTGTTGTGTTAACAATTTATTGTGATATCTACAACTGCAGGCAAAATTCATGAAGCAGAAGAATATTTCTGAATCAGTGCAGACATGGAAGCCTATTTGCCAAACGTTATTCAGGCAGTGGGACCTGCAGAAAATTTCAGCAGTCAGCTATAGATAAAAGAGTGGCATCCCTGCCCATGGTATGGGAGTTAGAACATTGAGATCCCTTCCAACATAAGCCATTCTGTCATTTTATGACCTGCAGCGTCCTTATGGACATGGGGCTTAGCATAGACTCAACCAGGCTTTCCAATATGACTCAATGAGGTGAAAGCCTGCAGCACAGGCCACAGGAGAGAAAAGGTACAAAAAAGATCAGGAGACAGTGAGAAGATGAATTACATTTCTTGCTAGCTATTGGACTGGTAGACATTTTGCAAGTAAAGATCCTATAAGACTGATGGCTTGAATAGTGAGTTCCCTGAGACACAGTAGAGGCAATCAAGACTATTTCAGGTCTTGAGAAATCAGCATTTTTCACGTTCGTCTTTTGGAGTGTTTTTTTTTTTTTTTAAAAGAAAGGCTGATAATTTTTTGAAAAAATGAAAGAGCAAATGAGTTTTTATTTAGTGCTCAATTCTGTTGAATATGGTTTGAATTAAAAAGCATTTCATCCAGCTCTAGTCTACATGTTCAAAATCTTTGGCAAAAAAAAAAAAAAAAAACACACAATTAAGATACCAACAAATTATTGCTAGAAACTTTTGTTCTTTGCATAAGAGCAATTTTCATTGAGTATGTAACAATTTTTAAACTCTTGGCAGACACAGAATTCTTGCAGAGTAGAACTTCTAAGAAATTACTTTTCCTTTCAAATTCCTCCATTCCATATGTAGCTATAGCCTATCAAATTGCTGAGATACACTTTGATAAATTTAGAGTGATAATTTAAAGGAAATGGGAATGGAAAGAAGGAAAAGGTCCCAAGGTTGTAAATAGTTATTTAGAAAAGTTATTTGTTCAGCTACCCAGTAAATATGCCACAGTAGGAACCTGTATTAGATTACAGTTTGTAATCTCTTGTCAACCAGCTATTCCTTCTTGAAATTTGACTGTGAGGGTGGTGCTATGCTGGCACAGGTTGCCCAGAGAAATTTTGGATGACCTATTCCTGGAAATGTTCAAAGCCAGGCTGGATGGGGCTCTGAGTAATGTGGTCTCGTGGAAGGGGGTTGGAATGAGATGGTCTATTCTTTGACCTTGAATAGGTCTTTGCCCTACCCTAAACCATTTTATGACTCAATTAATTTTTCCAGACATCTGCCCCTGCCTTCTTTATCCTATGTTGTGTCTTTTCTACTTCATTAAATCTAAAAAATATTGCTAAGTTTTACTTCCTGATAATAGATATTTTGATAGCATCTTGAAGATCCAGTCAAGATGGAGAACAGTTTGTATTGGTTCAACACCATCCCTGAGATCTAGTCACCAGCTCAAAGACTCCAAACAGACAAAGCAGTTGTGTTAGTTTAAAGATAAAATTGCTCTTTAAACTTTCAATAGGATGGAATTATTAGTAATAATGCACTTGTATATTTTAATAAGAATCAGTGATCTCCTGAACTAGGCAAAATGAGCAAACATGAGTTTTTTAGATAATTTACATTTTCAGTGTCTGAGAGGGAAAGAAGAGTGAAACAGGTAGGATGAAATTGCATTTAAAGGTTTTAAAGTTAAGAGAATTTAATTTATCTTTCCAAGAATATGTATTATGGTTTCCTGGTTTATTTTTTCATTTTATGTCACTGACAACAGTACAAACACGTAGCACAGAAACGCATTGCTTTCACAGTAGAAAAATTACCCTTTATTCTGACTGAAGTACATGTTCTCTCCATCTAATCTTAACCCTCTAAATGAAATTATTCATTCCAGCTCTTATTTCAATATGTTCTGATGAACATGGAATATATAGTTCCTTTCCAGAGTAGTTCCAACTGGATTTCTGATTTACTTCTTTGGTTATGGATATTTCTCTGACTGCATCCCTCCAGACTACCATAGGGACCAAGTTAATGATTACCTTGTAAATGACTAGAGATTCAGCTATTGGAGACTCCAATTTCAATCATGTTTTTAGTGTTGAAAGAATTTTAAATTTGATTTTTTATCATTCTAACCTGTTTATGTTTTCAGTCAGAAATGATCTTAGCAAACTTGTGTTTTCGGCCTACCCTTATGAATGCGAGCCAGGAACACACACATCTGGACAGCTAAAAGCCAGGATATTTTGGCTTCTAGCAAACTGAACGCGCCCAGAAATGTTTCCTGACACAGGCAAAGTACAATGACCTGGCTTTAGATGCAAGGAGCTGTGTAGAAACTGACTGTTGAGAACCACCTTTAGAATATTTTGACAGCTGAACTCTATCAGGGAACTGTATAGAAAGGCTGGCAAAATTCATGCCAAAGAACATATTAACAGCTTAATGATCCAGCTACACACTCCAGTGCCTAGGAACATTCCTGAGTCCATGGGATTTCCTACCATGTGCAGTCTTTGTCCTGTTTTCATCTGATTATTGATTCAGGCACATTTCTGACACAGGCTTAAATAATTAGAAGCTTTTAATATTTTTTATCTCATTTTAAATTATATTTACAGCAAGGATATAATATTGTAAATATGGGTTTCATGTCTGTGCACAGGGTGAGAACAAAACTTTATGAACCACTCAAACCACTGAAGCCAGGAATATGTAGCTCTATCCTAAATAATATTAGGTTATGAGAAAGACTAACTGCTAAATCAACCTGTCCACTTCAGTCTCCGTGAACAGTTTGTATAGTTTCTGAAGGCAGTGCTCGGTTGAAAGATACAACTTTTTTTTTTTTCCACCACTGCCATTTTGGAAAGAATTTTTCTTTGTTACAAATTGGAGTAAAACAGGAAAACAAGATTGCATTTCATCTTTGGAAGGGCAGAAACAAAATTCATTTTTTTCAGCAGGGAAAACATTGTCGGTTTTGTTTCTCTCTCCAGGATAAAGTAATTTCAGCCTAGTACACTATGCTTCACTTTCTCTGGGAGAAGTATCAAGATTGTTTTTTGGTTTGTTTGGTGTGGGGCAGATTTTTGCTGCTTTTTGTTGTTGTTTGTTTGTTTGGGGGGGGTTAATTAAAAATTCCTCTATTGTGCTATTTTTTTTTTTCTCTTTTAAGATCATATATTCTACTAGAAGAGTTGAATGGGTACCTCCTAGTCACCTTGAGTTTTCCCATCTCCACAAAGTGACTGAGTCCCTGACCAAGTTCTTTATTTTCTGCATTTACTATCCTGATCAGGAATTTACTAGGTATTCAGAATTTAGCCACAAATGTTTATTGAAAATGATTCTTCATTTTAACTCAGTATAAATGCATAAAAATGATAAATCAGAGTGGATCTCTTATGGATTTTTTTTTTTTATTTTGTAATTTTTTAGGGTGCTACTTTCTTTTCAGGACAAATCTTTTCTAACGTGATATCCCTGACCAGGATAGCACTAATTGCATTGCCTAGGCACATTGAGTAGGGATTTCATTTCACACATCACAAACTATCCACACAACCTTGTCGTAGTAATATTTCACACATGTATTTTTCCCAGCAAAGTCTAATTTCCCTATCCTAGTTTCACAGTCCACTACTCTGAAACAAAACTCAGTTAAATCTTAATAAAAAATAAGAAAAATTAGAAAGATCAAAAGGCTCAGTGATTTCTCTCAGGCCATTGTCCCTGAACTTGATAAAGGTTTATGCAACTTCAGCTGGACTCCAGAGACAGGACTTTGGTAGTCATCAAAGGAGGGTGTTGCTGGTACAGCACATTTAAAGCAAAAGAAAATTGAGATATAGAAAGACAAAGAATACTTAGGGTTAAGTTACCATTATAGAATTTAATAGCACTTTGGGTTTTTGTAGGAATTAAAGCTTTGAAATTAATTTTTTAATTGATACAAATTGCCTTTAAATCAAAGACAATTAATTTTAGTGATTTATCTTGAATGAGTCTTGGATGGTTGCTAATTGTTCTCTATTGATTTCATGCTCCTGTTTTCATGTTTCATGAGAAACATGATTTTCAATCAGCAATATAATGAGAATAAGGGAAATTTCCATTTGTGCGTGAGATATTTCATTAAATGTGTCATGAAGGTCTTAGATTTCCTTTTGAAGCACTTTTACAGGTCACTGTCAAAGTCAAAATACTAGCTGGTCCATTGACCTGTTATGGTGTATGCTTCTGTATATTGCTTTTCACCTCTGTCTCACAGACAGGTGCACAATAAGGTGAAATGATGTTAACTCCTCCTATTTGAAATAGGGTTTTTTGTTCAGAAAATTGCTGTTCTCACAAAGTTATGTGATTGTGTCTTGTGGTTTGAAATTCACTCTTGCCTGTAAAATTTCTTGGGGGAGGAAAAAGAATAAAACAATTACAATAAAGCAGTCACCAGCTGCAGTAAATTCATGAGAGTATGATAATTATTGGAACAATTGACATCAAGATTGCAACACATTGGATGCAATGTTTGCATTGAATCAAAACAATTAGCACCAAGCAATGCTCTCACCTCTTTCGATGTACTGAAAAGCAGCTTTTGATTGAATATATGATTATAAGAAAAAATATGGCAGGTTTTTAAGTGTGCATTCAGAGCAACATAGATTTTGTTAGAAAGCCAGTAGACCCTTTTCTGCCTTGGAAACAGAAATATAGTATACTAAGCACACCCTTTTTTCACAGGACCATTGGGAAGACCTGGACCAGCATAAAAATTCTCTCTTTATGATTGTTTTAAATGTCTTTTTAAAACTGCCATTTAACTCAAACTATTTTTTAGAGATTCTGACTTTTTCAAGATGTGTTTTTTCTCCCTCTTTATTCCTCTGAAGGGGACATGGCTGTTCAGGTAACAGTCATTGAAAAACTGATAGCACGGGCATATCATTAATGTTAGTAAGTGTGCTTTCACAATGTAGAAAGCAACCTGTTTTCCTGCAATTCAATGAACTTTCCTGATTTATGGAGAAATTTAGTGGATTTAATGGACTCACTTGATTTGGTTATTTTTAAGTGTTCAAACCTTGGAAGAAGCTTTGCAAGCATTTTGGTAGTTATGCAAATCATTTCTGAAAAAATTTATTCCAGGTATATTTTGCTTTCTATGTTTCAATGTACTGAGATAACATTTAATGTCCTAGAAAGAATTCATTTCTGATAAACAAAAATCAAAATTGCCTTTTTTTTTTTTCCTTAAAATATATTAATGTTTTTTAGTACAGCTTGTATTCTTCAAGATTATTTGACAGGACATTTCAATATCCATGTCTTGAGCAGCAGAGTACTGTTGGCTCCTAGCTCAGCAGTTCAGCTCCGGCTGTGCTAAGATGTCTTAAAATGTGTGTGGTTAGGCATCTATAGCTCCATTAAACCAGTGCTGATATTTCAGACTTTTCTGACACAAAATCAGCCCTGCTACTAACAAATTAAAGTATGCTTTCATTGTAGCATATTTGTTTATGGTATCTAACAATCTGCTGTGCCTGAGTGCCTGGTACAGATGAAACCATTGCCTTCTGCTTGGCAAGTCAAACAAATGCCACTATAGGATTGTTAAGCTCTGATAAAACCATACATAAAAACCTGTGTTCCTGGACTCCTCTCTTCAGTGCATCTGTTCCAATCCTCCAAGCAATGAAGATGGAATTCTTCAATGGATTTCTATAGAGTCAGTGGCTTTTTCTGATATCTGTCCAGAGAATCTGCCCTTGGCTAGAGTATTACAGAGAAACAGCAAACACCCTGAGCTGGCTAATTAATGGAAATATAAAAAAGCTTGCTGCCAGGGACTCAAATGTTGGCAAACAGGTCCCTTTAGGCTCTTTCTGAGAAGGCTGGCAAATGCAAGCTGTCTACGCATTTGGCTTGGGATAAAACACAACGCTAGACATGGGCTCTTTAATTTTCTTTTTTTCTTTTCCATGTAAAAATTCTGCAATAACTTACATGGCTTAGATTGACTTCAAGGCAATTATGCAGGGTGCAGGCCAATATGGAATTCACTCTGCACAATCATATGTTTCATATTGGGTTGTCATTCACTTTGTAACTCCAGAGTATAACTCAGGAATGAGTCCGCCAAAGACTGCAGAGTTACATTTTTCTTTAAAGTAGATAAAAAAGTGAGAAGAGTATAGAGCCTCTATTGTGAGGCTAAGAGATAGAAATAAAGGACCATGGAAGTTGAGTGGTATGGTTTCAAAACTACATATTCTGCAAAAAACCCCAACCCTCCATTTCCCAATGAGATAGTTCTTTTACATGGCTCTAAGTTAAACTGTGCTTTAAGCCTGCAGATCTGTCCCTTACAGTGAGAACCAGAAGAGCTCACATGAGGGATTTTTTTACTTTTTACCCACAGAATAGGATAGACACCTATCTTCACAGTATAGTACTGATTTGGTGAGCAGAAAAAAAATAAATTATTCTCATTTTTCTTTTATCCACCATCTGTGATAGGAATTTTTCTTTAGGGCTCCTCATCTACCTTGCTTCACTCCTCAACTTTAACTTACTTAAAATTTCCTCAGAGAAATATGTACCAGCACTGAAAGGTTAGAATAACTCCATACATACAGAAATTAAATAATGAGTCTGCATAAGAGAATAATAGATCATTCTGGCATAGCTGACAGATGCCTGAATCTTCAACTGTCGCATGGCTTATGCCCCACTTTCATATATCCAATCCCAATTATCATAGAATCATAGAATGGCTTGGGTTGGAAGGGACCTTAATGATGATTTAGTTCCAACTCCCTTCCATGGGCAGGGACAACTTCATTAGGTTGTTTAGGGCCTCATCCAGCCTGGCCTTGAACATTTCTAAGAATGTAGCATAACCATCCTTAGAGTAAAGAATTTCTTCCTAAAATTAATCTAAATTTATCCTCCTTCATTTTAAGGTCATTGCCTGTTGTCCTATCACTACATGCCCTTCCAAAAACTCCTACTCCAGTCTTCTTGTAACTCCCCTCTAGGAACTGGAAGCCCCCTTTACATACAGCTGACATTTGCATCATGACTTCTATTTTAAGTGATTATATCCATCACATGGGGTCTGTGCTCTTTCTATTTGTATAAGAAGTTTCAGAAGTCCTGGGTTTGACTACATGCAGTATGGAGAAATTTCTGATCTCAATAATTTTTGCTGATATGAAATCTGATTCTCAGCCAAGTGCATGAGTCCCACAGGTCATGCCCTGTCATCCCCATCATCAGTCTGTCTCAGTCGCTCTAAGAATGAACCACTGAGTACCTCAAGTTGGAAGGGACCCAAGGAAGGGTTGGAAGGGTTCCTAAAGTCCAATTCCATGTTCCTCACAGGGCTACGTAAAACTAAACTGCATGACAAAGAACATAATCCAGATAGTCCTTGATGTCACAGCATCACCTGCACCTTGACAGCTTCACACTCACTCTTATTTGCTGATGTAGAACTTTCTGTGCCCATCAATCAGAATATCAAATCATTCATTCCTTAGGCAAACAGAGCACAGAATTAACATCTTAAAAAAACATCATTCTCTCCTAAAATTCCATAGCCTTCTTAGATAGAAACCTACTAGGACTGAAAATAGCTTCACCCTCATAATTACCTAGTAAAAGTCAAAATAAATCCCAAGTATTGGTTTTCAGTCCAGTTTATTCACAACCCCTTTTAATCTAGTACACAAACCCCATCTTCATTCTTTATTTTATACTTGTTCTCGAAGTGCCTTTTTTGGTCCCGTGGTGATTGCCACCCATTGCTGTTGACAATCTGAGATGTAAATAAATTAGACTAGACCTTGGCAAACTATTTAGGTTTTCAGATGCATTTTCACAAAGAGTAGGCAGGCATTTGGAAGAGACATTTTCTCTAAGTGACAAAATAAGCATGTGAAGCTGTAAAATCAATACACCATTCACTGAAAAGGAGTTGATTTTCTGAAAAGTTTTCTTGATTGCCTTTGCTTTAAAATTTTTTTTTACATAGCCCTAATTGATTATGGCCTTCTCTTTTGTGAAAGCCATTAATTAAAATGACATCTCACTCAGAATAACTTGTAAATAAAATGAACAGTATGACTGTGTTCTTATGAGAATTTTGATGAAAAAAAATAAGGAAGAAATATGGAATTCAGCTTAAACTTATATGTTTGAGGCAGATGCACATAAAAGATGACAACTTCCACTTGCATTTGTCCTTAAGATAATAATGAGTCTACATTTGATCAAGGACTATGTCAAAGGAGTGTTATTTACAATACCAACTATTAAACTTACACACAATTGGAACACTAAAAATATTTTTGTTTTACAGAAACTAGTTACTTTCTTGCTTTGTGGCAGTATGCAGCTTGTCTGATCCTGATTTCTAATCTTCAAATTCAGATTTCTCAGCTGTTGTAAGTTTCCTAGAGGTTTATTTTGGTAATTCTGGTGTCTAGAGTAAGATTTTGGTAATTCCGGTGCCTAGAGTAAGATTTTGGGAGTAAAGAACAATTGGGAGCACATTGTTCGGGACAGCTTCTCCAACCACGCTTCCAAAGGAGGAATTAGCTATGGACAGCACAAGCTGTTATTACAGCTCAAGGGAGTTCCCTGCCAACTACAAGCCCATAAACTCATGCTACTCCCTAAGACTCTTTAGGTCCCAGTTTTCTGGCTTCTGTGCTGTTGAGAGGGCAGGTGATGACAGACTCTCAAGAGAAGACTGTCCCCTATGGAACTAATTTCTGCCAGTAATGCAGCAAAACCTGAAGGCATATAGAGAAAAAAAACACCAAAACTGTCCAGACAGACTTTTGCCTGAGGTAGATTAGTATGATATTTCAGTCTACCCTTTCTGTTTGAGGATGTGCCTTTGCATTTATGCTTGCTGGGTAGTACTCAAAAAAGAAAACTAGAGAACCTTGCTAAATTCAGCCAGCTATTGGTAAATAATTTAAAATCTATATTTTATTTGTTGGAAAGATACTTGGACTATTAACAATTGAAATATGTTGTATTTATGCCATCAGAAATGGCTCACTGGTTTACACTGATGGAAACATGACCTAGAAAGACAGAAAGGGTTCAAATATCTCTCAGCTACTGTTCTACCTCAGCTCTTTAAGCCTAAACTAATACTTTTGTTGTGAAAGCTGGAGATGAAGATGAATTATTAGTAATTACTAAGTATATAGCTGTGTGATTTTATGTTCCATATTTTATGACCACTACTGTGAGGATATAAGAATTGATTCCCATGCACAGCAGATCTACACTTAGTGCTTATTATTAAAGCCGTGTGAAAACAAATGTGAAGATCACTTTTATGTTCTGAATTCTCCATACACTAAAAATCAAACAGCACAATAACTTTAAGAGGATAAAAGTTCAGTAGAAGAATAAAATATTGGTTTTATAGATAAAAGGATTTTTTTTTTTTTTTTTTTTTTTTTGGTTAGTGTCTGCTTGGAGTTATGTTTCATTTAAGCATTGAGAATCCCCACATAGAAACAACTCCCATTCTGTTTGTTGTTATGCAGAGATTAAGTGCTTGAGGGCTACGGCTGTCCTGAGAATCCTTGATTTCAGACAAGGGATAGAAAGAGAGAAATACTGTAATCCCTAGTTTACAAAAGACACCAATTTAGTAAAGGGAGATACATCCCCAGTGCATGGACCACTACATTTTGTAGGACTCATATGTTTTGAGAGTTCACTGCCTGGGAACACCATCTCAGTTCATAGAATGTATTTAAGTGCTTCTGTATTTAAGCACACCAAAAATTAGGCACATCTATGATTCCCACTGATTTTAATGGACTTTCAGTAGTCTGCATGCTTAAGTGCTTTTCTAGGTCAAAACTCTCTACTTTGTGTCAGCTAAGACGTACCTGCACCATTCCTGTGCCTGAGGCAATTTGGGTATTTGCAGTCCTTTCAGGAAAGATGAAGGATACTGTATACAGGTCAATTACCCCTTGCTAATAAAGTCTTTTCTTTTTTTTTTTTTTTTTTTGTATTCAGCAATTAAATTACAATAGCAAAAAAAAAATATTAAAAAAAAATATTTCAAAAGAGTGGACAAATCTATCCACACCTTTAAATGCTGTAGTCCTTTGGAACAGACAGGTATTCATGTCTCCTTGACCACTCTGTCTTTCATCTACTTTTCTTTGCCCCATAAGAGTTTTCTCTGGATTTTTTGTTTTGTTGGGGGGGGAGAGTTGTTTGGTTTTTTGTTTGTTTTCGGTTTGGTTTGGTTTGGTTTGGTTTTTTTGTTAATTTTAAAACTTTTTTGGTCTCACATATATCTGGATCATTCCCAATAATGCCATGTATGCTGGAGTACTACAGACTAAGTAAGGTTAAAAGCAGCTTGGTCTGCCAGCTAGTTTTCATTGATTCTTCAGTGCTTGTTCAGTGATAGCTACCATGAGGCTTCCTTCTCCTTCCCATTTGCAAACTATAGGACAAAGACATATCCAAAGACAGGATAGCAGTATATGTAAGGGGCAGCATATGGCCCACCAAACACATCCAATCCATGACCAATGGCAGATCTTCAGAGACCTTCAGAGATATTCATTTCTAAATATATCCAAAACTCAGCTGGACACAGTTCCAGGCAACCTGCTTTATCATAGAATCATATGTTTTTGTTGGAAGATACCTAAAAGACCATCTTGTTTTTTTCAGCAACCTCAACTATCTGAATGCACCTGAGCAGTGGGATTGGATTAGATGATCTCAAGAGATTTATTCTATTTTAAGAATTTTTGATTAGTAATTAGCACATTTAAACAATATTTACTTGATAATGCATATTCAGATTTGAAACAGTCAAATTTTCTACTTGTGTAAAGAACAGCATTACTTTTTATGATCCATAACTGATAACAAAAACTGTCACATATCTCCTAAGTATAAAAGTAAAGCATAATTATCTGATTACTAAACCAGTCCAAAAGAACAGAAAGATTTCAGGCATCTTTAGTGTTAGAAGATTTAATTGTTTTCATAAGGAAGGACCTCTGGCTGTACTGTTCACATCTTCCATGTACTACTGAAAGCAGCAGTGCTCCAAGATTTGGAGTTGGATATAGGACACAACATTATCTCTCCCTGGGTAATGCAAATCTGTTCATGATCAACAATTAAATACAGAGATAATGTATTTTTTTACTTCAGAAAGTCCTCGCTGCTTTCAGGATTAGGGTTTCAATGAGTGGTCTACCCATTCCAGAAGGAGAGAGTGAGGAGGAATTGAGTTGCTTGTACCTTGCTTAACTAGGATAGAACACTGAATTCCAATGTCTTGTTTTACATATAAGCAGGTTCCACTCAGCTAAAATTTCTCTATCAGACAGTCTTTGATCTTACTATTCAGGTACTAAAATGTGTTACTGGCTTGGATTAAAATATCAGGGCTTTCAAAACTAGCTTAGGAAAGAGATCTGTCAAAATGAAAGTATCATTGTCAGTTCTGCTATTGTCTTTTACACTGAATACAAATGATAAAATCACCTTAAACCAGTTTCCTACCTCACAAATTTCTAATGACACTGTAGTGAAGTCAAGGCATTTTAAAGCCTTTTGATGGGTTCAAAGTCAGTCATTAACATAACAGAACCTGACCCTCTATTTGCTAAAGCAATACAGATTTCAAAAGGGCTGCAGTGTTAAAACTGATATAAATGTTAACTACAAACAAAGCCCTTTCTAAATATTAACATGTTTTATAAAATATAAAACTTTTTTTTTTCTTTTGCTAAAATTTCACTTTTTAAGATACGCTTGGGCTAAAAGTTATGAAAGTTGAAAAATATATATGACATACTAGAGAAAGAATCAACCCTGACTCTGCTCATTCTCAGTGAATGAATCTCCTCACTCTGACAAACATACTTTTTTCCTTACATATTTGTGCTTTACAAATATTAAAAAAACTTTAAAAGTTCTCATTCCTTCTGCATGAAGAAAGTGTCACCAGAATCTGACACCTTGTCTCTTTGAAGCATTGTTCAAATAACAGCAGTTTCAGGAGAGAGGTTCATGGGTATCCAATATACCTAGTGAGTGGAATGATTACCTCAGAGAGTAGAATCATGTTTATTTTTGAGATAAAGTACCAGGAATACAGGGAATTCATAATGAATTGTCTCTTCTGAAAAGTAGATAAAACATTGTGCAGAGAAAATTAATCTCCTCTAATTCACTTTTCTACATTTCAAGTATCCTATGTGTCCTAACCCAAATGGTCAGTCTGGGCCACTTTGGATTTTCGGAAAGCTTAGTGAGTAGAAAATTCACCTGACCTATTTTATGTGTCAAATGGAGATCCCTGGAAAGGAGACATTGTCCCAATTCTAATTTTGCAAAAGTCACACCAGATTTACAGGAAAGGCATATTTATTGCGGAACTGCCATTTAAACTTGTGAGATCAGTGTATCAAAATAACACAGTTTTTCCTGTGATTGTGGAATTTCAAAAGATTATTTTGGATGCAGCTGGCTAAAGAAAACAAGAATGGTTAGTAAAAATCTCTGTTTTTAAAAATTTTTCTCAGATTCTATAGCAATGTAGCATTTCTCAGTGTCTTTATACTGTTTTGGAAAAGTATGATGAATTTTTAATATTAAAATTAAAAATGTCTATCTTATTAAATATCATAAGCACTTATGCTTAAAATACTTTATACATAATACAGTCAATTTAATAATACTTAAATCAGTGACTCATTTCTCTGTGCTTCTTAATGACATAATTTAATACCTGTAAACTAGGACTGCCTCTCTGCTTACTTGTTATTTCAATCTGCAATTAAAAATTCAAATTAATTAAACACTTTATAAAAATATGTCATTAAAGGTTTTACATTATCTTTGAGCCCTGAAATCTGTGTAAGATTACTCAGTTATTATTAGCCTGGGAGTAGAAATTGCAAGTATCTTATTCCAGACACTCAAAAACATATATTAATAAGAAAGAATATTATGAGATAGGTTCACGGGTTCAGTTTGGAACATTGCCAAATGTTATTCCAAAAGCAGTTCTGACAACCAAAAGAAAAAAGGCAAACTGAAAATCCCTAATATATTTTAGAGATTCAAAACAATTTAAACTTAAAAAAGTTTTTACAAGAACTTGATATTTTAAGTGTAGATGAGAAGCTGGAAATGGATCTGCTGCTTTATTACATGGATTGCACAGGAAAAGCAGGATTTAAGCACACTGACATAGGACCTTTTTTAAGGATAACAATTTGAAATGTGCTTCATGGTTTTGAATGAGGGGACAGAAAATATGAGGGAGACGAAAAGAAGCAAAGAATTTTTTCTACTAGCAAAGCACATCTAGTTTATGGGAAATAACCAGCTTACTGAAATTTGTTTCACTAACACCAGTAAATCTCTGGAAATTGGTGAATATATATGAACTTCTGGGTGTCTCTTAGGGAAAGTAAATGAAATACAGACTTCTCTAAAAGGCTAGGGCAGGAAAAAGATGTTGGAAATTTGCAGAATGCTGTCTGAACACATTTAGTAATAACCCTGATAGTTACAGAATAGAATAGAATAGAATAGAATAGAATAGAATAGAATACAATACAATACAATACAATACAATACAATACAATACAATACAA
>CM031857.1:32052504-32137391 GCA_018697195.1 Certhia americana | reverse complement strand
AATACAATACAATACAATACAATACAATACAATACAATACAATACAATACAAAGAATATGACTATTCATTTTGAAGTGACCTACAACAGTCCAGTCTAGCTGCTTGACCACCTCAGGGCTGACCAAGTAAAAGTGAGTTACTAAGGGCATTGTCCAAGTGCCTCTTAAATATTGTCAGGATTGGGACACTGATAACTTCTTTAGAAAGGCTGTTCTAGTGCTTGAGCATCTCTTCAGTACAGAGAAGTTTCCTAATATCCATACTTTAACTCCCTTGCTGTGGTTTTGAATTTTTTCCCTGTGTCCTATTACTGGAAACCAGGGAAATCAACATCTCCCTCTTCACTTGCCGTCCTCGTGGAAGAGCCATAAGGACACCCTTCACCTGTCTTTCCTCCAAATCAGACAAACCCCAACTAGCCCTCACAGAACATTCCTTTCATGCCTTTCATCCCCACTATTGCCCTCTTCTGGATGCAAATTCAAGGATATTTTTAATAGAGACTTTTAAGCGGGCAAATAGAGGTCTTATCTTTTACTAGATCAGTTGCTAAAAGTGAAACATTAACTCACGTTGTCAGGTGCATGAATGTTTCCTTGTATCTGAAATAGAAAAAAGAAACTTAAAGTCAAGATAGGAACAAACATGCCAGTAGGTCTACCTTGAAGGAAAGTAGTCCAGTGGAGTTTGGATGTTATCAGGGAAAGATGATTAAGTAATTATATTCTAGGTAAAATGAGGAGACAAGTTGTTTATAACTTGTGTGACACAGAGCTTAATACCAATAGATCCCCACCACTGCCACAGTAGATAACCCCACAACAGAAATGTGAGCATTTATGGATTGCTGATCTGCACGTTGCAGGATGTAGGATACAGGATTGCAGGATTGCAGGATGTTTCATCCTGGGTAGCAGTGTCCTCATGGTGCCAACACAGGATAAGCCAAGCACAGCTACCCAGCAGGACAAACTCATAATCAATCAAGAGTGGAAACACCTAGCAAAAATAAAGAAACATTTCTTACAGAACAGTCACTTCGTCTCTCTTGGTTGTCAGTGAAGTCTAAAAATTCACTCTGAAACGAAGAGTCTGGAATATTCATAATTCTGTTCAGGACTAGAAACAATGAGCTAAACAGAGATTGATCTTTCCACGTGTTATATTCTGCTTCCCCTGCAGTGACAATAGATGATGACTGTCTTCCTTTCTGTTCCTCATGAGAGATAACTGTCCTATGTCCCTATCAACACACATTCAGATCTATGCTGATTTCAAGGATGGCCTAACAAAAGTACATTGAGCATTTTTTTCTTAACTTCAGCTTTGAGGTTTGATATTTGGAAAAGGGAAATGGATGCCCAGGAGCTTGTCTAATTTTTTAATAGGTATGATTAGTATGACGACAGATTCTATCTCCATTTAAATGGTTCATCTTCCTTACTACTACAAGTACATGCATAGGAGAGAAAATTCAAAACTGAATCATTAAAATTCACGTCTTCAGTAAATTGTGACTTTTAAGTTCCAGCATGTAGAAACATAGGTAGATTATGAAGATGTCTGATCAACAGATAGACACATCTCTGAGACTTTTTTTATCCAGAACACCTGTATTCCAGCAACATGTAAGGAATATGAACCATTTCTGGAGACTGTACATCTGAAATCTATCTTTTTCAAAATAAGAGGCTTCATGAATCTTCAAGCTCTCTGTGGACTTTCTACACTGTGATTCATCTTGACTCATGCACTTTAAATGGGGAGGGATGGAAAGAGTTTGAATAGGGCTCAGGAACTTCATTGCAATGCTTAACAAGCACTGTTACATCTCCTTAACAATATATTTTAGAAGGATCCACCAGTTTAAATGGGTGTATCTCTTCCAGAACTGTATCACCATGGAAACAGAAAAAGATCATGGTCTTTGCACAGTCCTTGTCTCTTTGTCTTCTTGTATTGAACTCCACAGGAGAAACTTTCAGTTATCTTTATTTTACAACATTTTACAGGGTCATTCTATAAAAAAGGGCAATTAACTCACCAGAAATACCTTTAAGAGTTTCAACAAAGCAAGTCTTAGAATTTGGCATCCATGGCTGGTTTTCTATAGATATCTTTTGACTCTTTTAGAGGAAAATAAAAGAAGTTAGGGTTTCTATTTCTCAGATGTAAAAAAACCCCAACTGTTTCAATTTCACAATGTAGGGAACTTTTTCCTGGAAACTTCTATGTCTTGATTACATGTCTGAGTTGATTATCAGGGTGTAAAATTTGGAACAGGTCTTTCTGGGTGGTGCTGTTTCACCAGTTTTACTTGAACTTCATGTATCTTTCTTTGAAATTATTCCTTATGGGGGTCGAACTTTTTTGACAAAGTTAAAACAAAATAATAGAAACTGCCTTTTTCATCTGTGTTAGAAAATGCTATATATAAGTAGGCAAATTGCTTCTTTAATATCTTCTAACTTTTCTGAAATTTCTTATCCCTTGTGTGTTTATTTCCACCTTTAATTTTTTTCTCAACTTGGTTTAAGAACTATTTAAAATCTCCATCTTCCCAATTAACTTTTTTTTTTAAAATGTCTCATACTCTCTCAGCTTCTTAATATGTAAGAGCTGTTAAAACCACAGTTACTTGACTAAGCAAATAAAACATTTTTTGCATGATTATTTCCGTAGATTTTTTAACCAAACTTGGTTTATGCCACAGCATCTACTATAATTCAAGGACAATACCAAACCTAAATTGATTGAAAGTAACTATGATCCTAGCAGGACAATGGAACTATCTCCCTGGTTTTAAAGAAACCATAAATGACCCTAGCTACAATAATTAAACAGCAAGTTAATTAAGGCAGAATGTAGTTATCTTGGGCTTTTCTGTATCACTTCCTTAATTTCCCTTGCCTCATCAACATTAAGATTTATTTCTATTAGGTAGTGACTTTTTTCCTCTATTGCTAGTCTCCTAGCCCTGAACGCAGCATTATTAGCTGTGACTCATTAGATGTTTCTTGCAGCTAATTTGGATCATTTCAGCTTGTACATGTCCAGTTCTGTATTACAGCTATCATATTTTCCCTGATACGTTGTAAAAGAAAAATGAAGATCAGTCAGACTACAGGGTACAGTAGGCTCTAAAGAGCAATGGATTCAATATCATTGCTCTTGTGTAATTAATATCAAGAGCAATTCGCTGTGAATAATATGAAAGTAAATTTCTTCTCCATGTTCTGGCTTGGACGTTGTTTTATTAGATGTTGCACTAATACAAATGAGCAGGACATATTTTTTTATTGTCTAATCATTAAATTAACAAGAGTGGGTGGTTTTAGAAGCCACCGCCATACACAAATGGACTTAATAAACAGGTGTGTATATGTTTTGTTTCAGATGGTGTTTTAATGGCTGTTCAGGTTGTTAAATGATAAGTAAATTTTATGCCACAGAAGATAGCTCAATATAAAGAAAAAAAAACAAACAAACAAACAGACCCTAAATTGGCACTTCTTTATTGAAAGAGTCATTAAGGGATTGGCTGTATTTAATATTTTAATAGAAATATGTCAGAGAGACTATGAAAATAGTATCTTTAATAGTAATATGTCATTGTACTAGCAGTACAATGTACTACTAGTGCTCGTAAGTAGGATTTTGCCCTTTCTTGTCTCTTCCAAGGATCCATCCATCTGGTACAGAGAATGCTCGCAGCAAATAAAAGCTAAGTCATTGGTTTCTCAGGGATTCTGTTGATGGCAATTAAATTGGGCCTTATATTGTCTTCTGAAAACTTCCTCTCTCATACTCCTGTAAACAAATCTCAGATTCATTGTCTAATATATTACTGAGGTAAATCTGGAGCAACTTCAAGGATCTCCCACCATCCAGCCTCTTTTTAATGAAAGTTCAGGGTAAACTCACTGAAGGCATTGGCATTGTTTTGAGTTCCTACCGCTATAAATTAAACTTGATATTAAAAGTTACATTGTTAGTAGAAATAATATGAAAGAAGCCCTTTCAGCCATGATCCTAATAATCCAAATGTAGAGATTTTAAAATTTTTTTTTCACTACTTCATTCACTTTAAACATGCCAAAGATGTCAAAGCAAAGCTATGATACAGTTTAGGCACAGAAGAGAGGTGAAAAAGTCCCTGCAGATTTCATTTTCACTAAAAGAATAAAATTTTCTGAAAGGAACTATTAGAAAGATACTGAAGCTAGAACAACAGTGTTGATAAAAGAACAGGAACTGACCATTGGTGGTGAGGGTCACACATTTTCTTCCACCATATTCTAGCATTTGTGTCAGAAAACTAAATGAATACAATGAATTGTGCAGTATACATTCAATGGAATATTATTAAAAAGTACAGTAGGTCTCAAAAAATTTAAAAAAAAAGAAGAAATCCAACCAGGAAATCTCCCATAGTGATGAAAAATGTCCTCTTTATTCTATCTTTAGCTTTTCTGACATTTCAGTTGCAATTTTATAGAATTAACTTGAAGGTACTATAAAAAAAGATGTGTCCTGTTTAAATTTTGCTTGGGTCAAACATTCATGATGTTATGGAGTATACTGAGAAACAAAGCTGAAGGGGGAGAGAGTGGCATAAAAGTAATAATGGGAAATAATGTGAATCGTATTATGCACACTTCATAGTGAATCAATTCAATGAGATTTGTGTCAATTTGATAACACAGCGAAGACCGGTTGGTGAAAACCAAACTGAAGATAGTTCTTCTACCTTGTTTCTTTAATAATATCCTTTAAATTATCATTGCCAGTATTTCCTTTCTTAAGGGACAATTTTGAGACTTTGTGACGAAAGATGACACCTTTATTGTGACAAGGCAAAAACATAGTATGTCTCTGGCACAATTCACCATTTCCAGCGGATAAATTGTAAACCTGATCAATGATGCCAATCCATGTATTGGGTTTGTGTGGTAAAGTTTTGGTAGTGAGGGCAGCGCAGGGATGGTTTCTGCAACTAGCTGCTAGAATCTTCCCCCATATCCAAGGGGCTCATTGCCAGACAGCTCCAAGATGGACCCTGCTGAGATACTGCAACAGGATAGCTGTTGATGTGGTGATGGTAAAGAGAAGCAGGAAGGACCTTTGAATGGGATCACAGAGATGTTTATTCCAGCCATACACACAGACTGTCCAGGGTCAAAGGCAAGGCTCATGGGAAGGGTTCAGGTTCAAGTACTTGGGTGCTGGGAGCTGGGAGAGCATCAGGGACCAATTATCAGGGGGCGTGGGGCTACAAAGGTGGGATTGGGGTATGTGAGCCAATGGGGAAATCGGGAGGGAGTGACTGAGGGACACAGGGACAGAGAGGGGAATAACAGGGCTGACTGAGGGAGCAGAGCAGGGTACATTGGCATAACAGAACAGGGAATAACATTTTTCTGTGGGAGAAGCCTCTTATGTCTCCTTAACATAGGCAAAGCCTCTCCACACTGCTCCCCATGGAAGGGACTCATGCCGGATCTGTGTTGAGGGTTCAGTTCGATTTCCCATACTCCTTCCATCTGGGACAATCACCCTTTCTTTGCTGATTCTAGTATCTTGATGTTGGTCTCTCAACATGTCTTCCCTTTTGTCCTTATCTCCCATTCAGGAGGAAGTGAGGCCTGGAGGTCTCTTCTGTGCACTAAAGGAGTTAACAAAGACAGTGGCCAGGACAGTCAGGTGCTGCATTTACAGCTGTGCTGGAGCTGTGCCAGGATCTTTGCCAGGCCCATAGCAGTCTATGGTGTCAGATTGCAAACCTGTGCAAGGGGTAAAATCTCAGGGACCTGAGCCAAAAGGCAGCTGCTGCAGGTCTTTTGCAGCTGGGGGGATGTTAGATACTGTTCTCTCTCTCCACCCCTTGGTCTTATCATGGTGCGCCTGGGCCCTCAGCAAATTCCTGTCTGGGCCAGCTTGGCTTCTCCTCCCCCTCACTGCCCAGAAAGCCATGGGCTGAGTGTGCCAGGGCTAAAGCAGTGTCAGAGCCCAGCCCAGGCCAGCAGAGCAGGGCTGTGTATCAGCAGATATTATCAAATTCAGCCCAGCCCAGGCCAGCAGAGCAGGGCTGTGTATCAGCAGATGTTATCAAATACAGCCCAGCCCAGGCCAGCAGAGCAGGCTGTGTACCAGCAGATGTTATCAAACACAGCCCAGCCCAGGCCAGCAGAGCAGGGCTGTGTATCAGCAGATGTTATCAAATACAGCCGGGCCCTGCCTTGGCCCTCATGGCCACTCCTCCCTCACCCCGCTCAGCCCAAGGCCGAGGGGAGGAGCTCTTCTCTCTCCAAATGCTGGAATGAAAAGAGAGCTCCACGGGTTTTGTTTTGTCTTGAAATATACTCTTCCCAGAGACCAAAATGCCTTTTAATTGGTCTAACAAGATGTCAGTCTCACAGCCAGCTAGCTCACTTCCTTGTGGTCAAACTACGGCAAGGTGTGTGTGAAGTGCAGCCTCCAGGAGGGATTGCCATTGGAGAAGTCCATGGAGGAATGGCCTGCATGGGTGGGACCCCACGCCGGAGCAGGGAAAAAGTGTCAAGAATCCATCCCCAAGGAGAAAGAAGTGGCAGAGGCAACATCTGATGAACTGACCACAGCCCCCATTCACCTTCCCACTCCGAAACTGGTGTTGGGAGAAGGCAGGGAAAAAGGGGAATGAAGTTGAGCCTAAGGAAAAAAAAAAAAAAAAAAAAAAAAAGGGTTTTTTTTTTTTTTTTCAGTTAATATGTCCTAAGCATCTCTTGGAGAAAATCCAAAACAACAAAAATTAGATTAGGTCACATAATCATTGATTATTTCCAGCTCTACCAATTCTGTCTCATTTACAAGTGCAGCAGAAATCTGTGGTAAATTACTGTCTATGCATTTTGTGGGATTGATCATATACATACATAGCCATACTTTCAGAAGGGCTTATAGCTTTGCAGATGCAAACTTGAGCCAGAAATTACTGTAAAATAATGCACTGAATGTGTGTGCGAATATATGTGAAAAAGAGAAATGTTGCTCTGGAGTGTTTTTGCAACCAGATGTCGATATTTCTATTAAAAAAAAAAAAACAAACAAACAAAAAAACCAACAAAAACAAAAAACAAAAAAAAAAAACCATCAAAAAAAAAACCCCCAAAAAACCCGCAAAAACGATCAACCAAAAATCCCCCCCATAATTCATGGAAGGGCCTTTTCATGCAAGACTTTAAAATGGAAAGAAATTTGTGGTAATTTTATATGTTCCATCTGGATATTTCATAATTTAATTTATGTTGTCCCCCTTTCCAATAGCATACCTGCTGTCATGATGAAGAGATTTTTCTGTATATTTATCTGGAATTTCCTGTGTTCCAGCTTGTGTCTTATCCTATACACATCCATTTGCTAGCTGAAGATGGCAATAAGCTCTCTTTTTAAATTCAAATAATAATTTCATTAGAAAGGACTTGCAGAAGTTCTCTTGTCTAACCACCTGTTCAAATCAGGTCAAATTAGAAAAAAAAAATTCCTTGTATGTATTGAAACTGTATTTTCTGCTGTTGAACTTCATAGGGTTTCTGCCAGTCCAGCTCACCAACCTGTTGAGTTCAGCCTGAAAGTGTTCAGTTGATGGATTTACATGCTAATATTCCTCAACTTTATTAAGAAGCATGTAGTTCTTCCCTCATTGAAGATAAATGTTGTATGTATCTGAATCTAAACAATGTTAGTCTTCCTTACAGAACAGAAAAGATGATCTGGATTCTATAAAAACGAATGTTTTTCCCAATCCAAAATTAATTTTCCCTTTGATCCTTAGCCTGTTTCTTTTAAATCTAAAAAAAAAAAAAAAAAAAAAAAAAAAAAAAAAAAAAAAAAAAAAAAAGAGAGAGAGAGAAGGACTAGTTGGATTTACCTTCTATTGTTGGTATTTAATTTCATTTGCTTCCATTTATGGCTAATGTAATTTGCAAAGATTAACAATAAAAATAAATACACAAAATATCTCTAATTTAATGAAATTAGCACCCTGATATTATGATGCCAAAAATGTAATAAATATAAATGCAAATATTTAACAGACATGCATAAGTTTTGACATTTTTGCCTATTCATGTGCATGTACAAAACTGCATTAAGTATCCAGAAAGTAAAAACGAGGCCCTGTATCAGTGCAGGCATTTTTATAAAGGTAATAATGTAGTTATCACCATGCCATGTAGCCCAATTCATAGCAGTATTTAAAATTAATGGACTTTGTAGTGCAGTGGATTAATGCACTCTGTGCATATTACATAAATCTTCCTGTCTGAAATTTCATATGTAATCCAGAACTAGACTAAATATGAATGACAGAGGAAGACTTTTCAGTCTCTGGCCTATACTGAAAATTATACCTTGACATTATTCATAAATAAAATTTATAGGCAGGACAGGTTCATCTAGAATTCAGCAGTTTATCCTAAGAAAATACAAATATATGGCTAATGGAATTTAAAGGTTTTTCTCATTAGTCTCAGTAAATAAGTTCTTTTCTGTGTTTTATGAAGTGTGATTCTAAGTGTTTAGAAGGATTTAGTTTCAAAAGGAATGTGCTTTAAAATGTTGATTATATTATTATTTTCTGTGCTATAGTCAGTTATCCCTTGACCTTCCAAAATGCTTGAAGGATGGAAATGTATGAACTAGATTCTGCTCTCAGAAAACCATGTAAATGCTCAAAAGAAATACTCAAATAGTTATACTTCTTTGTATTTAGATACTTATATAAGAAAGATAAGAATTCAGCATCACATTTCAATTACTGCAATGGAAAACAATGTAAATCTGACAGAATAATAATGATTCCTATGAGTAATACAGATTTTTTTTCTCTAATGTTATTTTATAATATTAATTTATTTTGATAATATTTAAATGCATCCAAAACTCAGGTGTTTATTATGAGATTTTTTGTTGTTACAGGGTTTCTTTAAAAAGTTAAACTTTTACATCAAAACCCTATGAAATGCACATCTGTTTTCAATAGTCTCATTTCTCAACATATTTAGGTACTTATATGGAGAGGTGATAGTCTTCTTCATTACTGTCAAAATGAGTATCCATTATAATGAGCTATTTTAACTTCCCATCCCTGCCCTGGAAATGATCTTCTCTTCAGTACCCTGGAGCAAAGCCAGCCATGCTTGCTTTCTCTGCCAGCTAGGATTTTCCTTACCCAAGGAGAATTTCCAGGAGTTTTACTAGCTCAGCATTAAGGTAACAGATCAGTGGAAAGGATCCCATCGCAATTTTACTTGGAAATTCCCTTCTCTATTTTTTTTTCCTTTTTTCTTTTAATTGCTTAAGTATTATTAATTTTTTTACATTTTAATAGTGGCTGAAGGTTCCAGAATTTTGTTTCAGAATGAGGTTCTACTCAAAGCATCCTTTTTTACATGGTGGAAAAAATCAAATCATTGTATTCAGCTTCCAAGTACTGTTCTACCAACATTTCCATAGAAAGCTTTTAAGAAAATTAAAGAAAATCGCTGCTGCCTACTACTACCAGGATGCTGTGCCTCACTCTCCACTATTCTGCTCTTTGCTATATAATTAAAGCCAAAGAACAAAGGAGTTATTACGGTTGGAAAGTCTTTCTGAAATTACCTAGTCTAACTTTCTGCAGGACCAGTTCCAAATTCAGTTTCTCAGGGATGCACTGAGACCCTCAACAATGGTGGAGTCTCCATACCCTCACTGAGAAATCTGCTCCAGCATTAAACTATTGTCATCCCAAGAGCTCTTATACTAAAATCCAAACTGGATTTTCCTTTTTGCCACTTGTATTTTTACTGTGGACCTCACAGGTGAGCCTATCTATCCACTCTATCATTATTTCCTTTGTCATTGAAGACAGCTTTTTTTTAACCCAGCTAAACACTTTCAGCTCTCAATGACTCCTTGTAGGTCATGTGCTCCAATCACTGAATTTTCTTGGTGGCTGCTTGGACTTTGCTCAGTAAGTCACTCTCATGAAAGGGGGCACTAAACTAGACATTGTGCCCTGGATGCATTCTAATGGTAGCTAAGATAGTGGAAATCACCATTTTCCTCACCTGAAGGAAGTTTCTATTGTCCAGTGTCTTCAAGTCCTTCTTGGCAGGCCTCTTCTCAATTCATTCAAGCAGCTGTATTAAAACAAACTGGAAATTCCTGGAATTGTTTTGTGACCCTTGTAGCAATTACAGCTAATGTCTTCCATGAAAGCCAAGACTAGTGAACAGATTTCAAGGAGGCTTCAATCACTGTCTCTTTTTGATCAGACTGACCAGCAGAGGCTTGACACAACTTCACTTTCTCCTGTGATCTCACCTTTGATCATCACTCATATAGTCTCAACAAATATTATGATCCTTTGCAGAGCTCTATACACATTCTCCTTGCAAATGCTGTCTATCCATGTGTATCATACATGTGCACCCATTCTTGCATTTGTCCATCATTGGTTTTGCAAACTGTCCTGCCATTAACTGCATAGCTCTGCAGTTGTGCACAAACCTTCAGAAAACCTTTCTGTGATTTCTGTGCATGTGTTGACTGGATGGGTTTCGGCTTGCAGTTTCTTACGGGCCATTCCAATTGTCTGGATTAATGGATTATTGGCATTTCCTATTCTCATGTTAAATGAGTATTGTATTTTAACTTATTTTCCACTTGCTTTCATGCCTTTAAATATACTCTACTTCAGAATACAGTCTTCAAAATTTGGACTTAAAAGCATTTAGTTACACGGATCACTTTTATTCTCCTAACTTAAGATATTGATCTTGTTTTTTTTCAGTCATATGGTACCTTCCTGTCTTGAAAGGTTTGTTCAAATCCTGTGCCTAGATTGCACTGCCATATGAAGGAGACATATGGCATCACAATCTGGGAACAAGATAAAGACCACCAGATCATGTCACATATCTTGCATACCAGCTTCTAGTCACTGGTAATACAAAAGTAAAAAGATCTAATCTACTCTCAATACTTCAAGCCATATACTGTTTGTGGTTGGTGCTGCTTTACATCCCATTTCATTTTACCTGATAAAACTAAAATTAAAGTAGAAGAAACTGAAATTTTTTAGTTGCCTTATATCTGCATTCTGCTGTCGGTACCTTTTATAATGTTACTGTATCTGTGATATATAGATCTATCACAACTTCTGTTACTGTGCTCTAAATTTCAAGACATAAGAAAAAATGATGAATGTAAACATTAGCACTCTCGTGAGCCTGGCCATCAATATTTCATCTTAGGTAAACAGCAGTTTTGCCTAATTTATTGGCTCTCATTATGTCTGGCATGTAGAAGAGAAATTCCCCTCTGCAAGGAAAATTGCCCATCTGCCTGGAAAATGACCTTTTGTGCTCTGCAAATCAGTAGGGACACAAATCAAAAGGGACACAGTTGGTTAATATTGTAGAAAAATGACTTCATTTGTCACTAACTAAATTGTCATGAGTTTGACCCATTTTGAGATTAGTTAACATTTGCTTCCTTTCTCATGTTTCATGCATAATTCATTTGGATTCTCACTGTACTTGCTTCTGGAGTGGGGATGTTTTGTATAGTCACTCTTAGGAGCAATAGTAACACAACATTTGTCAAAGTGTCATAGTGAACAATGAAACCTCATTACATGTCACTCAAAGAACTGAATGAGAAGTGGTGCAATTTTATATCCAAATCTTGGAAGGTGAAAGACAGAAAACAAGTTTTTGTTGCTTTGACTGTCTTCCAGTTTGATTTGTTCTCTGAGAGCTCCCACAAAAGTCAATGTTAATATTCCTGGGTTTGATCCTGCTCTGCTGGAGGTGTTGGAAATTTCACCAGTGATTTCCCTGTGAACAGAAATAAGCTGTAAGTGAATAAAAATTGTTCATGTGTAAGAGTTTACAAGATAAGATCATCAAGGGCAGAAACTGTCAATTTTGTTTGCACTGCACAGTATGGAAGATATTCTTCATGCTACACTAAAAAAATACTGAAGAGTTGAACACTGCATGCTACACAACATTGTTGTGCTGCAATCCCCACTAAATAAGAGGCCAGTGCACACACAGAAAAAACAGACAATATGAACAATTCAGTTTGCCTACTGAAGTGTATATGGGAAGTCAGAATTTCTAATAAAAAAAGCCTCCAAACTGAGCATTTATACCCTCTCTTTGGACAAATGGCTTTTTCTATGCATCTTTTCATTTTGTCTTTTCTAACTACCTGGATATATGGCTTTTTTCTTTGCTGCTATGGTGATGAAGTGCCTGTGCCCAATCCTAAAGACAAAGAAAAATAATTTCCCCCATGTTTTGATCATATCCTGAATATTTAAATTGCCTGTAGTAACACATCTCTTCTCAAAGTTTATTAACATTCCATCAAATCAAACACTTTCATGGAAAATTAGAAGAATCAAATGTTCATTATCAACATAAAACTTTCAACAAAGCAGGCAGTATAAACTAAACTTTCTTAAAGTAAGAGCATCCTTACTATGGAGTAAAGGAGCAGAAGCATCAGTGTTCGCCAGGTTTAGCTGTCCCTTCACTCCAAATTCATCTTTACTTAGAACACGAGTCACTTCTATGGGTGTGAGGTGAATCAAGGCTTCTCAGCAGGGTAAATTGTCTCTATCTAGGCATTTCATTAGAAAAGTTATATGTGATCAAAGATGATAAAACCCAGGAGCTAATTCAAGGATGACAATGTAAAAACATAAGCATAAGCTTTGCCATGTCAATATACGGCCATACTGTCAGTCATTGTCAAAACTATAGAGCGGAGCAGCATATCACATCTTTTCCTGTCAAAATGTTCCTTCTGACAAAGGTCAGTGCCTTCATGACATAAATCTGTTATCCTATTATTGTCATAAGTATCATAAGAAGAAAGGAGTCAAATGTTTGGAACAGATAGAGTCAATGCAACTTAATTCAGGAAAGGGCCATATTTCCCACTTCCCTTTGTCAGGCTGCCAGCCATCAGCATGAGCTTTCCCTCTTGCAATCTGTTTGTGTTCCAGTGAGTAATAGCTTTTTACTGGCCTGGAAAATAACTATCCCATTACTAGCAAAGTGCATTCATAGGATCAAGAGCCTTTTTGAATAGTTAAGTGCATTGTGCCCTTTAAATAGACCAGACTTCAGATGAAAGCTTTAAAACTATGGCCAATCTGTTGGAAAATTAAAAATACAGTAAATCTAGGGCTGAAACCAGGCATATTTATGAGCTACTCAAATATACAGTCATTTAAAAGAGTTTGTTAGTCAGTGGAATTTATGAGGTTGTTTTTTTTCTTCATAAGAACCAACATCTCCAATAACTCATGCATATTTGTAATAGATGGAAAATTTTAAAAAATATATTATCTGGCAAAATTTATCTCAAATTGATCACAGAAGTGTTTAGTCTCTATTTGAAAACATACCAAATCATCATAAGGACTGTGTGCATGACTCTCTTCCCAGTAGTGCCAAGGTGAACTGGAAGTAAATGGAACTGAAGTCAATAAATGCACATGAATTTAAATCTACAGTAAATGGGAACATTGAGAATATTGGATATGAATATAAATTGGCTAAAACACATAGAGACATGCATAACAGCTGTGAGGAATTAGAAGTTATAGATACCAAGTTTTCTGGATGAGACTGGCCTGTTTCATATAACGAACAAGAAGACCAAGCTAAAATATGGTTCATAAGTTGTACCCAGGTGATCCATGTGACTTAAGATTTTATTTTGAATTAGTCATAATATTATAGCCATGCTAATATAAACTTAAGAAAATGGGGGAAAGCAGATATCCCAAGTTTACAGTCTAGTGTAAATTGCAGAGCAAATACTAGTATAGAGTTTGAATGATATGATTATTCAGCCACAGAATACAGAATTGCAGTGTTGGTGGACTGATTGGACTATTTTTTCATCTCTTACTGGTTAACTTTGTGATCCACACAAAATTACTTTTTTTTCCTGTTGAAAATGAGACAAAAGCTTTGGTACATAAACCACCTGCTAGTCCCTCCTTCTGAGTGAAAGGACCCCCAGGATTTACAATTCTAATAACAGGTATTTGAAAAAGGAATGATAGAAACAATGTATTTTTTCCTTGATTGTTTGACAGCCTATTCTTTTTTTTAGAATATGAAAACAGAAAAAAAATACAGAAACTTGAAAACAAAATTGCCGCCAGTTTAGATGAAATAGAGAAAATATGGTCAATCCCATCTTTACTCCCTACAGAAATTAATTTAGACCTTCTTTCCCATCCAGTCTTTTTTCAAATACCTCAGTGCTGGTCTTGCCTCCTCCTGCATTTAGTAATACTGGAGAAACTTTCCTGGTGAGTGTCACACCACTTTGCAGTTTTCAGAAAGCTAATATATTTTCCCACAACTTACTTCCTCAAGATATTTTATGGGTTCCAGCTGTAGCTCTAACGTCCTCTTTATTTATGCTCCCTCCCTGTAAGTGCTGTTTCTCCATGGTGTAGCTGGCAGATGGCAATGCCTTAGTACACTTGGAAGCAACCTTAAGGGACCAGCAGGCATTACAGATTTGTATAGTGAGGTGTAGGATGTTCCCAGAGAGAGCAGACTGAGGGAGACCTCATTGGGGTCTCCAACATCCTCACAAGGGGAAGCAGAAAGGCAGGTACCAAACTGTTCATTTATGATCGCTCTCAGGATTTGAGGGAATGGCATGAAACTGAGTTAGGGGAAGTTTAGGCTGGATATCAGGAAAAACTTTTTCCCCCAGAGGCTGACACTGGGACAGGCTCTCTAGGGAAATTATCATAGAACCATGCCTGCCAGAATTCAAGAAGAGTTTGAACAATGCTCCCAGACATGTAGTATGACTCTTGGGGGTGGTGTTGTGCAGGGCCAGGAGTTGGAATTGATGATTCTGGTGGGTTCCCTCCAAATCAGCATATTCTATGATTCTATGACTCTATGAAATCTTTTCGTTGGGGTCTTCCACTCTACAAGAAAGTGCTGGTACAGTATTTCTGAACTATGCCATAAAATTTAAGCAAAATGAGGCACAAAAGTTGAAGTGGATACTTGGGTCTGAAACAAGGAGCTCTGTCTCTGTGGGCAGCAAATTTGATGAGAAGGTCAAGACTGTATTTGCTGTTAGTTATTAGGAAAATATGTATTTTAAAAGAATCTTAAAATGTGTGCAGTAATTAAGGTGTTTATTCGGTAATAACTGAGGTGGTATTGATAATAATGAGTTGCATTGAAATACAGGTTGAACTTACAGACTCATGCCCTCAGCCTTTAAGCACATACCCACATAAGGAAACTGAAAATAAATCAGTAACAGTTCAGCTTCTTTTAGGTTCTTTCATCCCTCCCAGAACAATTAGTGATCCATACCTGAGTTGTTGCAAACAAATAACAAATGTCCAAGCCATCTTTATACTGCTTCATTTGGTTGTTTCTTCATAGAAACACAAAGGCCAAGATATTTGAGTGAGAAGTTCTCTAATTAGAATGGAAAAAAATTTTTCAGGGTGTAGAGCCTACAGCACGACAATTTTTACTTTTTTGCAAATTCAGATGTGAGGCCTCTTCCCTATATGCTTTCATGGGTCGCTTCACAGGTATCTTGTAGCAATGAGTTTTAAAAGCTCAATTAGAAACTTAGGAAGAAATATGTTTTTCTTAACAAGCTTTACATTTTCTTTCCTTCAAATCTATTCAATTTCCTCTTGCTCTTACATATTAGAACTAAAACTTGAATAGTAATGGCAACATTTCAATCTTTTCATCTTTCTTGGAATCATATACCTTTTTTTTACTGATTTTCTTAAAATTGCATGAAGAACAGTAAGATGATACAATTTTTTTAATACTTTTAACTTATATTAAAATCTGTAATTTTTAGTTTCATTAACCTCAGGTCTCAGTTAAATATGAAAAGGAAATAATGATAGCCTTCTAGGAATGATGAAAAAGCTATGGAACTAAAAAAATATCTTTCAGCAATCTGGAAAAAAGGGTCAGGTATTGTTTAGAAATTAGTTGTTTTATAATACGTAAAAGATAAGATCAGAAAGCCTTTCCATCATTATTAATTTCCTCTATAATTTCTGATGTAATATATAGAAAAGTTTCATATGCTGATCAGACTTAGGACAAAATAATAATAGCAGCAACTAATATAATAAGTATTTATTTTTTAATAAAATTTAAATGTTCCTCCACAAATGGGGTTAACCAGATGCTGGGGAAAAAGATGGGTATCTTGCTGCTGGTACATGAAGTTCTCATCTGACTGGATATTTTCACATATTCCACAATCATAATTTTGATCAGTGTTTATATATATGTATATATGTGTATATATATATGTATTTCTATGTATATGTATATACTATATACATATACATATATAGTATATACTACATACTATGTACATATATACATATATGTATACACATATATACACACACACACATATATACACACACACACACACACATATATATATATGTATGTATGTATGTATGTATATGTGTGTGTGTGTGTGTGTGTGTATGTGTGTGTGTCTATATGTACTTTTTTTTTATTTCCCTCAGGAACCTGGCTGCATTTTCAGAGGACTTTTTCAGACATCCTTCTGGCTTTATTAAGGTAGGAGTACAAGATATGAACTATATATATTTTAAAACTCTCTGGCACCAACTTTGATGCACAGCTAAGTATAAAATCAGTTAAACATTTGTGAATGGAAGGTTGTCAGAGGAAAATAATGTTGTCAAATGAAAAGAGTGAATAAAATTATTGATTTTATGCCTTAATATGGTAAAACTAGGTGAACTGGTTTTGGAGGTTCACATCATCATTACCTGTATGAGATTTGGGGTGTTTGTGCACACACGGAATATGAGAGAAGGAAGTACAGAGTTCCTATATCCACCACTCATTTGTATTTCCACAGCTGTTCTGTTCCTATTTCCATGACCAGATTCTTATCACAAAATATTCTGAGTTGGAAGGGACCCACAAGCATTACCAAATCCAGAACTTATGTGAATGGCCATTCTGGAAATCTAACATGCTAACTTGGTGTTTTAGTGCCATGCTCTAACCAACAGAGCTAATCTCAGGGTTAATTTGTTAGTGCTCATTGCAGTCAGGTCATGCATGTGTGGAAGACCTGCTTCAAAGCCAAAAAAATAATATAGAAGATGAAGTGGAAAGCGATAATTTAATTTCTTTTTCTTTAACTCCTTGAAAACAACACCTTTCCCTTCTTACCTATTAGACCTGATATTACTCATATTATAATTTGAGTGCCAGAATATGTTTGGCTTGTATATGGATTTGACACAGGTTCTTTTGGAAATCATCACTTTAAACTTCTGCTAGTTTTTCCACCTCTCATATGTGGAAATCTTTGTAAAGTTTAGGCAGCCTGACCCATAATGACTTGAACAATTCACTTGTCTTTTCTGATAGAGATCATTTCTATAATACATCAGCAAACTTAAAAGACGTGTATTCTCATGCATGATATTTTGTCTAGCTAGATTTTGACTGGATCAAAGATGGCATTAGACACATATTTCCAGTCATGAAAGGCGATAAATGGCCAACATTTTCAACATTTTTCATCCAACTGCAAAAAGTCCAAGTTAACATTGGAATAATCTGTTTGTAATTAGTAGAATGTGGTTTAAAATCAAGTGTTTTTTCAGGTCATTCTTGTGAATGAAATAACTGGGCCAAGAAAGCTGCATATTATTTGTTAGAAGTCAATCAAATATTTCACAGTGAAACAAGACAGGCTTCCACTATGTCATGCAGTCCTGCATGGATATACTGAGAAAGTGACAACTGTAATTTCCTTACTTTCTAATTATTTGTATAAATTTTTGTTATTTCATGTTTTACTGAAATGATTTAAAACTCTTGAACTAGATTGGATCCAGTGAATGAATTTCATACAGGCAGAAAGATGATCTGTATCTATGCTCCTTTCCTGCAGAAAGGAGTCACCCCAAGATGTCAGGAAGATGGATTGAGCATCCCCTTGATATACAAAAGAAATCAAACAGAAACTCAAGTCTGGTTTTAAAACTGAGGCAATCCTTTAAAATATATATCTTAACTTTCGTCTTTCTGGTTTGGTTTGGTGGTCAGATTTTTTGTGTGTGTGTTTTTTGGGGGTTTTTTTTAAGGGTTTTTTGTTTTGGTGTTGTTTATTTTAATGTATGTTATAATAAAAATTTAGGTTTTCACATGACTCCTGGTGTTGCAGATTTTAGAACAAAATCAGAGAGATGTGAGCAATGAAGTAAAACTAAGTATATTCAATGGATAATTTTTAAAACTATAAACACACTTATTAAATCAAGGACTTTATTTATTATCTAAGCCTTAGCCCTATTTACCAAGTCTCCATAGTGCCAATGAAATCCCTCTTCCTCCCCTCAGCCCTAAGATGGTGCAAATTTGAATAAAACAATATTGTGTAAAAGGAGGGGGTCTTCCTATATTCCACATTTTCTCATACAAATTGCCATGGTTTGTTTTGTTTATTTTTAATGGTGCATTCCAGATATGTTCTGCATTACATCACAACTGATGACCTTGGACAAAATTTCTCAACTCTATTTGTTGTTTGTTTACTTCTCCATCATCCATCCGACAGAAGAGCCATTGAGAAAAATTTGTAACATCGCTGACATTTAGAAACCTTAGCAGAAAAAGCATGTGCTATGGCTACCCACTCAGTGAACATATGTGGAACAGTTTGTGTGTAGAATATAGTGTCAAAAATGAAATCCTTGGTTTTGGCTACTGCATATGCAGAAGAGTCAAGCTTGTATGGAACAGACTTCTAGGAGTGTTGTACTGTGTGAATGTGATTGTCACTATGGCTTTTATAATGTAAATCCCCAAAATGGGGTGGGATACTGTTTGAAACATTTGCAGTCACAGTCTATCTCACACGTCCAGTATCTGCTGCCTCAGACTATCCTGTTTACAGCAGACTTGTGGCTGCTCTTACCTATGTTGCTAACATCAAATCTTTAAGGACCTTGCACTTGCAGAGCTGAGCTCCACTATGTTTCTCACACATCCTACACAAAATCCCTGCGATAGAAAATGGACAGATAAAGCATTACCAGGAGTTTTGTTCAGTACAAATGTGTCTAAATCCAAGCACTTTACACTTTCTGATCAAAGAGAATTAATTGGAACCAGGCTTGAGGGTGTTTAATATTACAAGAATTCAAAGAGGCTCAAAGAATTCCTTTGAGAACTGATAACATGAGGCTACTACCAAATCTGCAACCTCAGCTACCCTTTGATGCCATACATATGCAAAGGGTCTCCAGCCTGAAAGAGGGGTAGCTGATGCCCAGCACTGTGATATTGTCTTCTCTTTATTAATCTCTGCAGGTTGATTTTAGCACAATTTGGTCTGTGCCCTAGATCTTCATGCCTAGGAAAAAGTCTGGTTTGCCTTGCGAGGCATCACAGAACTCCCAGCCAAAAGTCAAGACACTAGTATAACATTGAAAGACCAAGAGGGAAGGAGACAGAGTTTCCTAGTGGAATCTATCCAACTGTCTATTAATGCAATCAAGTCATGGCAAAATGATGGAAGTTATTCAGAACAGGAAAGAGACAGATGCTGTGTTCTCGGGGCTGATTTCTTCTTTCTCCCAGATCTGACCATGGATTTTTCATAACTTGAGTTTAATGATATATTTCTGTTAAGCTGTAAGCCACACGTCATTGCTGCCCAGATGAGGAATTTGTAACTTAGCTTTATGTTAAACATCTCTTCTCTTAAGGATCATTTGCTTTATTCAAAAGCTTTCTTTCCTCAATACGCTCATTCCTTGCAAACAGACTGTCATCACCTGTTCTCCACTTGTTTGCATGCTGATAGCTCTTCTCCTCTCATAAATTCCATTAATTAATGAATAGTCAGCAGGGAATTGTCTCCTCAGGCTCATTAAAGAAATGGACACTAAAATGATATGAAAGCAGCTGCCTCTTTTCTGTTATTCCCTTCTGACGGCTACTGCTTTCCTCATCACTGCTAAATTATAACACTGCTTTGATTAGCAGCCCTGTTACTTGCTGCAGCTGCATTTAGAGATGGAAATTTTAACTATACAGTCATGTTTAATTGATATTCTCATCAAACTGTTAGCATTGTAAAAAAACACAGCACTCCAATACATCAAGCTTGTGTATGTATATTAAATCCTGTTGGAATTTTTTGTGACCTTGTAAGCAGATTGAAAAGACACGTTTCTTGATGCTTTCTCAAAAGTCACTGATTATCAACTGAGCTCATCTGGGAACCAGATGTAAAATTTGTGAAATATCTCAGACCAGAGATCATTCTAAACAGAAACATATTTGATTACTATCCCAGTCCTCAAGTGTGAACGCTCATTTCTCTGCTTAAAAATTTAGAAATTATTTATTTTAAAGTGTAGGATGAGATCTGATTTTTTTATATAAGTTTTCAAATCAAAAAAACTGTTCCCCACCAAAAGATTGAACTTGTGCCAGACAGATAATCTGTATCACAGCTGGTATAAATTACCATAGATTGGAAGATGTTCTAATTCATACAAGAAGGATGGTTGGGCCAGACCTGCCTATATTCAGAGGTTAGGTTCCAACTCATCCCTTGTTGAAGAAACATTACTCATAGAACAGTCCA
This sequence comes from Certhia americana, assembly GCA_018697195.1. Classification (NCBI taxonomy): domain Eukaryota; kingdom Metazoa; phylum Chordata; class Aves; order Passeriformes; family Certhiidae; genus Certhia; species Certhia americana. Next base: position 32,116,660 of record CM031857.1, on the reverse strand, counting down.
AATCAGGACAGCTTTCTCTACTCTGAGGCTGCGGAGACATACTGATCCTCTTCTAGCAGTCTTTGATCAAGAGATGACAGAATCCTGTAGTCATTAAGGTTGGAAAAAAACCTTTAAGATCATCAAGTATAACTGTTAATATATCACTGTCAAGTCCACCACTAAACCATGTCCCCACATGCCATATCTACATGCTTTTATAAGATTTCCAGGGACAGTGATTCTACCACTGCCCTGGGCAGTCTCTTACAGGGCTGGACTACTCCTTCTGTAAAGAAATATTGCCTAATACCCAATTTAAACTTCCCTAAGTGAAACCTTAGGCCATTTCTTTTTGTTTTAAAAGAAGATGTCTTGCAGCTTTGAGGTAACATAACAGGAATTGTTATTAATTGCCTTTTAGTGGTTGGTGTTTTCCCTCAGATTAAATCAGACTCCTTTCTGGAATCTGGGACTAGGTGGAAGATACAGGACAAAGGGAAAGTTCTTTAGTCTGATGCTCACCATGTTCGAGTTCAGCTCAAAAGACAGAGGAACAGGTCATTTGTGATGGAGTATACCAAAAGCATCCAAAATCAGAACTAACAGGAGCAACACTTTAAACCCTAAACCTAGGAATAATATATTGAACACAATTCTGAAGTTATCAAAAATGTAATGGAAAGGCTTCAAACCTGGTTTTCTCCCTGTTCATTAATTTCAGAACTGGATTTGGACTTTGATTAGCAAATATAATCACAATTTGATGACAAACCCAAAACTTTCATATTCAAAGGTGCCACTTTCTAAAAATAAACAAAAATCCTTTCCTGACCTTGTGAACTGCTCAGCTTCACTTGGAGAGATTTCCATTGCAAAGTTTGTGCAGGAATATTATAGAATTTGTAATTCGCCTACAGTACTTAAACCCCCCATTTTATTTCGTGTCAGGATGAACACCTAAAGGTAATCTCCAAGTCATCTATAATTCCTGCATTGTTGAAACGCCATCTGTTTTAGTTCTGCTGCACCCTCAGTGCGGCCAACACCCTCAAGTCTCTATGAGACCTTGTTTAGATTCAAACTGGAGCTTTTGGTTTTATTTCTACTTTTAAAGCTCCAATAGCTAAAAAATGGGATGATTTTGCTAAGTTTGATGTGACATCTTAACTTCTTACAGGGTCCAATAAAGGTGGGTACAGAAAGGCCCTTGTTGAACAAGACAGAGACCTAGATTCTTGCTGTAAATGTCTTAAATTGCCCTGCTGTGAAGGACCTCAGCTTTTCCACTCTAGATTTAGCAGAAAAATTTTAACTGAAGAATTGAAAAATAGAAGTAGCCCCCCCCATCAACTCTTCACTTGAAGTGCTCCTGTGTTTTTTTGATAGTTGGCATTGTATCGTGTTAAACACTGTTACTTTGAGTAGATAACTGAAAATTTTCCCTTTTTGTTTCAAGTGCTTAACTTCTTTCTTTGATAGCCTGTGATTACACTGTATTATTCTCTATTAATTGAGCAATGTCTTCCTCTGAACTGCCTTGTAGAAGCAGTGAAAACTTCTAGGTAGTTTAGGATATCACAGATATCACAATATATATGTGGAGGATTCACATCTGTTATTATGATTATTTAGAAATGTCATGTCTCTACCATAAAATATAATTTAAAGAAATCATTCTCTGTAGTAGTTTGTAACTTGGTTCCATTGGCATGGGCATCTCAGCTGCATTAAATTAGATTAAAGTATTTTGGACCTGAGGATGATTCGTGGGCACACTACAAATTTCATGGTACAAATTCAAAACTAGAGGTTTCAGTAGATTTTGGCTTGAATTCAAACAGAGTAGGACTCTAAAATTAAACAAATATTATTCTTGAAATGTAGTGCACATGTATTATTTGGTGCAATATCTATGTTTAGTTTTATACTTTTAATAGAATTTTTTAATAACAGTTGTGCTCATTAAAGATATCCAGTTCCATCAGATCTTGCCTTTGGTGAACAGAAGTCTCTTGAAAGCCATTCTGTAACTCAAGGATTCGGTAAGGCAGACAGGGTTTATCAATTCACTATATATAAAGAGTTCAGTTATCCTGTGGCAGAATCGCTTTTATCTTGGGAGGTTAAATAATAATTTATATTCTGTGTATGTGAAAATTTTTACCTCTTATTAAACCTTTCATATGTTCCCCATGCCTAAATCTCTTTCTGTGTATACTGATCTCTAACTTATAAGTCATTAAATGATTTTTGCCTCTAAGGTAATTTATTAATTATAACACACATTTACTGTTAATTAAAAGATGCAGTTGGCTTAGTACTTGATATTGTTGCTAAATTAATTCATTAGATCTTTTACTAAAAGCCAACATATGACCTTCCTATAGTGTTCCACCTGATCCTGTTGTTCCACACTAGCTACCACAAGATCTAATAATATTTACAGAGGATTCAGGCTAAAAGGATCTCAAGACAGTAGAAAAAGGCAAAAAAGATTAGAATTGAGATCTTGTTCACAGTCTTAGAGAGAAGGAGCTTGTCTAAAAGGAAAAGAAGACTACTGATGGCACAGACAGAATACGTAAGAAATTTTTATTTGACCACACAGGCAGAGGAATCAGTGTTTTGGGGCACTCAAAACCACTGCCCTGAAAAAATCCTGCTTATTGTATAACATTAAAGTGAAGAATTACAGGTAGTCCGAATTATGGTATAATATAACCCGAATGATCTGGGTTATCTTTCATTTAGAAATGTACAGTGTATAGGTCTATAACTCTTGTGTTTTGATAAAGTAATTTGTAATTAAGACCCTACTGGAGGTCCTATGATGAAAACTATTCTTGTTCTTCACCTCACTGTCTGAAGAGCATTTCAGCTGGGATTATTAGCAGTGGTTCACCGCTTAGTGTTCTGCAGCCACTCTCCACTCAGGAATCTGAGATTTTTCCAAGGCAAAGAATTTGTGGGGGGTTTGGGACACAATTTTGAGAATATGATAAAAAACACTTCTGCAATACATATCCAACAACATTTGAAGGAAAAAATAAGTTAAAATGTAGTTTCTAATCCAGGAGATTTCAAGAAGGATCTAATATATGCAGGAAATTACTGACATCTCTCATCTCTTCCCAGGCAACAATGCCCTAGCATTCCCTGATATGCAGACCCTCTGGTTTCCTCTAGTCTAGAACTATTCCAGTCTCATCAAAAGCCCTCATGGCAGAGAACCTGCTTTGTTTTTCCTGTACTACTTGTTTCTTTGTACATATCTGTGGGGTTTTTTTTGATAATTATTCTTTGGCTAATACCAGTATCAACAAAACGTACTGTGTCTGGTCCATACAAGCATACAGGCATTCATGGCCAGTATGCCAATCACAATTAATTTCTCTATCACTAATTCTCATAAATTAGATTCAGTTTATTTGGTTTTTAGAAATCCAGAAACACACATCTTTTATATTCATTGCTGAACTTTTAACTAATTGGTCAGAAATTTAAATCAGCGGAGAAATTTAAACCATGTGAGAGGATGAATGTGAATATCATATAGACAGGTCATTTTTTGGGCTAATTTGGACTAATATGCTGTATAAATGAAAGTGGCATTGGTTCCTCATCTATTTATACAGATAATTCTAGATTTCTGAAAAAGTAAAAGTACTTATATTTTTATGTAAAAATTCCTCACATCTTCAGGAAAAGAAATATATTCTCCTTTATGTAGACTACTCCTTTCTAGAAATCCATACAAATAGTTTAAAGGAAATGGCAATAGTGTAAGTCATTATGTAGAAAATGGTTAATAGGGAATGCATTATTTCTAGCCATATTTTTCATTACATTCAAAGGCTCTGGAAACTAAAATGTATTAAAATAGGTTTCACTTTTTAATTTCTTATTTTCTATTCTGACTTTTTCAAAACATTACACCAATGTGACCAGAACATGAGATCAGCACTCTTCCAGAATTATGCTGGGACACTTTGGTCACATTAGGAAATGACACATCACCCTGATTGCCTTTTAGGAATGTTTGTCAGCTAAGGGTACAGCAATAAAATGTTTAGTCATCAAGGTCAATAGGCAAGTTCTGTCTTGTGTCAAAGCAACACTGGACTCAAGTACACCTAGGGGTTATATAATTTATTTAAAAAAAAAAGCTTTTTCTCACTTTTTTATCCTGCACATTTCCAGTAAATCAGGAATAAATTGTGCTGTTTAGGGACTGAAAGTCATATTTACCCAGATAGTAAAAAGGGCTTTTAGTGGTCCTTTAAAGCAGTAGTTCACATCAAACCACTGTCAAGAGCATATTTTTTCAGCTCTTTGTGAAGAAAGAAATTTGAAATTTGAATAATAATATTTATAATTATTTTGATAAAAGACACAATAGAAAGGACATCTGGATGTTTAAGGAGAAAGAATAATCACAAATGTCTTCATTCATGTGTGGTTCAAAATTTGTCAAAAATAAAATAAACAGATCTGCATCCCATGCTAGATATGAAAACAGCTTCACTAGCAATGAAAATAAAAACATCAAAAGAATAAGAAGTTTCCAAAGCCATGAATGTGAGTAAATATGAACAGAAGGAATTTAGGGTTATTTGGGGTTATCACAGCAACCCAAATAAAGTGGATTTTAATGTCAATCTGTTTTTGTGAGATGCAAATGAAATACACAGATGCTTTAGAGATGATCAAATTTAACAGCTCTGAAACTTTGTGTATTTAAAAGCATAATATAAATTTTAATCGGCATTTCCATATGGGAATTTCTGTGGATGAAACTGCAGAACTCATAGAAATACAACCACTGATGCCAGTGTTTGTGGCACTGGGGCTAACGCGAAATGTCTTTCAAGGACAAAAGAGAAAACTGTTATAAACACTGGGATCAGCACCACAGCAAAAGGCTGACTTCCAACCACTGTCACCTTCCACAGCCCTCAACCCTCCTGCTCCTTTCCTGGAGCACATTTTAACCAGGATCCTTTAAGAAGGTCTGAGCTTTGTGGGATTTGGGAAGATATATGTGTAAGAAAGTACATTTGCTGTATGCTTCCTACAATCACATGACAGGACTTGATCAGATGATCATTCACCTTTTTTTGTTGTAAGGAACAGTTGGCTACTACAAGCAATATGATAACTTTAAGAGAATGACTTCTAAAATTTCCAAAACATATCAGTTGATTAATCATTATCAAGCTTCTTCTTGCAAAGGCTTGTTTTGAAACAAATGGCATTGTAGATTAAGCTTTCTCGCAGTAAAAAAAGTGCTCAGGGTGTCTTTAACAGTTGCCAGAAAAATATAAAACAAAATTATTCTGTTTAGAATAAGCTAATATGTATAATAAGAACAATATTTATAATAATATTTATTATAATATAATCGTACTGTTATAGTGGTTATAATAATATTATTATACTATTTCTAATAACATTATTATAATATTTATAATAAGAGTTATTCCATTTATATGATCACAAAGCACATGGGTTGCTGAGATTGTGATAATTTTTTCTCTTTTTACTTAGCTCTATGAAGATTTTAAAAGTAGAATCTGACAAATCAGCCATTAGTAAAATTTATGACATTTTCAAATTTGAGGGGGGAAAAAGCCATAAAGATCATTGCATTACAGACAAGGTGTATTTAGAAAACACAGCTTCCCCTGGAGCTTTGTACTCCACATAATTACATTCCACATACAGTAATTGAAACTTGTGAATACGTCAAACTGTGTGTTTTCACAAACCTGCAGTAATCAGCTCAAATTATTTAAATTCACTCTTTGACATAATTGCTATAAATATGACAGAAAAAGATATTTCTAGGGTATATTGCTTCATAACTCTGTCAAATGACTGCCTAGGGAAATAACTGTATTGTGTTCCTATGGAAAACTGCAGGATAGCTACATCCAGTACTGAATACTTGTCTTTCCACACACCCTCTTTAAATTTACTAAAAGATCTACTGAAATTAAAAGAAAGCTCTGTGGTCTGGGACAATACACATATCTCTCTGATTCCGAAATTACCATAAAATCAAGCACTTGGAAACTGCTGGCCAACAGCTCAACAGCTGTCATCAGGAATATCTCCACTGAAGTCAGAAAAAACAATTCTGATTTGTACCAAAAGGGAATTCAAATTTCATGTCTAGGGAGAGTGCACATGCTGGGTTCCTGACACTGTTGCAATAGACTTGTCACCTCCACAAAGGCAACTCTAAGACCAGAGATTGCCCTATTTGTTTTGTGTTTAATGTGCGAGAGAAAAGGCTCTCTAGGGGTTCATGAAAACCAAATGCCGATTGTAGTTTCCAGCCCTCCTGAACCTTTGAGAGGTCAGGAGTGCTGGAGGGAAACGTTTTCCCAACACATTTGCTTTAAGAAGTGATGTGAAGATGGAAAGAAAAAAAAGAGGGCAGGGAGATGGAATGGGTTGCAGTATCATAAATTGTAGTTGAATGTTTCCTAACATGCAGTTGAAGGAATTAATTTATCCCAACCTGTTGTCTGACTGACTAAAAGTCAAATGGAATATTAATTGATAATATGTATCACTGCTGGTAAAAAGAATAAATGGAGTCATTGCAGTAAACAGATACACTAGAAAACATTTGTACATATTTATTAGGAAATGTGAGAGCTTTTCTGAGGTTTTCTTCAACATCTAAGTTCTAACAACCCTCTAGTGGCCCCTGGAGCTATGGTGAATTAATGAAGAAAAGGAAATAACAGAAGATCATACAGAAAACTTTTTTAATCCCTTTAATTATATGTGTGGGGGAAAAAAAATCCAAACCTCAAAAGCAAACCACAAAAGAAAAAAAGAAAAGAAAATTGCAGAAAGTGCTTCAGCTATAAAACAGAAGTAAGCTTTAAAATGAGGTATTTTCTTCTGCTTTGTCCCTCTGACTGTTTGGTGGTGAAGCACTAAAGTTGTGCCAGACAGACAAAAAATACCTTTTAACTAATTAAAGAAATATTTGTATGTTTATTCAGTACTGGAGCACAGAAGACTTGAATCCTAAAGGCATGTGCTGGCTTCACAAAGCATCAGTTTTATATATATTTCTAAAAATCATACATATTCATAAAATTACCTAACATGTCTATACATATGCAGTACCTATTGTTGCCTTGCATTAAAATCAGTTGGATGTCTTTCATGAGTACGCAGTGCTCTTTGGAATTGAGACAGTGGTCTTTTTGAATTGTGTTAGTGGTCCATAGGACAAAGCAAAGCTATCTTCCTCACAGATTTGTCTTGCTGACAGGTCTTTGTGACTCCTTAATTATGGTCCAGGTTCTTTTTCTTGGCTCCCAGTATTAAAAGTCTTGGTTTTCTGATTTTTTACAATGCTAAGTGTCAGACACATGATAGATTGTCTTGCTCTGTACCTATATATTAATGATTAAACCCTTAGTTTCTTCTTTGATCCCCTTATTATTACGCTAGGCCCTGCTACTTGACGTGTTGCTGACATCTTTGATGGCAACATTTCTAATTTCTAGATCTTTTAACCCTTTGACTCAGTGGAAGGATGAATTTCAATTTACTAAATCATTTTGTCTTTCCCTCAAGAGTCAGAGAGCCTTGTGGACATTTTCTAACATTGTGGAAGTTCAGATGACACTCTGTGAGGGTGATGAGACACTGGCACAAGTTGGCCAATGAAGCTGTGGATGCCCCATCTCTGGAAGTATTCAGTCAGGTTTGATGGGGTTTTGAATAATCTTGTCTAGTGGAAGATGTACCTGCTGTTCTATGGTTATATGAAATATATTTGAAAGAAAAGGTAATCAATTTAACATTATCTTTCTTTTTTTTCTTTTTTTTGTTGTTTTTAATGCAGTTACTATGCACTTTTCTCCTGCAAACAGATTGATCTGTACATGTATATGTACAGTATAACCACAACATTTTATTAAAAACAAAATATATCTATTCAATACCTAGTTCAAAAAGAAATTATAGAAAGATGTGGCTAAATATCCCAATTATGAATCATATGTCACTGCCTCAACGGTTCCACAGTTATGAGAAGTTCTGGCCTGGCAAACCCACTCAACCATTGTTTCTCAAAATCCGGAGTTTCTTCTAGCTGCAGAATGACCACTAGAGCTCTTTGGGGACAGGCAAATAGCTGAAGTTAAAAATAACCCAACAACCTTTTTTAATCAATACACTGATTTAAATGAATGCTGCATTCACCCTTTATTCAAAGCCTAGAGCATCTGAGAAAAAGCCTCAAGCCATTGCTTGTTGACATACATGAATAGCATTGCAGAGAATTTATGTGGAATTCAAACTATTCAAAAAATAACTAATTCAAAAATATAGTTAACACATTGTAAGATTAGGAGATGGTCAACAAGAATGACAATATAGTAAATCTAGCAAATTTTTCCAATTTTTTATTAGCAACCTCTAGGACTCTATTTTTGGATTTATTTACTTTTTCTGACCAAAAATCTGAATGAAAGTTTTGAACACCAATGTTATGAATTATCTTATGAGCTATTTCAACCTGAATTTTCTAGATTATCTTGTTAACTCTTACTAGAGAGTTCTTTTAGTTTCATTCTATCCAAAGTGAATTCTTTATTTTACAACCCTACTAAGCAGGCATAATTTGTGAGTTAAAGCATCAGGATTTTAGGCATTCTTATGCATTGAGGCCCTCTTACTATTTTAAATTGCATCAGACTCTTGATGTCCTTTTCTGCAATTTTGGTGATATGTTTTTTATATTGTATAAGCCAAGGGTATACTGGGATTCTAGATATTGTATTAGTATCTTAATTTGGATAGATAGTAGATTTAGAGTTCGTCTTTCTTTTCACCCCTTCATCCTGACTGGACATGCTGGAAGTCTGGGTTATCTCCTGGTACTCAGTGCTAGCCTTCCCAAGGTGTGTCATGACTGTAAGATGAACAGGAACATCCAGCCCTTTGAGACAGAACATTAATTTGGAAATTTGGGAGAGAAAAAGCACATTTTGTTCTGAATATTCCATATGAGCTAGGAGAGCTATTCTTTCCTTCTTTCATAGGTACATCTGAGCTTTAGGGTTCCCATTTAAGTGGAATAGTGGCTTCACATGTTGTTGTCAGAGAGGGTCCTGCAGAAAAAAGAATAATGATATGGATATCCTTCAACATGTAGCAGAGGATAATAGCAGTAGAGCACTGAGGCACAGGATAGCCTCAGATACCTTCCAAGCCAGTAATATGTACTATCCTAAAAATCCCTGTGTGTATCTAAATAAGATTTTAAGCAATACATATGCATTAATTTATTCATATTATATAAACTAATGGGTTTTCTGGAGTGTAATGTGCAGTTTATATGTCTATATTCAAAAGTCTGACCCCATCACTATGAAATCTAATGCATTTTCCTTTGTACTCTACAAATGCCAAGTGTAACAATTTGATTTGATTTCATAAATGCTTTCACAAACACAGACTTCATCACTAATCTTTCCTTAGTGTGTCCTGGTAAAACTGTACTCCTGCCTTTGTACTTGGCATGCCATGTATTTCTGTACTCAGAGTGAAGAGATAACGTGAGTATTTTTATCTCACCTCAGCTGAGGTGGGATTTCTGAAAAACAAACTGTGTACTGCTTTGGGACCACATTTGGGAATACTATTTTTCTTTTTTTTCTTTATTTTCTTTTCTTTTTTTTTTTTGGGCTTTTTTAGAAGGCATTTTATAAGTCTCTCCTTACACAGCTGAACAGCTGTACTCAGTCAGCACTGCTGTGGAACCTGAGCATGCAGGGCAGGTATCAAAGTACCAGATGTATGACTCACAGGAATATTTTCAGCTTTGGTGGCTAATATAGAAAGGTAGGACAACTGCTTAATAATCCTAACCACCAGAAAGGAATTACAGCTGTGGAGACAGAGGTTAATCTCATCATTGTTACACAATGTGAAGTGATGCAGAATCCTTGGATCAGAAATAATATTTGGAGCTGGCTGTCAAAATCCTCTACCAGGAAAATCCTCTACATGCTGAAAATTTCCTTTTTTTATGCATGTTTTCAGAAACAGTCTTCACTTCAAGTGTTTTCCGAAGTGTGCAATACCTTTTTCTAATAATTAATAAGGGGTCAAAGTCACACTTAACCCTCAAATCTATGAGAAAAAATGTTTCTTATAATCTCAAAAAGTAATATATGAAAACACACTTCTTAATGATGGGAGAGGGATTTTCAGTAAATTTAGTTAATATACTTAGCACATTTATTTCTGTTATATTGCTAATATATTACCTGTACCCTGTGCCAAAGATCTAGGAGACAAAAACATCTCAAACCACCTGTTGTTCCTATAACTGGCCTCTCCTCTCCCCCAGGAAGTCATAAAACCTATTGATTCCCAGAATTTGAGAGGTTCAGAAAAAGGACCACTTTATAATGGACCTATTTCTTTTACTTGTCTCTAGATATTCAATGCTGGCTCAAAATGAAGCCATAACACAGGGCAAGGCAGAGCTCTTGCTTGAAGTGCTGTGCACTCTCATGTTGTCGCTCAACCAGACTTCACAAAATTGTAAGCCATGCTCTGTCCTGTGCTTTGCCTTTTGAAGGAAACATGTTGAAGGGGGATTATCTGCATCCCTGTATTGTTATGGATTAATTGGAAGCTAGGCTGGGTTTCCATTGTGTAGTGCATTGTTATCTCAAAGCAACAGCAGGAACAATGTGTTGTGTGCTGGAAGTGTCAAATTCACTGCTCAGTACAGGTTATGTGGTTGCTGGTGCTCTAGCTCTGACTCCCCCTAACACGAATTCATCCTGCATCAAGAGACACAGCCAGGAAAACTCCATGTTCTTTGGTGAGAGATGGCCTAAGAATAACTAATGCTGCTTGACCTTGCATATAAATACAGAGTTGGCTGCTGTATCCTGTTACATCCTAATCTCACACAATAGATCTTGTACAGGTGACACATGTTGCAGCTGTCCCATCCCTGGCAGTGCTCATGGCTGGGTTGGATGAGCAACCTGGTCTACTGGAAGTTATCCCTGCCCAAGGCAGAGGGGTTGAAACTAGGTGTTTAGTGTGTTTAGGGTGCCTTCCAACCTACACTTTTCTATGATTCTGTGATTCATGGAAAACATTTTTGATCTATGTTACCCATCACACTGCAAAGAAGTATTTGTGCTGCATTGCCCTTTGCTCAACTAGGATGACCTTCATTTGGATCACATTATAGTCATTGTGGGAGAAGGGAGTAGAGACAAGTTAGCCTTTAGAAAATGCTTTAGCAACCTTTGCCTGGGTGCTGTATGAAGTATCTTTTGAGTTTTGGCATGCCCCTGTCACTTTTATTTATAGCCTCCTGTCTCCTGGTTCCATTCTATGTGAGACAGAAGGGGTTTTCTGTGACAAATTAAAGAACAAGCAAAGTTGAAGTGCCAAAAATCATGGAAATTGCATCAGGACATAGAAGAAAATGTAACGGACATCTTAATTTAATTTTTTTTTTCTGAAATGGATCCTAATTCCTATGGGTGGGTTTGCTAGGCATGAACTATATGACTAATAGCTTTCTTTTAACTTAGCCTATAGAAATAATGTTTGTGTGGATTTCTTAGGATTTTTCTTTCCTTTGGTACTGATGTCATATGCATTTATTGTTAGGCATGAGGTGTTCAGAGCTTTCAGATCTACTTCCCAAACTACTGTTTTCTTGATGTTGTTCCTTTCTTTTGATTGCCATTTTAAAAATCTTAGCTTTTTAATGTTAAGAGTTTTTATTATTGCTGTTTCTCAGTTATACAGAAAATTGGGCTATCCAGTTAGATATGCAGTAGCTACTGATATATTTTTGTATTTTATATAAAAGTTATGTTACCTACTCATCCTCAAACTGTTTTATGCATTTAGAGATTAGAAGGAGAGAGCTCATCTGATATCACTGCTGGCCCTTGCCCTTGCTGTTCAGTCTTGTCTTATGACTTATACATGAGCTACTCATTCACCTATATGCTCATAGATCAGAACACAAATTCCAAAATGTCAAAATGTCATTGAAGAAAGAACAGAGAAACTTGTCAGGCATTCTAAGACACTGATGACAATTATTATCTACAGCCTCTGGTGTTCTGACACAAAGGTGTAAAATAAAGATCCTGAGGATGATGGATCTTATGTTACAATAAATTCAGTGGACTTTTCCCCCCCAAAACCTTGCATAAATATAACTAGGGAAAATGACTATTAAAATGTTGCAACTGAGAATGGAGAATATTATCTATTTGCTTTGCATTCACTTTTGCAGAGGAATAATTTGTCAGTTGGACTTGCCCTGAGTGGCTTTTTCTGAAACAAATTTCTGGTGTCCAAAGACAACATTAGCTATTTTCCAGGGTAGGCACAAGCACATACATGTCATTATCTCCCACTGAGGAATTCAACTGAGCACTCTTTCCATGTGGCACTTGCACCAGGGCACAATTATTGCTGGCAAATGCGAGCACACCCCCTCCTTTACACTTCATTTGTTGCCTAATCCATCTAATCTAATGGCCAGCCACAGAAAAGGCATTACCTCCTGCAATGCAATGATCTTTAAACTTTTTGTGATAGTGACAATGTCCTATCCCAAACTTCTCTACAGGAAATGCATTTATAGTGACTCTTTGCATGCTATTCTCCCTCATTGCCCTCACCTCCCCCCCTATATAATTGCAAGCAAATTTATAGCCAGGATTTAAGGTCAGTTTGTCCCCTCAAACTTCGTCCTTATATTCAGGAGGTGGGACAGAAGTAGAGACATAGTCAAAGCTGATGGCTTTCCATTGCTGCTGTGAAATGTGTTTCCACAAAAGAGACAGTACTTTCTTTTGAAGATAGGCATGAGCACTATTTTTGCTACCTTATATGCCATTAATTTCCAATCTCTCCAGAATGTCATTGGTTATTCAGTTCCTCACTCATTTTAAATTATGTGTAACTCATTTAACCTAATGTCAGGATCAGAATTCAGCTATATACAGACTGCTTGTGCCATTTGAAACATCCTGATATATCTGAGGTATCCTCATGGACACCACAGACGTAATATAGGAAATTTATATTCCATTGGAGCAGCAGCAGAAAGACATGAGCACACAGTTCACAGAGATATTAACTCTGATGTGTGAGAACAAACCTGAATCCCACCCTGAAAGTTATATGAGGTCAATCCTACCCTTAGAAAAGCTACAAGAGTAATTTTTAGCAAATTATGCCTCAGAAACCTTTTGTAATGCTAAATGGGATAAAAGTGATGCAGATAAATTCACATTTGTGGTGTGAATTTTGACATCTTTTGACATATTTTCATGAGTATGACTTTTGCACAGTTTCTACACATTGGAAAAAAACAAAACAAAACAAACCACTCCATTAAGGACAGAATTTAATGTAAAGAACAAGGTGCCTGTTGCTGTAAGCTTCACCCCAACTGGCAAAACGTTATTTTCTTCAGTGGAATTGCGAGGGTCTGGTTGGCTTACAAGATCTCTTCTAGCAGTGCCATCTAGGGGCTGCAGCCACAGCACTGCTCTCATGAAGAGATATTTCCAAGGCCATTTTTCTGTCTCATTGGCACGGCTAAATAGTTCAATAAGATTAATTTGGAATTTTAATATTTCTTTGTCCTGCGAGCTTCAGTGATTTTTTTTTTTTTTAAATCTGAAATATAGAGACGCGACAAAAAAGAAAGTGGTTCTGACTTGATTTTTAAATGAAATGTCTTGGTGAAAAGCTAGCTCTGCTGAAAGCAATGCAAAAGCTTTTATTGATGTGTATGAGCTGAAATTTCACTTGATTACTTTTCCTATTTAAACACATTCCTCTTTTAATGAAATACATTTACATCTATAACATTTGAGACAGACAATTCTAAAGCTTAATCTTGCTGGAGAATCTTTAAACTTGAGTTGAAGAGTTGAAAGCAAATCAGAAATAATAACCAGACATTTATGCTTTCCACTCAAGAGACTGCAGAAATGCATTGCTTTCTTTTCTGTTTTCCTTCCCTTTCCAATACACAAAATATTTCATCCGTCAGTAGCTACTGCTTCAAAGCCTCAAAGGCTCCATAAATCCTGGATTATCTCTGCAGTCTCTAAAAAGAAAGAAAATATTTGAGGTATGACCTTCTTCTTCCTAAATTTCCTAGTAAAAGCACAAGCAGCTAATCATATCAGTAGAATTGAAGTGATAGAATTAATAGCATCAGAAGAATTATTAGCAGATATTACAGACCAGCTTCAAACAATCATCTCCGAGTTTTGTTTTTCCCGCCTACCTTTTCTATTTTAAAGGGTTTTGGTCACAAAAATACTCATGATAATGTGCTCGTTGCCAATTACTAAGCCCCCATGGATTTATAGAATAAATTACAAAATTTTGTGGAAAACCGAGGTGCTGCAAAAAGCCAAAACACTGTGAAGAAAATGCATGTTTGCTTTAATATTGCTATTAGCTTCCGTTATGTTACATCAGGAATGGAGGCAGTACTCAGTATACTGTTTTTTAAAAAATCATGAACTGAGGAACAGAATAGGCGAGGAGGAACAGAAAGGAGGGGGCCCCTCTGGAGATTTTAGAGATTGCTGCTCAGCTGGTGTGCTCCCAGATTTTATCCTCAGCTGCCAGCAGCTCAGTCCTACACAGTACCCACCAAAAGCTGAGTATCACCACTCTGTGCCTGACACAGTGGCTGTTAAAATTCATTGGCATGGGATTTGGCTGAGGAATACCCAGTTTAGCAGCTGCATGATGCTTAAATTTCTGCCCTGGTGCTTTATCTGAAAATACCTGTTTAGCTCAGAATTCTAATGAAAATGTCCTTGCTGGTCCATCAAAGTGGGTTTCCTTGTTGAAGATAAAGTGCATCAGATGAAGTGAGGAAAGATTTCTGATCCTGAGCTTCCTAAGTGATTTAATTTTGGTTCAAACCAGATACCACTTTTGACCAGTTTTTTTGCCATTAAATTCATATCTGCTCTCTTGGGAAACCAGGTATGCTATTCAACTACTAGGTAACTAAATTACAGATAAGGCTGTGGCTTCTGCAGGCTTCCCATCAAGATCATTTGGGGATGCTGATTCCACTTGTAATGTGGAATTTGGAGCGCCTCCTGTGGCCTAAAATGGGATGGTCTGAGTCAAACCAGCTGTGCCTTTGGAAAAATGGATCTGAAATACTTGAGTATGCCATGCTGTCCCAAAGCTTTTGATTATTAAATCTGCCTTTCTACAACCTCCAGCCTCAGTGATTTACTTTTACTGTTGTGAAACCCAAACTCATGGAGATGAGCATACATGTTGTGGGAACTAGTCACAGAAGGCATGTTACTGCTCTGGATTTTCTCCCCACTACACTTGGTGAGGGGATGATCCTCACCATGGTACCCTGGAAAGGTTGAAACAGTCAGAACTCTGTCCTGCATGTAAAGGGACAAAGCAAGTCAACAAATTTTATTCTGTGAAAAATTGTAGGAGCTCAGCCTTGCTTGATCTCAATTTATTATCTTTCCACTTATGAGGATTTTGATTTGGTCCCCTGCCATTAATTTTCATTCATCATTAAATCCATGGGGACTCCTTTCAATACAAATGCAATTCTGCTGTGCTTGATTTTTTATTTTCTTTTTAGGAAAACTGCATAGCTGAATTTGAATATAAAAAGAAGCATATAATCATAGAATCACAAAATGCTTTGGGTTGGAAGAGACCTTAAAGTTCTAGTTTTAACCGCATTGCATGGGCAGGGACCCCTTCCCCTAGACCAAGTTATTTGGGGCCCCAACCAGCTTGGCCTGGAATGTTTCCTTGTTATGGGGTAGCCGTAACATCTCTGGGCAACCTGTGCCAGTGTCTCATCACACTAAGAGTAATGAATTTCTTCTTAATTTCTAATCTAAACCTTCCCCCTGACAGTTTGAAGCGAATTACTTCTTGTCCTGTCACTCCATGCCTTTGAGAGAAGTCCCCCTCCAGCTCTCTTAGAGCCAGGGATAGGGGAAGGGGTTTCTTCAAGATCAGAAATTGTCGGGTGGTGTTGTGGGTTCCCACAGGAATCATTCACCTCTTTCTTGTACCCTCTGTTATTAGCTTTGTTGCTGTTCCTGTTTATTGCTTTTTGTTCCTGCAGCCCTTTGCAGGGGAGGGATGTGGGAGGTAGAATAGTGAAAGAGTGAGTGGCACATGGTTTGGAGTGTTTCAGTGGGAACATTAAATTGAGGAATATCATTCCTAAACTACAGCAGCCTGTGGGAGAGATGTGTAGATGTGTGATTTTTTTTTATTTTTGGTGAAGCTTAAAATTCTTTCTCTTCCAGCATTAGACTAAAGCACAGTCATCTGTGGAAGCACACCCACCAGGGCAAGAAATAATAGTAAGAATATATTTCATGTGGCAGATGAGTGTTTATGGAAATATCTTCACAATATTTCTTTCTTTCTTCCAAAGAGCTGCTTTTTATGGATGATAAAACTTATTAGTAGAAAATATTAAAAAAGTATAGCCACAAAAAGCACTATTATTTTGTGTGGCTTGGCTTCTCAACAGCTTCACTTTAGTTTTGTATCAGCTTCCTGACTATTATTTTTCTATCATTGGTGATAAAACTAAAGGAGATGGAATAAGTCTTTAATTGGACTCATGCTTTTACTGAACATATTTCTATGTTAGATTTAAAACACCATAGAAGTGAAGGTTACAATTATTAAATGTCTGTTGTTGTGCACAGCCTGCTTAGGCAGAGTACCTCTGTCTAAATTCAGCCCAGACCACATCTTAATTATGAAAGAGACAATATTTTCTTGGTCACTTTAATGACATTGGGATTTAGTTCTACACATAGATTCCATTGTTTGGATCAATTTTAATTTATCAGTTTTTCTTCTTTGACCCATTTAGCTAATTTTTTTATATATTTTTTTTTTTGTAGAAAATTCTGGTTTTGAATAGAAATTGCTTGATTTTAAAGCAGGGGGAACATCCACAGATCCATTCAAAGGACTCCATGTCACGTTTCCTATGATTGCTTTTCCATATCACCTTCAAGTCAATGTTTACATGATTTAATGGCCATGACAATGTTGCAGAGATGCTCAGAAAGTGGGGAGCCATAAGAGGATGCCAAATTTGCTGAGCTGCCATGGGATTTATGCCTGACTCATCTGATAGAATCAAATCATAGAATCACGTCACAGAATCATAGAATGATATGGGTTTGAAGGGACCTTAAATACCATCTAGTTCCAGCTCTCCACTGTGGGCAGAGACACACACTAGACCAGGTTTCTCAAAGCCCCATCCAACCTGGCCTTAAATACTTCCAGGGATGGGAAGTGACAACTTTGAGTAACCTGTACTAGTGTCCATTTTTTCTTCATAAGAGTAGTCAAGGAGAGTCTTAGGGTTCCCTTCATCATCTTTAAAGTATGTTACATGATTTCATCGTGAGCACCCAAGTGTAAAAGTGAAGCAAGGAAAGGGTTTTCCTCTTTAAATCATCTAAAGTCTGAGGGGCTTACTGCAGTAAAACCATAATTAAACTCCAGTGAAAAATTACAGAGAATTCAGGAAATTAAATTGACATGGGTTTCTGAAAACAGGGGTACAGCAACTCCCTATCACCTCAGCAAGAAAGAGAAATGCCTTAAAAGATGCAGAAAACAAAACCTCTGTGGACAAAGGGCTCAAATAACTGAGGGGTAAATACAGATATAAGCAATGTTTGAATAATTTATGTTTTCTGTGTGAAAGAGAATTTCCATCTTTGCTGTACAAATTCTCCTTGATCTGCTTCATTACACATTTACATATCAGAGCTGAAGGTCATTGAAGAGTTATAGGGCAGAACTTTTCCATTGTGTTAATCACTTACAACCATAATTTCACACTGCACCCGTCCTTTGTACTCAGGCTCACAGAGCCCACTACAGTCCCCCTCCAAAAATCCCCCCAAAAACTGCTTTTTCACTGTGCATCCAAACAAGGACTATCGAAGACATACTAGACAGAGAAGGGAGGCATAAACAACTATGGGAAAAGAATTTTTGGGTAAGCTGGATGTGGATTAGCTTCTGGTGCCTTTCAGCAAGCCCCAAGGCATCTCTGAGTGGTGCACAGCTGTCAGTAATTCTGGCCCTAAAGGTATATGAAAATTAGGAGAATACCAATAATTTTAGCAGTTAAGGGGGGAACGATCTTAGAGTAGTAAGGGCACAAAACCCACTAGCTAGCAGCTATAAGCATTTATTTCTGAGATGGAAAGGTAGGAAGATTTCGATTAGGTTGACTCAATATTCAGTGTTTCAGCGTCCAAAATTCACCTTTCTGTAGCTTTACAAGGGTTCTCATAGTAACCTCACAGATCTGTGCCCGTTCGATCTTCTATTAATGTTCAGTCTTCAGAGTGAATTCCAGAGTATAGCAGCTTCTCTGTAATTAATATTAACATGTATAAATTAGGTATCTATAATAAGACGTATATAACTACATCTAATTATATATCATTGCAACTGCAGAAAAGAAAATATATAGTATTCAATCATTACTTTTCCAGATAGAATAACATATTTTTCCAGGTCTTTAATATCCTAGTTGGGGTGGTTTTTTGTTTTTTTTTTTTTCTATATTCAGTACCTTTACCTTCTTTCATAAATTTTATTTGACAGACATCCTAGTGTTTTCTCCATGGTATCTCCATGACACACTGACCAATATGTAACTTTGCAGATTTTTAAATACTCCTATAACTTTCTTTTTAATTCAGGAAAATACAGAAATACAAGCTGGAATCCATCCCTAATATGCAAGAAAATTTGAAAATTGCTTTTAAGTGCACTGCTGATTCAAGGCCTTAATATAATTGGGAAGAAATATTAGAGTAAAAGCTTTGGATAAAGCTATACATAAATGGGACATTTCACAAATAAATATTTTTAGCCTATCATATTTTCTGTTTCTTCTCTCTAAGCTTCTTATTGAGCATTAAATTCTTTCAAGCTCTATAACACCCTGGAAATCAATGTAATATTACAGGTAGTGTGAACCAGAATATTCTGTGCAGATTTTAATTATTATTTTTATTAGAGTTTGGATTTAGAAATTAAAACCCATGGTGATTTAGCCTTCCTTGTAATTAGATGTAATAATTGGAATTTCTTTCATAGTGCACTGTGCTTTTGTTTTGAAGGAAGAGCAGTATTTTATACCTAGTGATATTCAATATTTATCAATTTTCCAACACTTCCTTGTGGTCCTCTCTACTGAAACTTCCCAACATGATCACTCGGCTGTTATTATGACAATGTCCATCACTTTTTGCAGATCAAAGACTTTTGCACGAATTTCTTACTTTCCTTCCATTTCTCTAACTGCAATTTCCTGATGGTTCAAAAGTGACTTTGTGTGGAGGGAGTGATGTTTCTGATGAACATACAGCACAAACCAAACAGAGCCATGGAAATTTGCCCCTTTGACTTTTCAGAAGACTGAGGTTAACATCACAAACAGCTCTCCTGCCACATTCTTCCAAAACCTGTTTTTTGAGTACTTTTGGTTGTTTATTTACTAGGCTTAGGTGGCAGCTCTCTGGTCTGTCACTTAATATGAGATTGCATAAAGAGAATGGGCTAAATAATTAACTATTTTGTCAATATGTATCTCAGAAGTAAAATTGGGTATTAACAGCTGTCTAACATGTACTTTTTACAAATAATCCCTTCATGCTGACAGCTGGAATTTCCTTGTTTTTAGGACAATCATCCTCCCTCTCATGGGGAATAACTAATTAAAAGTGTCTCTTCAATCAATCATCATCATCCAAGGATTCTCTAGTGATGAGGGTCATCTGCACAGGGCCAGCATTTAAACGTATTCACATTAAGCTAAAGAAAAAAAAAAAAAAATTAACCAGAATCCAACTTCTTTTCCATAAGTGTCTCTAAGATGTACTCGTTGCCCTGATTTTGGATCTTCCATACTTTAAGATATTAATACCCAGCACTTTGTTGTCATTATTTAAGACAACCAGTCTTAAATCAAATTCCAATCTGCAATCAGGTTTTGATCAGTTAGCCCTAGAAATCTGAAGTGATGGATAAAGCATCCATTTTATATTTCATGTTTATTGTGCAGATCAGCTGATCTATCAAAATAGCATCAATGGGTGAATTATAATGGTGTTGTACTTGGTTCCAATATTCTTTTGCCTTTGCTTTTCTGTTTAATAGTTTTTTGTAGATAATGCCTCATTTTCCCAATAGTAGCAAATTATTGAAGCATACAAAACATCTGCAAGTTATTTTTTATATTGAGATTTTAACCTTTGATCCAGTATTCCAAATTTTCTAGAAGAAGAAAGGACTTGTGGAGGGATTAGAGGCTTCATAGCAATAGAAAGCAAAGCAATGAACAATAAACCAAGAACTCCATGGCTGAACAGACAGCAGAGTATGGCAAAATTAGGAGGCAGCTGGCAGAGAAACAAAACTGAGCACTTTAAGGTATATTTCCACAACGTTTTTATCTGTATTATTGCAAAGTTTAAATATCCAGTCCGGGGTGAAATTCAGATGAATTTAAAAGCATAGAAGGAACACAAATATTTTTTTTGCTGTTATTCAGATATTCCACTAGAGTTACACAATAATAAGGGGTTGTCTTTATTTCCAAATGGCAAAATTTCTGTTGTGAAGGATGCTTGGATGCAAGTCACAGCTGAGGGAGTGATGGCTAGAGAATCCATCTCAGCAAGCAACAGCTTACATCAGTAAATGCAACCCAATAGGCCAAGGCAAACAGAAGTACAGAGAGAGGCTGAGGGAGCTTGTTTATTCAGCTGAGAGTGAAGAATAAGAGGGAGACTTTTGTCTTCAGATACTTAACAAAGAGATGTAGAGATTAAAGAGCAAGGCTCCTCTGGGAGTTACACAGTAAAGAGGCTGTGAAAACAAGCTGCAAAAAAAGATAATTTTGGTTAAATATAAGGAGAAAGGGGGGAGAAATCACAGTGAGAGTGTCAGAACACAGAAACAGGTACTCAGAAAAGATGATTTAACATACACACTGGAACTTCTCCTAGTGAGGAGGTGGACTGGAAAATCTCAGAGGTCCCTTCCAATCTGTTGTTTTATGGGCATGGGAGAAGGTCTGTATTAACAATATAACCATGTACATGATTGTTTCCCAATGTCAAGTTTGAGCCCTAGTTTCATTTTACATGTATTATAGATGTAAACTATAATTCTGTCAGTTTATGATAATCATCAGTAATGCATACAGTGATATAACATATATATTTACCCTGCTTTACTATTTCTATCTAGTCCACAGCATCTATGCCTAAGGAACAGGTGTTTTCAATTAGATTGCACTCTTCAGCCAATGTTGTCCAAAAATTCCAGTATAATTTAGATTTTGTGGGATAGTTCCTTTGGCAAAATGAAGGATGTACTTTTTACTCAGATTTACACAGAAATCCCAGCAGTGCCTGGGATTTTTCAGTGGCTTTTTTTAGCAATAGTCAGATGCTATTCTGCAGCCCCAATTCTTACTAAGACACCTTGCTCACAGATTAATAGAAGCTGATGCTGTTGAGCATCTGCTCAGGGCCTGCAAGCATAATCAGGAGACAAAAATCATTTCAATCAGAAGATAAGCAATTTTGATTCTCTGAAAGCTTCCAAATCACCTATAACTGAGGTTTCTGCTTTCAGGATCATTGCTTTTCCCCATTACAAGCACTGAAATTAATGTTTTCTGAAAGCAAATAAAAGTAAAATTAAATATTTTCTGATACAAATGATAATTGGGCACTTGTCTGTTAAGATGGTTTTATTTAAACAAAATGTACTCTTGTAATACTGCATTTCCGATTCTACAATCCTGCAATCTTCAGGCTGCTTCTCTTCTCCAAGTCATCATAATTAAAGGCAGGTGTTCAATTTAGCCACCAGAAGGGATGAGTTAATGTTGTAATTATTAGTTGCAAAAGATTTCTAATTAGAATCATAAAGTATTTAGTTGTGAATAGATGCAGGTAGATGCTCATAAGAGTTTTTTAAGTCAATAAACACCTATCTCCAATAAAATGGGAAGGACTTGAGCTCCTAAGTATGTTCAAAATGTCATTAGGAGCTTATTTATGTCTCAGGGCAATAATTAAAAATGTTCCTTTGTATGAGATTCAGATGTAAATTATTATCCAAGCTTTCTGGTAACAAATATTTATTACTAATAATAGTTTATCATTCTCCTTTGATACTAACAGAATGGAAAGCATTGTTTGTTGTAGCATTTTATCCTGATTTTTTATTTTCAAGTAGAAAACAAAAGTATTTTTCAAATAATTCGGACCTAATGGCCTTGTTATTAACAGTGTAAAAAATTTAGTAGACATAGATTTCTTTTTCCTCAATAGTTACTGAACACTGTATTCTAAACAACATTTATTTTTTGCATTTAGCTTACACTAGCAGTTTTTATACCTCATGAATAGTTGCCTACTGCTTCATTCTTCAGGTTTTATGAATTGATCCCAAATTTGTGTGAAGTATATCATGCTCTTTTGCATATTTCAAATCTTCATGGGTTTGTTTTTTTTAAATAAAAAATTATCAACATACAGTATAAAAAAGCATCCTATAACAATATCTATATAAAAGACATTTCTAAATTAGCCATTAATTATCAGTAAAGAGATAAAGAGATCTTGGAATTGCTATAGGAGTTTCTTTAAAAGACTATGATCAATTTTTGGTAAGAGAAATAAATCGTTGAGCTACAACTAAAAAAAATGGGATAGAGAACAAATGTTGTCTCTATTTCATTGGATGGTTCCTCTGTGATTTTTTAATGACACAAATACTTATTATCACATATAATATTGTCATATTATCACAATAATAATATAAGAAATAGAAGAGTACTGAGAATAATGACATGGAGGATCAGAGGAATGGAGTATCTTGCATGAAGAAAAATTGTATGGACTTTTCCCTTTGAAAAAGAGATGATGAAAGGTAGGGTGGTAATTGAGATCCACAAAACTGAAGACAATATAGGTGTATCACTTCTCAGGTGAGTGGAGTTTATCCTTCACCCTTGAAACTACAAGGAGGCAATTTCTATTAGTGGATATTAAAACTTACATTTAACAAATATTGTACTGAAAGAAGAACAGCTCTACCTACCATCTGTAATGTGCTAAAAGAACTACATGAGATTATGATGTGAATTAATATTTTTCTATTGATAAATAATAGACTTAAATGGCAGAACACTGAACAACAGCAGATACTTTTTCCTCTCGTTATTTATTTGCCGAATAACTTTTAAAATGGATTTCTGACAAGTACTCATTTTTTCTGAAGTTACTTTTTCCTTCTGTAAATCCAAAGCAGAATCAAGCAATGATGGAATCATTTATGTTGGATAAGACCTTTAAGATCATCAAGTCAAGCTCTTAATCCAGCACAGTCAAGTCTACCGCTAAACCACATTCTTAAATGCCACTTTTAAATACCTCCATGGACAGTAACTCGACCATTTCCTTGGGCAGCCTGGTCCAATGCTTGACAACCCTCTCAGTGAAGAAATTTTTCATTCTAAAAATGGAAGAGTTTGTTGTCCTGTGTATGTTCAGCTAAACTCAGGCAGCAAGAAGGACCAGGTCCTCCAGTTCTCTGTGTTCTCTTCCCCTTTTTTCCTACTTTTTCTAAAATTAGGGGCAATTTTGCTAATCCAGAAGGAAAGCTTTGAGGACCCCAATTATTTCTTCTCCAGAACGATTGTGGACAGATCATAATCATTTAAATGTAGATTAACACATTGGGATCAATTAATACCTCTTTTTTTTTTTTTTTTTTTTATTGAGCAATTCTTATCAAAGAAAATAGCTCATCACAAATCTGGCCTAATTCAGCCTTTTTGAGGCCAGCAGGGGATAACCAAGTAGCTTCAAAGTAATAAGAGCAGAACAGAAACAGAAATACAGTGTTTAGACAGCGGAAAACAGGTGTTCCTATTCATAATCTTTTCTAATACATAACAATAAAGTGATAGTTTATAAAGGAGCACTCACTTGGGATGGGAAAAGAAAATAAAAACGCTATTACTTTGCCTGTTTAATCTTTCATATCTGTCTTTTTTCTTCTGTCTTTTTTCAAAAAGTTTTCATTTTATTTGGTGGGGAGTTTTCTGCTGTGCTTTTCAGTTCTGACAGTTTATTTCATGTATTTTTTCTTCCAAGAAAAGCAGAAAGACAGGAAGTGTGCTCAACCTTTTTTTTTCCCCCTATATTTCTGATTTTAACAAATTAATACCTTTCTGCTTTGTTCATGGAATAATAGTGAGAAAAGATAAAGGGTTTTGACTTCCATAAACTTTCTAATACATAGTTCACTAATCCAGAAAATATATGAGCAGTCTGAAATACTTTCTATCTGATAGAGGCTTTACAAAAGAAACAAAAAATTGATAAAATTGATTCTGTACTAGTTGTGATAATATTATAGTGATGCACTCTATGCTGCTCAAGATACTAGAAAATAAAACACAAAAACACACTTAGATTTGCCTTGCATTCTTTCAAAATATAATACTATGGACCTTCTGTGAAATCCTTACTTGTGTTGGTCAGCTGCTGTTTCCATGAAAATCTTCATTCAAACACTAATTCTGTTGTATGAGGGAGTGGTCTTCAGCATCAACAAAAGAAAGGCAAAAATGCACAGTTCATTTGTAAATATCAAGATCATATACACATCAATTTGTGCAGCAATAGGGTTAGAAAACAGCTTAATTAATTTCAATTTCCCATTAGTGAAATCAGAGAATTCATCAAAGGTAATTGTTAGATGAGTATTACCTACTTTGGACTTGAGAACATGCATAATAAAAACAAGTTCACAATAATTCTATAAATTAAACTGATATTTGTCCGTTCACCTAGAAAAAGATTAAGTGTAGACAGCTAAAATCTATAAACTTGTAAATTGCTTTGTTTTTTTTTTTTTTTTTTTAAAGATTAAATTTAGTTTCAGATTTCAGTGATGACTATGAAAAATAAACATGTTTGATTGGGCTGGTTTGGGCTGGAGCAGAATTAATGCTCCACATAGTAGCCAGTACAAGGCTGTGTTTTGAATTTCTGCTGAAAACAGTTTTGATAACACATGGATGTTTTTGCTATTGCTGAGCAGTCACACAAAGCCAAGGCCTTTTCTATTTCTCATCCAGTGCAGCACAAGGAGTTGGGAGGGGGCACAGCCAGGACAGCTGACCCTGAGTGACCCAGGGGATACCCCAGAGCCTAGAGTGTCATACTCAGCACGTGATGCTGGGGGAGAAGAAGTAAGGCAGGGACATTTGCAATGATGGTATGTCTCCAAAGTAACTGTTACGCATGATGGAAACCTACAGATCTGAGCACAGCTGAACATCTCCCTGTCCAATAAAAGTAGGTAATTAATTCCTTGCTTTCCTTTGCTTTACCTAATAAACTGATTTTATCTCAGCCTATGAGTTTTCTCACTTCTATCCTTTTGATTCTCTTCTCCATCCCCCTGGCAGAGTGAGTGAGGAGCTGGGTGGGAGTTAGTTTGCAATTGGGGTTAAAAATTATATAAAGAAAGTAAGAAAGTTGGATTTTCTTTGGTCTCTACTTCTTCGTCAAGCATCTTAGAACAGAAAAATAAAAGCAGAAACCAGAATTGAAGTACATAAAAATCTAAGAAATTCTTTCTCTGCCTTAAACCCATAACTTTTGTTCTGATAAGGGCAGAGAGTTCAAGGTATACCAAACCCTACAGAGGGATACAGTACAGACTGCTTTCTTGTATTACATGTTACATTAATTGCACAGGGATGGCAAAGAGTGGGTATTTCTGTGTCTAATGCATAGATAAAAAATTTCCCAGGCTAAGAACATAAGCATCAGCTTAAGAGCACATGCATAACACTTCTGATTCATAAGGTTCTTGAGGCATTCAAGACAAAGGCTATTGGAAATGGAGGCTGTTGCACTGTTGTCTCCTACTAATGGATTTTTATTTTTTTTTTTTTTTTGAGGTGAATTCTGGACTTGATGGGAATTTGGCTTGAAACAATATGATTTTTTTCCCCTCTATGTTTGTCTATTTTTCTTTTAACAAAATAAGCTAAACATATTTTCCAGAGCAAGGAATGATTTATCCAGCTACATCAGAATCTCTTTAAATTGAATTGTTATGATTCATCTCATTTCACTGCAGAAATCTCCAGTGTGAATGTCTATGTCAGAGCTAGTAATCCACATCTTATTCACAACAGAGACAAATAGGCACTTTCAGGCTGTGATTCAGTGTATCTTAAGATAGATATCTAAAATGCATTATATCATAAAACAGCATTCACTGCCAATACTGTGGAATAAATCCACAGCAATGCCCTAACAGGATACTTACTGTAACATGGTTTTCACATGGCCTTTTGACCCCACATGTGAAATCACTGTGATCCAATCAGAAATTTAAATACAAGAATTAATTTCTTTACACATTGCTTCACAGCTCTTTAAAGGAAAGAACCAAAACTGCAGTCAAACCTTTATTTTACTCATCTGACAAGTCATTAATAAGCATAATTTAGTTTTATTTCTGAAATAATTTCAATTTCAGTATTTAAAGAAACATAAGTGCCCTAATGGGAGGCACCCTTTAGCCCTGTATTTAGTCCCTAGGAGGGACAATAAGGGATGATGCGTATAGAAATCATTCAATCATGTCACTGCAATCCACTCTTTTTCATTCCCCCATCATCCATAACAAGAGGGGGTTTTGAGATATTAGTGATTACATTCCTGCCTTTTTTGAGTTTATTTTAATAGATGTGCAGTCTATGAACTTTTTTTGACTCCTTTCATACCAGTTTCTTTTGACATCAGCTTTTGAAGGTTTACTTTTCAAGAGGAACTTCAGATTTTTTTTTTTTTTAAATTTATCTCCTGCAAGTTTTAGTTAGTGTCCCCTCTTTTTTGTACCAGGATTAAATAACAAAGAAATAACCAAATAGTTCTATATTCTCCTTAATTTCTCCCATTTTGACTCTTCTAACCACTATCATATTCCTCCTCAGATTTTCCTGTCCAGCGCTCCTCCCTTTCCCAGGGCAGCTTCTCTATTCCTTTTATCATTGTGATTAAGTTACTCTGAAACTTTTTTAAGCTTCACAACCTCCCTCCTGAGATGAGGAGAACAGGTCAGCACTTCAAGCTGTGGATGCATAGGGCTTTTTAACTGCAGCAAATAATGGTTTCTCTTTTGTTTGCAATGCCTTTCCTGATGATGCTCAACATTTCTTGAACATTAGGGCTAATACTAAACACTGAGAGGTTCAAGCTCATGTCCCAAACCAGGACCAAAGTAAGTTTGGTTTTGTACTGGCCATGCAGAGAATCACCTAGCTTTGAATAGCCTCCTGTATTAAAACCTAAATGTAGATGGTGTGAAAATTTCCTAAAATTGAAGAAAAGAATATTCCATGCCTTTTTCTGAATTTTCTGGACTCTGTACCTAAATCTGTTTAGCATTTGGAAAGACCAAGCCTAGTACTGTAACTCCCATAGATCTAAGTGAAATCTCAAAATGGAAAAGATAGTTTTATTTATATCTCATGCTTCAAGGGTAAAATTTTCCTTGTTGGGGTTAAATGGATCATAAGAAATAAATGGGTCTTTGCAGAGGTTTAAATCCCATGCAAAGAAAATAAACAATGAATCAGAAACCACAGGAGTTTGATGTGTAGGGGTTTTAGTAGGAAATATAAACTTCCCAAGAGTGTAAGAAACATGAAGATTCATTGAGCTCATAGGCAGCCTCAGTTTCCTTCAAGGGTTTTTCACTAATTATGTACTACTTGGACCTTTGTTCAGTAAAAGAAATTACAAGACAGATCACGTTACTGGAAGAAACTGATAGTAATTACAGTTACAACAGTAATGAATCAGTAATGCTTTCAGTGTAGTATGACAATTCCTCATTAGTTTGTTTATTCTTCACCACATAACTTTTGTTTAAATGCTTCTCTTTATCTTGATGAAAAATATACTGTGTTTTATACAGATACTCACAAACCCACACAAGCACTCACACAAATTGCAGTGTTTAACAAGAGACAGTCAGGTAAGGTAATTACTTGTTACAGAAGCAAGGAATTGTAGAATGGCTTGGGTTTGAAGGGACCTTACAGATCATCTGCTTTCAGTGCCCTGCCATGAGCAGGGACACCTTCCTCTAGACCAGGTTGCTCAAAGCCCCGTCCAACCCGGTCTTGAACACTTCCAGGGATGGAGTAACCACAAGTTCTCTGAACATCTGTTCCAGTGCCTCATGGTTAATCTTGCAAGTGGAGACAAATTCTGCCAGAGAAACCCAAGACTCTAAGGTTAGACATTGGGCCATGAAGTTTATTAAGCACAGAATCAAAACTTGGTGAATGTTTTTTGACTTTCTTTTTTTTTCCCTACTGAAATAATAGTCATGTGTGTGGAAAAGTCCTGTATAACCACCTTCAAGAGATTTCCTAAACTCCCTACTCTGTTCATTGTCTAAATCCCTCATTACTAGCTGGTATGGAATACTTCACAAAACCATCTATTAATTCAGCATAGAAGGCAATGCCAATCCCTCCTGGAAGCATCTGTACACTGACTGCTGGATATTTGTCCTCCTTCAGCATTTGAAAAAACAGCTGTAGGTTCTCACCTCAGTGAGTATAAAGGGTGTAACAATGTGAGGTGATGCATCTGATGGAAACATCTTGTAACGCATTAAATCCACCTGAGAAAACTTGTGTAACATTTGGAGGGGGATGGGGGGGGTAACAGTAAAAAAAACAAAAAGGCAAACCAAAGCAAAACCAAAGCAAAATCATCATTGCAGCTACTACATTTCTCTTCCTTTAATATCAACACGGAAAAGATTCAAGAAGGCAGACAATGTCAGTTGTAAATCTGCTTGTTCCAGTTTCTCGCAAATAGCATCCCTGAGCCAAGATGCTAGTCTACAAGCGAGATCTGGAAATATTTGTTACACAATTCTTGTAAAATCAGTGAAAAGAAACATAAACACCTGAAACTTGCTAATTTGTTACATTTCAGAAATTCTACTGTGCACTAAATCAGTCTGTATGGTGTGATTTGTGCTGCGCTACAACAGTTACTTTGCTCTTTGTGCATAAGGTATGCACATGAGGTATGCCTTATATGCATGATACATTTTGCCCCCTGAAGGACCTCCTTCAGCAAATGTTTTGTCATATTTGATGTTTGATTCTTTTTTTTTTCCTAATAATTCCTTCATTATTAAGATACTTCAGCTGAAGTATGGTTAATCCATCCATGAAACACTATCACTGTCTCATTATCAATGTCTCATTAGTGGATAGTTGTAGGCAGGATTTAATGGTACGTAAAGATAACTAAATAGTGGAGCTAAATTTTCTAACAGCTGATATTGGAAATCAAAGGGGAAAATAGAATGAAATGCAACAAAACAGAAAAAAAAAAAAAGAGTAAAAAGGCAAGTAGCAGTATGGTTTCTGAAACTCATGAGGGCAGACTGATGTCCCATTGCTTGATGATTCACTTTTAAATTATTCTTTTCAGTAAGCAGTGAAGTCAGAAGCATCTGAAGCTTTTGTATTTGTAAGAATTTGTGCTGCAGTGGATGTTCTGGAGACTAAGAAACTTGTTCTAATATCTGAGCCTCAGCTTGGTCATTTTTATGTTTCTTTTATCTCCCCTAGCTCCTGCTTATCTTCAGCTTCTCATCCCTTCACTCAGCTTTGTCTGAAAGTGGCAGACAAGCTTTGAATGTATCAAAACTAAATGAATATTTGAATAGGAAGGATCCCTTTCTTTAGGAACTTTTATTCTGTAGGAAGCTTGGCTACAAATGGTTGCATCAGCAGAAATGTCTTTTATATACTTTTCTGTAGAAAGCTATTAACAGAAATTGAACCTCTGAGTGCAATTTTAAATTATAAATCTTAGTAATTTATTCCTAAAATTATTCGAGGGTCCTACTTCAGTATTCCACAAATAGCTCAATGGCCACGTGAAATATTTTTGTCCCAGGGTTGTTAAAAACATTAATATTTTATATATGGACATTTCTGAACAATTCCAAATCTTATTAAAGCAAAGCCTGTACCCTACTCACTGTTAAGAACATAAGAATATTATATTCTACTGAGTGAGAGCAAAGATATATTGATAAGAACTCTTCTAGGTGTTCTAACAAAAGTCCTCTAAATATAAAAGCTACTGAAAAAAATACAACATCTTTCCATTATCTTAGTAAAAAATCTAAACCTAATCAATTGATACAGTTCCAAGAACTCTCTCCCATGTGTTTAAGAGTGGTGTTTAAGAGGTTTTCCTCATTTACTGGAAGGCTGCTATCTCAATGCTTTCTTTCTTGCAATGCAGGATCTGTACTCCAGCTGCTAGTAACCTGCTGGACACCCTGCAGCTGTCACAGAGGAATGCCGTGTCTCAGAGTAGGATGCTGGGTTGTGCTTAAACTGAAATGATGGCTGCAATGCTTTCAGAGTCTGAGCTGGTTTGAAGTACTTCCCCCCATGGAATGCTGTGGGTGACCTTGCCCTTAATGTTTCTCTAGCAAAGAAAAGTAAAACAAATTTTCACTCTTCTCATGTTCTTTTCTAAGGTATTATAATTAGTGTTTCACATTAGAGATGTACCTTTTTCTTTAGTACAGCACAGTTGACTTCTGACTAATCAAGCCTCATGCTTTATGATTTGGCATTTGCAGTGTGCTCTCAACTGGCAGCAAAAACAGTCCGTTAAATATTTTACATGAAACATGGCAACTAGTGTTTATAAAACATATTTCCAAATGTATTAATTCCAAAAATCAAGATAGGTGAATTAGTGGAAAAATATGATAAATGAACAAACTGATAGTTAGAATGTGCACCATTCAGTCAAGCCATTGCATCTGGGAATAATACGAATCTTTCTGGAGTTGTTCCCATTAGGGCTCTGCCTCTTTGTCTGTCTCTTTATAAAACCCAGTGCTGGGTTTTATAAATTAAGAAATTTATAAATTTCTTAATTTATAAATTCTTTAAGATTTTGAAAAGGAAAATAGTTGCAATGAATATGAGAGACAATATTTAAGTTCATTTGTAAATAGTGTAAAATGTTTAAGTTCATTTGTAAATTAAGTTCATGGGTAAATAGTGGGAAGACACATAACTTATATTTTTATATAATTTTTATAGTTATAGGCAACATGTCTATGTTCAAACCCCCATTCTCTCTTCTCTCAATCATTTTACTTTGCTCAGAATCAAAGCACTGAATTCATCAGTTGCAGATCTCTATTAGTATAGGCAGCTCTTCCTTTATTCTAAGCACAATAACTTAATCTAATTAAATATCAAAGCAAAATAACTTCATGTAATAAAATCTAATAATATATAATCTAAATCAGCTCTCCTTCATCTTAGGGCCATTACCCCTTTTCCCTGTAAAAAGTCCTTCTGAAGCCTTCTTGTACCTCCTTTTAGGTACTGAAAGGCTGAAAAAAGCCTGCCCAAAGCCTTCTCTTCTCCAGGCCAAACAGCCAGAACTATCTCAACCTGCCAATATAATACAGAAGATAATGTGGAGGTGATAATCTTTTTCTAAACCATACTGGTTAGAAATTATGTAAAGAAGAGAAACAGAATAATTAGTATGATGGCAATGACTTAAAATGCAAAAATCATAGAACTAAATATCTGTGGTTTACCTTCATCAGACGCACACTCTAATTGTGGGCAAATATCTGAAAAGTATAAACAAGGTACAACTCACAGACATGTTGTGAGGGTGATAGCAAGTGCAGTACAGCCCATGAAACATGAACCACAAGAAGGGCCATGATTCACTCAGTCCTTTATTTTTTCTCTTTTTCATTCTTTCCAGATTTATATTCTATCCAATGTAGCTAAAGATTTTATATTAATTTCTCAGAGCGCTGGAGGCTGTTTCTGAGTCTTTTGGTAGCTTGTTACGTTGAGCTCCTTGGTGTGTTTCAGAAATGTGTTGTATAAAAACTACATTTAATTTCAGATTATGGATTTTTTTCCTATATATGTTCCTTTAGTATTACATGAAGGAGTAAACAGAAACACTTTCATGTTATGCACTCTGACTTGCATAACAACTCTGATTTAATAAACCCCTGTGACATCAACTCTTACTTAACTCTGAAATTAAACAGCCCCAATTTTTTTCAACTCTCCTAACATAGCAGTGTTTTTGTGCCCTTAATAATTTTCATTACTCTACTGCAGACATCTTCTATTTCTGTTTTCTCTTTCTTTGAGATGTTATGACCAGAACTGAGCACAAGATTCAAGGGAGGACATGTCATCAATTTATATAATGGTATAAAAATAGTTTACAAATTTGGGCTATTTCTGGACTCACTGCATACACTTACTGCAGAATTCTGATCACTAAATTCAGGGGATGATTATTATCCTATTAACCTTTCAGAGGAGCAGAATTTAAAGGCTATGGGTTCCCTTCTCTTTTTTTTTCATTCCTTTTTATTTTAGCTTCTACAGTGTTATGTTTTAGATCTATGCTGAAAACAGTGTTGATAACAAGGATGTTTTGTTAATTGCTGAGCAGTACTTAGACAGCAATAAACCCTTTCCCACTTCTCATCCCTTCCTACCAGCAAGGAGACTGGGGGTGCAGAAGCTGGGTGGGCATCAAATGAGCCAGGCTCGCTCTCTCTCTCTCTCTCTCTCTCTCTCTCTCTCTCTCTCTCTCTCTCCATATATATACATATATATACGTGTGTATATATATATATGTGTGTGTGTGTGTATATATATATATATACTCATCCCAGACCATATCACATTCTTGTCAGCAATAAAAAATGGTGGAAGAAGAAGGAAAGAGGTGGGAGATATTTGTAGTGATAGCACTTGTCATCCCAAGTCATCATTGCATGTGATGGAGCCCTGGTGTCCTGGAGGTGGCTGAACGCCTGCCTGCCCAAGGCACATGGTGAATGAGTCCCTCATTTTGCTTTGCTTACACATACAGCTTTAGCTTTACCTAGGAAGCTGTCTTTATGTCAGCCCATGAGTTTTCTCAGTTTTACCCTCATGATTCTCTCCCCCATCCCACTGGGAGCAAGTGGCTATGTGGGGGTCAGCTGCCCCGTGAGCCTAAACTGGGATGGGAACAATATGTGTGATGCACTGCAGGACAGAGAAAGTGCAGAGGTTGTCTCTTATCTTACCCAGAAGATGATTGGTTAAGCTCCATAAGTTAGAACAGAGTCTGGATATTCAGTGATGCTAATGTGTTTTCTCCCCTTTTATAACCAGTCAAGAAAAGGAAGTTTTCAGAGCATTTCATGCCTTGTTTCTGTGAGTGATGGTCTATTTCAGTCTCTTTGGACTATTTACAATGTACACATACAAGACATACTATGACTATCTCTTAAGATATTGATTCTTCAGCTTCCAAGATAAATATGGTTTTATCTTCTTTCAGTACCTGCATACCTTGAGTTCTAGAAATTATTGACCTGATACACTGACCTTTCAGTGGCAGAAAACAAACTCTTTTTTGAAGAGTAGAAAACCTAAGACACCACCCAGTTAGAGGTTTACAGATCACATAGGAGATTAATATTTTTTGAGAACCAGAATTTTGTTGTTGATTTTTTTTTTCCTCTTCTGGGTTTGAATTTTTGGGTTAGTTGGTTTATTTTGTGTTGTTTTGGGGGTTTTTTGGTTTTGCTTTTCTGTTTTGGTTTGGTTTGGTTTGTCTTTTTGTATGGCAACATGCTGGCATTTACATATTAAAACAAAAGAAAAAGACAAGATATTTTTCCAACCCTACTTTTCAATAAACTTTGTATTTTGTACTTTGTGAAGTCCCATTCTGTCCCCAAATTTCTTCAAGAATATTTGCTCAGAATTCTTCCATGTCCTTTTTGTAACACTTGCTTACATTTTTCCAGAGAAAATAGTTATTGGCAGGTGAGTATTTGCGCACAGCTGCAGTGAAGGCATTTCCAATTTAAAATAAATGCTCTGCTTTCCTCAAGTCAGATTATTAGACATGAGTTTTGATCCCTGATATGACTAACAAACTTCTATTAATTTTTGGATTTCATATTCATGAATTGAAATCTAAAGTGCCTTTACTTAAAAGTGTCATCATTTACTTTTCAAGCATTTTCAATTTCAGCATTTAAACTTTGTGATCATTTGACATAACTAATTCAATAATTAAGACATCTTTAAAAACACAACTGGAGAAGAAACTTAAAAATTCTAGCCACTCAAAAAAAAAAAAAAAAGAAAAAAGAGAAAAAAAGAAAAATGAAAAAAGAAAATACTAGAAATAGGTTGTAATCTGTGGTGAGTACTAATACATGAATCCTGTTCTGACTGGTACTACTCACAGACTCAGTTTGTTGATTAACACTTACAAACAATAGATATAAAAATGTGCATATTTCCCATCCTTTATACATCATTGAATTAATGGGTACTAGTACTTTTATGGAAATGTGAGTTCCTGCATCTTCCCTTGCTTTTTGCTACATGAAAATCTTAGTTTAACCAACAGCTTTATTTCCTTACAAAAGCTTTAAAATCCCTCTGTTTTCTATCTGATACAAGAGTATCTACACTCTTCTGCATTGAAACATATTTTTGTCTGTCAGATGATTTCACCTTGGAGATTTTTTTCTTCTTTTCTTCTTTTTATCCCTTTTATGCATATGCTTCCATCTTCCTTCACAGCTACCTCCCTTAAAACTCTGGTACTTCTGACTATTTTTCATTCTTAAAGTTTGGGGATTTTTTGTTAGGTATTAATCCTGCCATTCTATATTTTGTACCTGAGCAGATATTAGCTTATATAATAAAAGAGCATCTTTGGAATCAATGATCAGTTTTTTTCCAACCTAAAATACTCTGAAACATCTTTACTTGCAGGAACCTCTTATCTTCTGGCCTTGTCTTCCTCCCCATTCTGATATCACGGCTTTCATGTCTAAATAAACTTTTGCTCCATATTTCCAGAAGCAATTTATAGCTCTTTCAGCATCAGAAAACAAATGTTGCCATCCTGAAAAATGGTGTAACAATAAAAACAACCTCAGCATGTCTGAAGTTAGAGCTCAAGAATACAGTCAATTTACCATTGCTAATCCCATTAAGTAGGCACCTCCTGATCCCTAGTAACACTTAGGGACTGCATTACACTTTGCCTCAGGTAGCTGTGGTGAGGAACAAGCACTGTGACCCTATTCAGAGCAGCTTTCCAAAGGTGCACAGGCTTATTTTGAAGATGAAACAAGGCATATTGAAAATATGAATGCTTTCATGTGCCAGAGTGTTTTGTCTGATACTTCCTTGGAGCAGCAGTCAGAGATCAGATATCTTATGTGTTCAGCTTTGTATAAAACCTATAATGAAGAGCTATTATCCAGTTCAGAGCCAACAGAAAAAGGCAAATAGAAGCCACAAAGGCAGAGAGAAAAAGGATGACTAGAGAACAAGAAATCGGTGAGGTAATACTCATTGACATACCTTCCTTTTGTAGTCATCCTAGAAAAGGTCACATCTTCAACACTTCAGGATAAAAGTTCTAGAAACATGATCTAAAAATTATGTCTTTTTAGTTCCAATTTTTGGCTGCACACAATAACTACTGTTACTTCCTTAAAAGCAAAACCACCTATTTACAGGTGATCAAATACATACCAGGTTAATAATTTCTGGGGTGTTTATTTCATGAGGCAGCACTTAACTAGAGCTGTAAGTAACACACTTATTTCATAGCAATCTGAGATTATAGTAAATTTTGGTTGCTACTGGTATGAACAAGCTTTATCCATTTTTGTATTTCTACAATGTGTAAGCAAAAGGACATACTGGTAACCTAAATAAACCAAAGTGGTGGGAAAACATCTTCCAGACCTACTGTCATGACTATTCAGAGAATGAGAATCTGTCTAAATTTCAAAATGCTATTGTAACCATTCCTGCAGGATGCCTCCTGTCAGTACAAGATACTCACTGTTCACAATTCAGTCTCAAGTATGGTTTATCAAACTGAACACAGAACAGCAAATCTTGATTTAACCTATAAAAATGGGATACCTTGATACCTCAACCAAATATGTAAATATAAATGAAATGGCAGCATAATAGCAAGAGCTTCAATTATGATAATTAGACAGCAATTCATGCTTCGCTGATGCTACAATTATTCTGCTCTACCTATTCCAGCATCATAGCTTAGAAACCACATCATTCGTTCTTCAGCAATAAGTTAACACAAAGGTTGGGCTGCATTCAGAGTTATTATTGTTACATAAATATTTTATTAGAGTTATGTTCTTAATATATACTCTATAAATGTTTATTTATTGCTACATTTCCAAATTTAACAAAAGTTTTGGAAGTAAATGCAGAAAATATGAAAGTTCCGGGTGAAACTCAGGCTTCTCAAATTCAAATGAAAGTCTTAGCATGGTTCCAATGGGATCTTCACTCTAGAAATTGTGATTAGAGCAGGAAATTGTACCACACTCTCTTGGTGTTTTGTCTTCATGGTCTGAGTTATAACTACAGACTCATGGGATTATTTACCATGCTCAAAGTAATCTCAGAGGGTTTTACCGATGATTTTACTCCTGATTCCCTACGCAGGTACATCTAACAATGGCTTGGCTTATTATGACTGGTATGGTAGACTCACTCTGATATGACTTATACTGCAGGAGGTAGGAATTTTGATATTTTTCTAGTTGCAATCAGGACATAGTAGTGGTAATTTCATAGTAATTTCTCCTTTACTCACATCATTCAACGTAGGACTAACCCCAACAGCTCAGTGGAGGAAATTCAATGGATGCACATGAGAAGCAGAGCCCAGAGAAAGAAATTACTATTGTTGTTAGGTGAAAATAAAGCTATTTAGAAATTCCTGAAGGTGTTGACACACAGTCATGAATTCAAATGGAAGGCTATCATGCAAAAGAACAACCACAAGTTTGGTCCCTGTGTAAATAGCAATTACTTGAATACAGGACTTCTGTAAAGCAATAACCCTCTGTCTTTTTCATAGTTCTTTTCCTCAGAAAGAAAATATATACAACTTCTGGAGAAATATTTTTCTTATCGAGATTTAAGGCAAGCAACTATACCCTTTAATGTGATGTTACCTGTGCAATGAACAAAGATATTCTTCACCTGACAAGACCCTTTCAAATTGTCTTTTCACTACTATGACTTCTATTTTTATCACTATTTCTTGTCTGCTGCTTCAGAGCACTGTGAGATTTCTTCATTTACCTATGTCTTATTAAAAGTATTGAAAATGAAGGTAGATGGAAGATAATGCATCCAATTCTGAGATCATTTGCAATGCTGACATCCCAACTCCATGTGGTACTTCACATAAAATCAGGCAAACCTGGGAATCCAGCTGAAATCATATATTTCAAACAATTTGATAATTTTCTCTAATGTCTTGTCATTTCCCACAGAATTTCCTGCAGAATAAAAGAAACATCTGTTTTCCTGTTATTCTAGATGGACAGAAAGTAGACACTAATATTAGCTGTGGGGTAATCCAAGACTTTTTAGAGTTTTCAGAACTATTCTGGAAAAAAATCAAAATAAAACAAAGCAATAAACTCCCTCCCAAAATATATTTATATAAAATTATATTTAATAATAGGTATATATAGGTTTATAACTAAATAGGTATATATGTGTATGCATATACATACAGGTAAGTAAGTACATAGAATTTAGGCTACGTAAGTATTCATATATACCTTCATTAACATTCACAAAGTCTGTACTGTTCATCTCAAAATCTAAAGAACTGGCTTGTTTTTAAAACTGCAGATGAAAATGCAAATTGAGCTGCACTTAACTTTTTGTAGTGCTTCATTTTGTGCAGTTCTAAGCAGTTACTGGTCAGACAACAAATGCAGCAGAACAAGTACTTTAGTACTAAATGATTCCTGACCTCCATGCTGTGTGACTGAGCTAGCAACATTTGTGGGGATTTTTTTCTTGTCCGTTGTGAGCTAGGTTAGAGGGAGGAAAAAATTCTGAGGTTTATTATGGAGTTCTGTCTGTATGCTAAGGTGAGATGCACTGCTTTTAATGGGATTATTTCTTGGTTGGGCATCAAACCTAACTTCATTTTCTAAACTCTTTTCAGAGAATGACCTCTATTCTCTCTGAACCTATAACCATAACCCAGAGGCAGTAAGTCATCTGGGGCAAGTGTTTCCAAACCTGGTGTTTACACTGGGTAGGGTTAACTAACAGACTGGTGACTTCCCTGTGACCTGGGTCTCCCTTGAAGCTGTAAGCCCTTCACCCCAAAGCATGAGCGTGCCTCAAAGACAAGGATGGGTATTTTTTAGTCTGACAGAGTATTGTTTTTATAGCCTGGTGCCCAGGTTTGTATTACATGCCTTTGAACTGTCCTGACTTGGAAATAGCTGTGTGTGGACTATTGGACCAGTGTTGAGGGACCAGTTGAGTGCAAAAGGCAAGCCTGGCTTAGCTACCTCTAGGATGCAAGACTTATGGAAAACCCTCTGTAGAGTCATATCCAGGCCTCTTTTTTTGGTAGAATTACTTACTTTACTCAAAATAATAATAATTAAAAAAATTATTGTGGAAAAGTGTTTAAAATACAGTGTATAATCAAAGAGCAAACTAGGGATGTGCTTTGTTTAACATTGTGGCTGTATCTGTAGCTGTATTCTATTGCAGAATGGGACTAATCATGCCCCAGGTGTCCTTGTCCAGCTCTTCTGGACAAGAAGAGAAAACCCATGCAATAGTTTTAAAAAGAGTATATTGTCAGTGGCTGAAGTTCAGTGAGCTTAATCCCACCCGGTGTATTCACATGCATAGCAGCTGTTATGAAAACCTCTCTCCAGTCAAATCTACCTGCTTGTGCAGCTCAGCTGTAATCAGTTCAGCTAGCAGCTGAGGAAGAGGCTCAGTCTCCAGATCATTAACCTCCCAGCAGTACATCCAGGAATGGAGATACTGCAGAAAGTGCTTACTGGAAAGTTTACATTTCTGCTGCGAGTAACCCCATCGCTGCTTCTCATTCCTGTTACTCACACAAACCAAATACGGCTCTTTTCAGCAGCCAAAAAGAAAGATATATGAAGTTTTGTTCTTATTCCCTATGGTCTCCTAGTGTTCCTCATTTCTTGGAGGCTCTAAGTTGTAGAATCAGTGATTTGGGAACCAGTCCATTTTGTAATCCACAATACCACATGTCCGATTAAGGGAACAACAGACTGTAGCCAAGAGGCCATTGGAGCATCTCAGTATTTCCCATTTGTAACGTTCCTTGCTTTGACTGTTGTTAATCAGCAGAAAGACTTGCTGTCTCAAAGTGAAACCCATGGGTGTAAAGTAAATCCTCAAAAATTTAATGGCAAAGGAAAAAAGAACCCAAACATTTATGGTCATCTTCTGGGGTTTTGTTTATTTATTTATTGACAGCAGACTGTCTAGAGTAGTTTAAAATTTTAGACTGAGGAGGTAATCACATTTTAATTGAATTATATAAATGTAGAATTTGTCACATCTAGCAGTAATTTTAATTACTTAATAAATTGCTTTGGTGTCATGTTTGAATCTCATTTTGAGAACTATATTTCTTTAAAATGTCTGAATTGATTAATATTAAAATGTAAGTGTTCAAATCAGGCAATCATTTAAGCAGTTAATGAATTAATGTGAGCTTAGAAATAAGAAAAATGAATGTCAGCTAAACAGCATTAGAGTTTGACCCTGAATTCTTCACTGTCAATATCTTAGCTATATTCAATGAAACCATTCCTGGAAATATATGAGTTTGCATATTCAAGAAATGAAATTTATCTACCCTAACTGCTTACTTATTTCTGAGTTCTGCATCTGAGAAAACATACAAATAAGTAGAAATATTTGGTGTTAATTGAAGAACTCCAGCTTTCCAGGTAAGAGTGTTTAAAAAGGCATGAGGAATCTGAATTGGTTTTGCTTGTATCATTGTTTAAATGGAAGGAATTATGTATGCAGATGTTTGATAATAGGTTCTGAGTTGTTTCTTGGGAATATATTCCAAATATTCCTAGCTTGTAAAGAGAAAATTTTCCATCACCTAATTTGATTTTCTGTATAGCAAAAACTAGATGATACAAGCACCATAATCTTGTTTTAAAACAAATAAATACTTATTTTATAAAGAAGAAAAAACATGTGCAGACATGAAACACTGATATGTTCACATGTAATAAGTAAATTCAGAGTAAAGAAGCAAAAAAAAACCAGAAGTGTAATTTCCAAATCTAACATGCTTAACATCTAATTCATGGCATTATACTAAAGTTCTCTTCAGAGAAGTTGAGCAAATTGAATGTGCAATGAAAGTGGCCTAAAGGAACTACCTAGGGGATGAAATTGATTGCCTAATTTTAACTAAAAGTCAAACAAATTAGTGCTGAAATCCTTAGGGACACTTAATGATCACATGGGGGTTGGTAGCAAAGAAGATTTAAAGCATTTCCAAGCCTTCACTGTTTTTTCATTTTATGAAGAACATTTGTTTTATCTCTATTAAGCTTCAGATCTCATAGCATTAATCAGCTACTACTTAACTAGTAATTAAGAGACAGAACAGTACAATACAATCTAAAAAGTCAGAGGGCTCTCTGTTTCTCACCTTGCTTCATTTTTTTATAGCTGAAAACATCCTTGCTTCATGCCAAGGCAAGAACACAGCACAGGTGTGAATGAGTCTGTGCAGTTGGCAATAATTGAGAGCTCCCTTTCATCAGGGGGTTTATCACTATTCAAAAGGAAATACTTTTAGCGTTGAGGTAAACTGGAGTTACTCTCTGACATCTAGACCAAGTCTTCTCATTAAGACAGCCTTCTTTCAGGCTGTTCTTTGTCAGGGTTGTTCCTCCTGTGGCAATTCAATCGCCAGTAAGTCTGCAGGTGACACCAATCTGGGAGGGCAGTGAGCAAATAGACAGACTCAAGCTGTCGAGTGACCTGGTGGCAGCTGGGGCTGCAGGCAATGTCTGGGAGATTCAATAGCAATAAACATCTGTCTAAGTACTTATGAGGAACTTGATATATGAACATCTGAGCATCTGTCGTACTATGGGATAAGTTGTTCAGAATGAGGGGACTAATTGGTTTCTATTTCTGCCTTAAAGAAATCTAGAGGTAATGGCATCATTGCTTCCAACCTCCTCCTAGCTACTACACTTCACCGCAGGTGAAAAATAACAGCAACAAAAAATACTTACC
Source organism: Certhia americana (assembly GCA_018697195.1). Classification (NCBI taxonomy): domain Eukaryota; kingdom Metazoa; phylum Chordata; class Aves; order Passeriformes; family Certhiidae; genus Certhia; species Certhia americana. The sequence continues at coordinate 32,075,235 of CM031857.1, read as the reverse complement.
CTGATGCCTTGAAATTGCCTTTCCAGGTCTGATGATTCTATTATCTTGGGAAATGCGTTGCCAGCCTAATCTTATGTTTGTCAGGTCTTTCCGTTCAAACGTGGCTCTTCCCACCTTCTGATTGTATGCTGTTGTTATTTTGACTTTTCTACAACCCTGTCTTTCTGTCTAAAAGGCATTTCTAGACAAATTCATGTCTTCCTTCATCCGAAATTCTCTGCTACAATCTGCTATTTACAGTCACTGACAAGCAATTGACTCGTTCTCTGTGAGGCAAACAGCAAATGTGTAGCTCCTTCATCTCAGAAAAGAAAAGAGAGCAAGATATTTTCACTTCTGTATTGGGCTAAGACAGAACAAAAACCCTTATTTCGTTCCTCTTTCTGAAATATTTTTTATCAGTTTTAGTAAATCTTGTAAATGCATTAATTTCGGATTTCTCTGTGGAAAGACTAGGCCCACACATGCATATACTGATTTATGTATAGACTGGGTATAGATAATTGGATAAAAATATATTCAATTTTACATCTGGTCAAATTTTGCTTCAAAGAATATATTTCATAATACATAGGTTAATAATTTTGGGGTGCCTCAGGGACTGTTTATAACTTGTGTGAAAATCAAGATTTACCTTATTGTTGCATGATGAGACTGTGGAATAAGGACTAAGACAGTAGAGGGGGGTCATGAGCTTACAGAAAGGAAAACTGGGACATATAAAACCCCAGACTGTCCTTAACTAGCAGTTCATCCAAGACAGCAAGTTTGTAGCTCTGTCTGCTTCACCAAGGAGAGAAAGCAGACCACTGGGCTTAATGCACTCTTGTAGAGTTAAGTGACATATCCATGGTTTTACCTTTCTTAATTGCAAAACTCTGGAGATTAGGGAGAAAATAGCATTAAGAACACATATGGGTATTACATGGCTCCTTTGTGTGCATTTCCCTACTTTGTTGTATACTCCTCTATAACCTCAGGGAGGTGAGTCATAACATTCACATTTTTAGAGTCATTTTAGACACTTTTCTAGTACTTCAGATCCCCTGAGCTTGGAAAAGTTCATGTTTAGAAGTACATAAGTAATTCATTCAAGTTTAGTTTACTGCCTTTCCCCTTCTGCATACAATTAGTTGAACCCATATAAATATTCAAGACTACCTATACAGAGAGATAGATACTCTATATAGATTACTTATAAAGAGTGATTCTAGCTCCTAAAAGGAGGCTGGAGTGGAAGACAGACCTATGAATCAAAACAGTATGTCAGTGAGAGTCCTCTAAATTTCTGTTTAAGCAGTAGACCACATTATGAAATGATTAAGTCACTCAGCTATGAGTAGGAGCTCAGTGTACTGATCCATCTGTTTAGGATAATTCACAGGTTTTATTTGGAGGTATTTAACAGCACAAATCATTAGATCAGGGATTTTAAAGGCCTCTTGCCCTTTGCAGAGTAGATGAATGACCTCCAGGCCAGCAAACATGGCTAGCTCAGTTCAGCCCACATGCTCAGAAGAGGGGCTGGCTCTCTGAACTAAGAGCACAGACAGATAGCCCATGATCAGCCTCCAATAGAGCAAGGTTCAGACCTCCCTCTGCCAGGTGATATTTCCCACTAACTGGCTGCGCAGCCCTGCACACCACCAGCGCACCCATGTCTAAATACTCATGTGATGTGGTCATATATAAACACTTGAGCTTTTGTGGTACTGCAGGAAAGGTCTGTATAATCACAGAGTCATTCAGGTGAGCAAACACCTTTAAGGTTGTTGAATCCAGCCATCAACCAAGCACTGCCAATCCACCACTGCACTATGTTCCTCCATGCCCCATCTGGACATCTTTTAAATACCTCCAGGGATGATGACTCATCCAAATTGCATGTTTGAACAGCATGCAGCAGCAGGTCAGTCAAACTGAAATTTGTACAGAAGGAGGTGACTAATAGCTCACTCTTGCTGCAACTCTGTTATGAAAGCATGGAATTAATGACATCACTGCTTCCAACATCCTGACTGCTACATTTGATCTGCAATCAAAAAAAACAACTAAAAATAAGAGAAAAAAAAATAAAAATTGATATACCTTGATAAACTGCTTTTCCCAGTTTGACGTGCCCACCACATATGTAAGAAGCCTAGCTACCTAAGTGGCATCAAAAATAATCGCTCTTCTAGGGGCTTCTATTCCCTTTTGTTATTGAAACTCTTATGCTGATTGTCAAAAGCGTGAATCTTGAGTTTACAGCTCCTTACTTTGCAATCCTTAATAAATAGACATAACTATACTTTCTTAAAGACCTGAGTTTTAATATACTTTTTTAAAGTTCCTTTTAAGTTGCTTTTTATGTGTTTTATTTTGTTACTTCTTCTGTGTGTTTTTATTGTTTTTTTCTTCCAAGTAAAATTACTACTAATATCACACCGGTAAAAAAATTACATGCAATCAAGCACAAGCTGGTTTAAAAAATAGATTTATGCTAAAATCACATCTTTTAAAATAAGCAATTCATTGCTCTAATCAGTTTTTCTTTCAGCTTTTCTACCCCTTACCATTAAAATAAGCAGGATTATTAAAGTGCATAAGCTTAGTCATTAGCAGATTGCTAAGATGCTGCAGTGATTGACATCTGTCTTTTTCTATATTAGCAGCTTAATCTGCTGGTATGGCCAATCAAAACAAAAATAGGTTGATTATTTGGTGAGTGCTTAGCTTGAACAGGTAATTTAACCTGCCTGTATAATCAGAACACTGATACTTTTAGAGATCACCCGATAGAAGCAAACAGTTCTTAAGGCTTTCAAATTATTGTGCCATTTGATTTGAAGCAGGTATGTGAGGTGAAAGTCATGGCAAAAACCTGTAACTATTTTGTTCCTGGCCAATAACTGCAATTCATTGTGTATGTATCTACATAAAACACCTTGAAAGAGGATGTGAAGTTTAGTTTTGTTCCATAAGTTTCCCAATTGCTTTCCTTCCAAGAAATAGAAACAGGAGGAAAAAAAGGCATTTAATTGAAGTTTAGTTTGCCTTCAGAGTGATTCCTTGGAGCTACCTTATTGTGCTTGTATTTTCAATTCCAACCAAAATGACCTTACATTTTGTAAACAAGGCCTTTGAAGAAAGAAAGCAGTGTTTTCATGGTAGTTCACTGCCAGCTGTGCTGCCTTTCATCTTTTTTCTATTGCAGAGCTTTTATAAAGGAAAAAACAACAGTAGAATATTTATAATTAACAGTATACCTTGACCTGCATCTCATGGTTAAAATATTTAAATCAGCAGCATGTCAGATACAAGTGAACAATGCTGCAGTAAATTAGGAGCAACAAACCTTTCCAAAGAGACTGCAAAATCTTTTCACAAAAGTAGCGTGATAAAAACACTTGAACCCTGAGTGCTCCTTAAACCAAAATATATGTAACACTCTTAAAATGCCTTTAAATGAAACCTAATTTAGTAGTAGTAGTAAAATCTCTTTCCATTAGTGTTTCATATTTCATCTAACAACTGCAAATTCATAGAAAGCATTGGTTGATTAAACTTTAGGAAACTGTCAGTATACTGCTACACTGATATAAATTGAAGTGATGAGCATAGGATACATGCTGGCTGATTATAGTGTACACAGCTACCATTTTTTTGACTTAAGACAGCAAAACTGATATATGTGCTGATGTATAATCTAAGCCACTTTCTCTCCCAAAATTCTTTGGCTTAACTCTCAAAAAAAGAAAAAAAAAAAAAAAAAAAGCTTATACTTTCCTTCACATCATTTGGATAGCCTGAGTATATATGTGGTAAATTGCCACAGCTGTGTTAGTTTGTGGATACTTAAACTTCATGCAATTTAAAATATATTAAACAGGGGGAAAAAAAAGAATATTCGATTGCTGAATAATTAATGTCAACAAGATCTAAAGAATGTCACTTTTCTATCCAAAGCTGGTATTACAAACAGATCACTAAATAATTCATGTCAAGGTAGTATCAAGGTGATAAGTACAATCAATGATCAATACCTAGGTATTGATTCCCTGAGTTGGGAATAGCTTTAGACTGAAAGAGAGTGGGTTGGATATTACTAAAAAATTTTTTACTGTGAGGGTGGTGAGGCACTGGCACAGGTTGCCCAGAGAAGTTATGGATGCCCCATCCCTGGAAGTGTTCAAGGCCATCTCTTTGGATGGGGTTCTGAGCACACACGAAAGGGACCCCACCCATGGCAGGGAGGGTTCAAACTAGATGATTTCCAAGGTCACTTCCAATTCATTCTTTGATTCTATGATTCTGATTTAAGCATCAGAGTATGTCTGTTTAGATAAAAAAGTGAAAGGAAATTAAGTGATGCCAGCAGGTATTAATCCTTCTTTATTATGTGAGAGTAAAATTAATAAACTTTAAATTAATTAATCCTTGAAATGTACCTGCTTGGACCCATAGATGCTTGGATGCAATGTTTTTTATCTAGTTGTACTGAATAAAGTGGCACAGTGTGAAATTTAAAATTGTGCATCTTTCCCAACTAAATTCATGGAGGTAACTAAGCATTTCATGGCTAAAGATGTAATTTGTCATATTAATGAAATATTCCTTTTAAAAAATCTATATACAGCCTATTCTGCTGTTGAATAATTTATACAGACAACAGTGCTCTAGGAAAATGAATTCTCATTACCATTGTAAAGGAAAGGTAGTACATGATATTTCTGACCACATATCCTATTGTGATGCTAAGAGCACTTTATTGCATGATTGAAAGACTTTTACCCCTACTACAGTTATGTGACAGTAATAAAGTATTGCCCATTGAGGAAAAAAATTTCATTCTTCCTTTTCCTGCAGGCATAGGTTTCTGGTCTATGTGTTCCACTCATAGTCACAGGTTCAGTCTGCCTATCCTTGGATACTGATGTAAGTGCCAAAGAAAGGAAAATAGAATCAAAACTTAAACTAGAAAGGTCATCTTGAAATTACCTGATCAAACTACTTCCAAAGCCAGTCAGAGCAGTTCCTCGTGAATATCTGAAGGTGTTCAAGACCAGGTTGATACAGTTCTGAGAAACGTGGTCTAGTAGAAGGTGTTCCTGTCCATGGTGGGGGGTTGGAACTAGAAGACTTTTAAGATCCCTTCCAACTCAACCCAATCTATGATTTGTGTTCTGCAATTTGGAGTCTAGGATTCTTTCAAAGCTGGATCTTTGTTTGAAGTTAGATTGTGCCGTTGTAGACTTATCCAGTGAGTGCTGAGTATCTGCAAGAATTGAGGTTTTGCAACCTGTGTAATCAGTGGTGGAAGAGAGAAAATTTCAAGGCCAATATATCTTCCTCAAAATCTGAAGTGCTCTTTAGAGTTGTTTGTGGACATATTAATAAGCCCCCTTTTGATTTCTTAGAAAGTTTTGACTCCCAAATTTACTTTTTTACTTTCTTTCTTTTTCCAATGTTGTTGGAAGGCTACTAGAAAAGACACCACTTCTTTAGCATCTGATTCTGGTGGTATCCTACATTTGAGGTTTACCTTAGAACAGGATAGTGCTGAACAATAAATCTTAAAGACTGCTGTACGCTCTTCAAACAAAATATATATTTTATTGGACTCATTCTGAAACATTAACATAATATTATGAAAGCTATTATCTAGCAGTATCTTTGGATTTTTTTGTTTTTTAAGAGGGCCTTGTGAAGCATCTGTATGGGTCTTGACAAAAGAATGTGATATTGCAGGACTAGTGAAATCCCTTCATATAGCTGCTGGGAAGCAAAAGCAGCTTGGATAACTAGTGTATATTTTTTTCAAATGCTTTATGGTTAGTTCAGCATTACTCTGTAGGGTTGTTTGTTGTTTTTTTAACCCAAATCATCTGAATTAGCTCACTAATGTAAATAAAGGGTTGTGGAGTACAGAAAGGAGATATGTGAACAAGACAAATCTGCCTACTTTGACCAGCCATTGCAGCTGTAAGGACACCTTCATGGTCAGTCAAGTTTAAAGTGTCTTTTTCTTCCAAATCACAAATGTCATTAACTGCAACAATATTAACTGTGCCTTGTCTGTTATGCAAACCATCTATTTATTGCTCCTCACAGTTAATGTAAGATGCTGATTCTGAAAAAAAATATGCACACTGTATTGCTAATTTCTGGGACAAGTTTTCAGTTTAAATTATAATTTTCAGTTTTCTTCAGCTTTACTGTTGCTTTTCAGTTGCTAACATTACAAATTCATTTGATTATGTGGGTCAGAACATCACTGGATGTAAATCACTGTACTACTGATGTGCTGGTGTTATTTAATGACCTACAAAATAGGAACTCACCATATGGAGTTCATGTTATTTGACACTGAGAAATTGTTTCAGGTTGTGACACCACAGTATTATAATGGAGGCACTTTTAGATTAGTTTCACAACTGCCTTTAGATTTAGTACTTTGAAAGTCTTGCAGATATTATTAAGCCCTGACTATAATAGCTGTTTTGTCCATTATTTCCAAATACTAGGTTTTCAGGAAAAATATAATCCTATCATATTTTATTAATCCCCTAGGTTTAGATTTTGTCAGTACTTGAAAAGATTTAAAAAGAAAGCTTGATGACGATGCAGATGTACACTTGAAAAGATGATGATTTCCTAATTTTCTAGGCTCATAGTAAGGTCACAGAAATTTTCTTCATTGGAAATATAAACAATCTATTCAATTTATTCTTTATCAACTTATTTTTGGAAGATTTTAAAAGAAATAGTTGTCATTTTGTGCTTTGTATCCTACTAGTAAATAACATTCTCCCAATTATGAGTAAAATATTACAAGAGAATATTTTTGTGGGGTGGGTTTTCTTTGGATTTTGTTTTAGGACATGGTAGTATAAAGATAGCTTCCTTCTTAGAAGGAAGATTTATAAGATTGAATAAGATTTAATATCTGAGTTAATGATTCTTAAAATCTGACTTACACTACATCAAGATATTAATGTGGTTAAACAAGTCGGAAACAAAACACATTAGTTTTAGAAACAAGTCCTTTGCTTTGTTAGGTGAGTTCCCCAGAATTTCTTATTATTTTCTTTTTGGGATGAAGACACACCGATATTGCCATCTCTGATGAATTGGTCTTTGTCATGAATGTATGGAACATTCTAGAAGTCAAAGAAATGTGGTGTCTGCTCAGTCAGGAAGAGCAAGAGCTCCACTAAACATATTTGTGTTAGGGGCATGGCACTAACACATTTTATTAATTCAGTTAAAGGTACATTTTGTGTCAGAATAGGTGATTATTGGTGGTCTCTTGATTCAGGATTCTCTCAGAGTCCATTCTTCTAGATGGTCATGGATTTACCTCTCTCTTCTGTATTTTCTTGTCCTGTGTGGATGTGAGAATCTGATAACTACTCCCCTTACAGAAGACAAAAAGTCTTTTGAGCTCAAAGCTCAAGAAAGGTGGGATAAAATCATAAGGACCGCTATGCAAATATTTGGCACTTCATGTGTTCTCATGTGCTACACAGTCCTAAACTCCCAATTTTATGACTCAACAGTGTTCTCATGTCTACCACATGCCCTGGCATGTGTTTCTCTGACACTGAGCTAGAAGTTGGACTAGAAATCCTCACAAAGGTGAGAATGTGATGTGGGAATCCACTTTCCACACAAAACAAAGATTCACCAGCAGATCTCAGGAAACACTTAACTCTCAGATGAATACTGTGATTTACTGCTCAGAGGTCACTGTGTAATGCTTGCTAAGGAATAGTTTTCCTCTGTTTTAACATTATGAACAAAAGAAAACACAAAATATTTCCATATTTTCTTCTTGGAATGCTGAATCCAAAGAAAAGTTATATATTAGAAAAAGTAACAACTGTTAGTTTTCAAATTATATTAGATAAGTTTGTAATAGATATCTTTATACAATGCAGAATATCTCCAGTGATCATATTTCAAATAAATATTCACCTATTAACTGAAATGAAACATATTAGACTTATATTGAATTAAAAAAATATAAATTTCCCTATACTTCTGAGAATGACTCTGGGGAAATCTGAAGGAATTTTCTTTCTTTTACTCTTGAGATCTTTTCTCTTGATAAAATGTCATTGAGTTTTCTGTTACTGTGATAGGGCCTTGACAAGGAGTTGACAGGTTTTCCTTCAGTTCAGCAGAGGTCTCCAGAACATACACAAGCTGGGGAGTTTCTGTCTTCATCACCTCCACAGTGCAATGGAGTGGTTAAATTCCCTGCTGCAAGCTAATTACACTTCTCTATTGCACAGAGCACTTGTCTTCCCATAATTAATTATGAGTTAGGAAAAAAAAATGCCCTTTTGTTGCTTTTAATGAATTAATCCTTCATGAAAATAATTTCTGTGACATAATAACAAAAGGACATTTGTTCACTGTCCTCATCACCACGCACACCATAGTACATAAATGGCCTCATGTGGGGACCCTCTTTGTCTCCTCTGTCCAAGAACATGCTTTATTGCAGATGTGTCATGGGAGTATTAATACCCTCAATTGCTGTACAGGCAGATAAGACTGTCTAGATCATTGTAACAAAAAATTACAGACGAAAGAGTCCAGTGTTTTGATAGTAATTCTCTCTCTGAAATCAAAGGAACAGTTCTATTAAATGGATTTTGCTTCAGACATAAAAAGCCCACATTGCCCTACTTAATCTAGTCATTTGGAACACAGCTTAGATAAATCTATTTGACTAAATGAAGAAAGTCAATCTCTGTTTGATTGCTCATCCAAGGTGTAGGAAAGGAATCCATTATGTCACAAGATTGAGTAATTCAAGATGTGCTTTGTAAGATTAATGGATACTGTGTCAAATGCGTATTTAACTGGGTTACACTGAAGAGCCTGAATACAACTAGAATGTCTGGCATTTTGCTAAAGCTGACACAGGATGAAATTCTGTAATATTGTGCATAGTAGCTGCATTTCTTTAATTCTTCATGGAAGTTTACTGGATCATCAGCATTTAGTGTACATATGTTTACATTACCAGTGAGCTTCCACAAACTTTAAGGTGCTTTCTATCAGGGAAAATCACAGAATCATAGAATGATTTGGTTTGAAGGGACATTAAAGCACATATATCTCCCCATGACTGAGATCCCTTCCACTAGACCAGTTGCTCAGAGCCCTGTCCAATGTGGCCTTGAACACTCCCAGGGATGGGGCAGCCACAGCTTCTCTGGACAACCTGTGCCAGTGCCTCATCACCTCCACAGGGAAGAATTTCTTCTTAATATCTTATTTTAATCCATCTTCCTTTACTTTAAAACCATTTCCCCTTGTCTTAACACTGTACTGATTTTAATTTAAGGGTGAGTGTTACAGAAGATCAAAATTCCAGGTGGATCTCCTGTTGCAGCAGCATGAAGATGTTGTTTCATCGCGTCATCTAGGAGTGAACGCCACAACACCAGAGACGATGGGAGAATCTGAAAGATTAATCACTCTAAATTTCTTCTGTAACATGACATCTGTTGCTACAACAGATATAGCAGGCATTGCAAAAGTTGTTTGTATTCATAATGCTGACTTTTATGACAAGATATTGGCTCATACAGCATTATCTCACCCTATGACATTTTCTCCTGCATTCTTATTCATCTTCTCTTGAGAAATATATATAATTTATTGCATTTTAATTTCCTTAGACTTAAGTTTATAAGAAAAAGTGGTATGAAGGAACTTAAATAGCTGAAAATTTTGAAGTGCATTTTGGATGAAAATACAGAACTCATGCTACCTGTAATAATATTGTATTTTAAATCATGTATAATAAGCTCACGCATTTTCTCTTCATTCCTTTCATAATTTTCAAAAGCTGTCCTTTGCCCTTTGAGATAATTAAATATTTTTCATAGGCACTGAGACCATTATATTCCCCTTTCACTAGTAATAAATGAAATATATTGAAGTTCTACTACTAATAAACTCTTTCATGACAGGAACTTTCCCATATATCTTTAGATATCTGTTTTAAGGCAGCTTCCTAGACTCACTCATTACTCATTAGGAAGAAATAACACAACCTATTCCATCAGTCGAAGATTTAGGCTAAGATGAGATGAAGCAGCTCTTCCAACAATCATATTTTGTACAAACTCTGCAGAAGAGCAGGATTATGACTTATTTTAGGTTACTCACAAAATATTAAGAAATTTAATATTTTCCATTCCACAGATAATAACCAAATATCTTACCCTTTTTCTGCAGTAGAGCACGTCTCTATATGTTGCAGCTGTTCTTCATTGCAGAGGGTGTTGGACTAGATGGCCTTTGAAGGTGACTTCTAACCCAAACCCCTCAATGATTCTAACATATCAGACTCAGAAAAAGAGTGTATTTACAGTTAATTTCATTCCTATATAATGCTTTTCATCCAGTCATTTTAATTGTTTTATTTTTCCAGGCTCTCTTTTGATATAATTTGATGGTTATCATATCCTGGTTTATATATTCATTCTATTAATTACCAGAAATCAATTATTATGTTCTGGAATATTCACTGCCCTATAGAAAAGTCTATCACCAAGTTATTTTATCTTACTATTAAGGGTTATGTATATTAGCACAGGATGGAAAGCACCGCTAAAGCATCTTCCTGCAGAGAAATGCTGTTTCCTTCCACTCACTGTTGAAGAGCTGCACAAAGAGTAAACATAAATTTCACTTAAGTTTGGCAATTTGGGGTGAAGGTTAAGCACAAAGAGCATTACTTATTAAGTTACAACAAAGAGCAATGACCTCAGCACTTCTGACTCCAGGAAGTCCTTGCTCTGCAGGCTGCAACCACTCAGCAGCTCTCTAGTACAGGACATATAATAGTAAATTCTGAAAAAGAAGAGAGCAGCAGAATCATAAATAAATTATGATACAACACTCTGATGGACCTGAGGATATTAGAGGTCCTTTATAACATTAATGGTTTAATAATTCTGTGATTCCATGGAGGGCTTTGCTGTTGACCTCCAGTGTAAGAGAAATGCAAGCCCCCAGAAGCTGTTCTGTCTTTTTGCCCACCCATCCTGCTGATGCATAATGGTAAGACTGCATCAGCACAATAAACAGATGTTCCTACCTCTACTTGGATAGAAATATTATTATTGTTTGGAAGAAATCAGGGAATTCCTAAGAAAGCCAGATATGAAATAAACCAAAGTAGAAATTAAAGGATGGAATAAGACATTGTACTAAAGTGCAGCTGACGTTCAGGTTAGCACAGGTGTCACTACACCTCACATCAGCTCACTGTGTACAAGCTCCAAACGGTCTTGCATTTGCACAAATTGCCAGGCATGTCAAACAGTTCAACAAGTAGGATATTTGGTCTGGCAAAAGATGGGCAGAACCTACATTTTAGTAAAAATTTTGAAGGAGGTTAAAAATGAAGGAGAGTTAAGGTTGGGGTAAAAGCTTGTTTCTTTGGATCTGAGGTTAAACCCCAAGACTAAACTCAATGGAAAGATAATAAAGGGCAAAGAATATAATCAGCAGAGGTGAAGAGCTGTGCCTGTATGGAAACAAATATCACATAGAAAAGCGCTGAAGCTGAAAAGACTTTCAAGCAAGATTGGAATACAAGAATAAAATATGGATAAGTGTCACAGAGAAGTTAGTACAAATACTCTTTTTTTTTACACTCAGCAAATATCTGGAATATATGGCAAATAGTGTAGCATAGACTTTGAAAGTTCTCCATATTCTTCAGAACTGCAATGGTAAAGCATTAGCCCCTTTATAACTGCAGTAATTTTCAAAATGGGATTTTATTCTTCTCTTATAACATTGTTTTAAAGAATCATACTCATTAAATTCTGCCCCATAGCAATGGAAAATGCTACTGCATTATAAATTATTCCTGTTGGCACATATTTTGGTAGGAAGCGTGGACATAACATTTCCCTCTTTGAAGTCAGCCAGATTTTTCTTTGACCATCTACTTGAGTGGGAACAAGCTGAGGCACAATTATCAATATTTTCAAGTGTGGGCTCTAATTTAATCCAAACATGGGCAGCCCAGTTTGGCTGCACAGCTTGAGATGCCTTTGGCTTAATTTTCATAATCAAAGCATATTCACAGCATTCCTGTACAAAGCAAAGATGACCTTTTCTAGCTGGGTGGTCATTTTATTAAAACATTGAGTTTATAAGTTCTCCTGAACATATTTCTGGCTGACTAAAACTTAGAAAAAGCATCTATTCATTGCTTATAGTTAAAAGGAATTTACTGTTAGCTTTCAAGGGAAACCCACATGTTCTTGGTTTCTCAGGATCAGAGATTTTGTCTTTCCATTTCTATATTCCCAAAGAAAATAATGCACGTGTTCATTGTTTTGTCAGTATAAGATTTATAATGCCTTTAACTATTCATTTCCTTGCCATAAAGTGCATAGGTTTTGTAAATTATGTGAGAGTGACAACACTGTAGTTTCCTTGGCAACCTTAACTGGTTTTCAAAACAGTGTTTTTCATGTTTGGAATAAGCATTGATTTGTACGATCTGGCAAGGAAAAAAAAAAGAATAGAAAAGAAAAGAAAAATGAAAAGAAAGAAGGAAAGAAAGAGAGAAAAAACCTCTTGAGGGAAAAAACTGGCAACTGAAACGATTGCCAATCAACCTTCTGCCATTTAGTCATCTATATTGTATGAACTTTAAAGTGCTAAAACTTAAAGAAAAATGCATCTGAAACTGCCTTTTTTTTTTCTTTGCTCTGCCTGAACTCCATAAAAACTAGACTTTTAGCTTAGATTCAGTGTTGTACTCAATTTGGCCTTTTTCATCCTAAACCTTTCTTACTTTGAATTTGAAAATTTGGCTCATGTTTGGATGCTAATAAGATGCATACTAGGGAACCTTTTTCCTAGCTTTGATGTGGGTTTTTTTTCCCCCATTTTTAAAATTAAACACACTTAATACCTCTGAATTGCAAAAGGGGAAGTTAGGTATGATGAGGCACAGGATCAGATTTTAAACTAAATATCTGACTTTTTAAAACATTTTCCAGGACCTGATTGGAAAGATATGTTATGTTAATCAATATGAATCTTTATCCTTAAAAGCAAGATGAATTGTTTCTTTTAATGGGGAGAGTGCCTGTGAAAAATTTATTTCTTTAACCAACTTTTTGATATTTCCCAAGCAAAATTTCAACGATTGGAAAAATAGTATATATTCTATGTTTGGCATCTTCATACAACTCTATGATGTTTACTGCATCCTTCTGTTTTTATAGATTCTAAAGGTACCAGTTATGTAATAGAGAAAAAATCATGGAAATAATATCATTCCAGTAGCATGAAGGAGAAATCATTCCATTATCTCTTGCTTTCTGTTCAACATTAGTCAGAACCCTATAAAAATGTTCAGTGATAGAAGGTGTTTGCATTTGTCTAAAACCTGATTCTAATTTACAGTAGTTATTCAGTTATGAGGTTCGAGCAAAAGGAATGTAGAAAGCTGTAATGCTGTTTTTTGTGGAAAAACTGCAAATGTCATTATTTACCACTTCAGTCCTTGGTCTGTGTAGTGATGAGCAGAAAACAGGATCAAAACTGGGTGAAAGGTTCTGATTTGTAGGGAGCTTGGACATATGAGCTGAAGTGGTATGGGATGAATCTTTTATAGGAGATGTGAGGTTGAAATCCCTATATAGACAATATAAAGGCATAGCAAAAAGAAAGAAACAACCACAGAATTTGTACTCTATTTGGTATTCTATCCTGTCCACATAATTCTTTAATTAGGCATTAAGATTCTGCTTAGAAGATCATGGAATTGTAGAATATTCTGAGGTGGAAGAGACCTAAGAGAATCATTGAGTCCAACTCCTGGCTCTGCACAGGACAACTCTCAGTCACACCATGTATCCAAGAGCATTGTCCAAGTGCTTCTTGAACTCTGGTGCTGTGACCACTTACTGGGGAGCCTGTTCCAGTGCCCAGCCACCATCTGGGTGAAGAACCTCTTTCCAGAATCCAACCTAAATCCCTGTGGACACAATTTCAAGCCATTCCCTTGGGTCCTGTCACTGATTGCCAGAGAGAGAGAGATCATTGTCTGCCTCTCCTCTTCCCCTCTCGAGGAAGTTGCAGATTGCAGTGAGGTCTCCTCTCAGTCTCCTCTTTTCTAGGTTGAACAGACTAAATTACTTCAGCTGTGCCTCATAAATCTTCCCCTCCAGAGCCTTCACTATGTTCTTAGCTCTCCATTGAATGCTCTCTAGTAGCTTAATGTCTTATATTGTGATGGCCAAAACTGCAAACAGTAAGATATTACTTCTTAGTGATAGCAAATGTGTAATTCTTCTTCCATATTAGACCCCTCTGATTCACACATCTTGTTATGAAACGGACAAGTTTTGGATTAGAGCTCCTGTAGCAGGAGCCTCTTTTCTAGGACCTCTTTTCTAGAGCTAAGATGTTTTTACTGAAGTGTAACATTTTTAAGTCTCCTGCCTTGTATCTTATATCTTATGTACCATTTGCGTAAGTAGAATGTAGCTTCATGCCCTTGTAATGTTTGTTTTGGACATAATTTATTTCTGCCAGCTTAGTTTTTTGACAGAGCTCGATGCCTAGCTTTGTGAAGGCCATTGCATTGTTACAATCAGAAAGAACCTTCTCCAACATTTGACCCATGGCATTAGGAAACCATCACTGTTACCAAACAGAGGGCAAACACTGATGAACAAAGAACACAGAGACTTTGGCAGGTTGGTACTTGAACTAGAAAGTAGGGACTGGTATCAATAAGTCATGCACGTGCATGAACTCTTCACATTCAGAAAAAAAAAAGGTTGAAAATTTACCTCAACTTGGAGCAACACTGCCAAGATTCCTTATCAGGCTGGCTTTATGGTTGTTTTTCCTAAGTATCTGAATGACTGATTTATAAGCGAGTAACCACTTGTTCTTGTCCTGTGACATTAATCTCTCCTTGATTTTCTTCATTTAACTGCCTAAATGATGCATCTTTACACAAGTATTTCTCCAACAGACTACTCCTGTTGTGGATATCCATCCATGAGACATATAGTTATATTTTCACAGAATTACACAACAGATATTCATATGCTGTCTTCACACTCACCCACATAAATGCAGGTACATGTACAGAGATCTCAGAGATTGACTATAATGTACACTAAGAGTCCTTCATGCTATGAGGAGAATCTATGTTGATTGTAGTCATCTGGATTACTTCTCCTTCCACCTCTAGGCCTACAATCTGACACCCAAATGTAAAAGCCTGGCTCTTATCCTAAGAGTCTTTGGGAGCTCCTGCAGCTCTGTACCCTTCCCAAATTTTAAACGTATCTATAGACAAACTAAAATTTAAAAAAAAAAATGTTCTGACAAGCCCAACAATCATGGGTAGCTCATTACATTCTATTACGTATTTGTTCCTCATGTTTTCTCTGTATAAAATAAAATACAGGATTGTATTTGTACATGCTTTGTACACTTATTCTCACAGGAATGGTGTTTTCCTGCTTGCTTCCTACTAGAAAAGAAATGAAAGCTCAAGCATAAAGCCATGATTACTTTTTTTTTTTTTTTTTTCTGTAGTAGATTCATATTTGTTTGATGGATAAAAGGGAAACAAAAATGAAAAATGTCTTGAGCAATTAGGAAAATTATAGAGCTTACTGCCTACGTCCTCAGAAACAAGGAAGTAATATAATTGTGCTTTTCAAGGCATTCCAGCACTTTTGAGTTAGCATTACATTCTCTAATTACATGTAATAAACAGGTAGTGGAATAGACCAGCATGGGGCTTGAGAGTCTGAGTCCCCATACATCACAAAAATGCTCATAAAGAGACCTTTTAGAAACAGAGATGACAATTAAGTATGGCATCAGTGATGTTACAATTTTAGCATATGTTCAACACCATTGGTTTGAAGGAGGAGTTAAATCACCAGAGGGCCACAGTGGCTCTGATATGATCAAACACAAATTCTTCTGCTCTGTTCTTCCAATTGTCTTGTAGGTAAAAGAAAAATTATGAGCTTATTATAAGCTCATAACTTCTGAATCTGCATCTCTTTCCACTGAAACTACTGATACAGAGTGTTACCCGCATACAAATGGTAATGTCTGAAATTGTGGCTGTTCATGGTTTCTAAGCATGTGCTTAAACGGCAGGGCAGCAGTCAGAGAGAGTGTTTTTGACAGTTCCATTAAAGTACCTGATTGAATGCTGTGGAGATTCCTCTGGTTATACTAGTTATTTTTGTGAGCTATTAAACTAATATCGCTGGTGTCCCTCCATAGTGCTGTCTGTGAGAAATGATTAATGCTGACCTGTTGGGTCTCAGTGTCTTCCCTTTGTAACACACAATTTTGGAAATCATTGGGGACCGAGCTGTTAAGACATGTTTTATGGAGCTAGCACAAGACCTAGAGGATGACTCTCAGCTGTGCTCCTGTTGTTTGACAACAGTGGTGCTGAGTAATGCAGTAGGGAGTCAGGATCTTCAAATCTACAAAACTTGGTCTGCAATTGTAAAATATTTAGTTTTGCACTAAATTAAATTTTCCTTGGGTTTCTCATTAATTGTTGAGGCTGTAGTGTGTTTGACTCCCTCTTGCTTACCACACATTCGACATTTTTCCTGGTTTTAAAGGGCAAAATGTAAGAAGTAAGCAGGGCTGGTTTTATTTATTGCAAGCTTGGGATAAAATAATATGATAGGAGATAAGAGGAGTGTAGTTTAAAGACACTTTTGTGTTCCCTTCCAAGGTGTGATGATTATGTTCCTCTAGTTAAAATAGCCCCTGGGTTCCCACAGATTCCACTTGGTTGCAACAAGGGACTGGAGCATCAGTTTACACTGATCTTATGCTGCATCTGTTTTGCTCCTCCACACAGCAAAACCCACTTGTCCTCTGCACAATATCTGCTCTTGGAAAAAGGAGTGGAGGATCCAGGCTCATACCTTTGTAGCAAAACAACTGTTTTCTAACCTGGTGGTTTGATTAAGAGATTTGGAAAGCTCATTATTTCATTCTATCAGCATCGATCCTTAAAAAATATTCTTACACAGTTTTTAGTGCTTGGCTGGTTCATGTTGATTGCTTGGAAGCAAATACAGGGTAAATGAACCTGTCATCCTTCTACTTTTTTGGAGAATGTTTGTTGGGCCAGAGGAAAAAAAACAAAAAAGAGTGCAGTGTCATGGATGAACAGTTAAGATACTCATGTCAAAGGAGGGCCCCCAGTCTTTGTTCTTTCTTTCTCTCTTCATATTTCTCCTTTGTTTATCCTACTGCAGGTGTGGCTAGCAATTCCCAAGGGCCTGACTGCTTTCTTTATGGTGTACCAATTCTGGGAGCACAAATATTTAGATGCAGTTGTTAAAACATCACTTCCATTTCCCTGAATCTTATTACCATAGAACATGAGAATGTTGATGGGATGAGCTACTTGGAACATTTCAGAGCCTCTTTGAAGATTAGATTAATGCTCTAGAGAACTATTGACATTTGCTTTTAAGTTAAAAGCCTCTTTTTAAGCTAATAACAAAGCAATAACAATGGAAATTAAAAAAGGAAAAAAACCTAAAACAAAAAAACCCCAACCAAATAAAAAGCCACAACAAAATCAAGGAAAGCTTCTGAATGGTATTTGAGGCCCACTATTTAGCTAATATAAATACAGGCAACATTAGGGGATATAGTCTCCTTTCTGGCACTTTTTTTTTCTGGCACACAGAGATTCAGAACTTGAATGAAGAAGGTTTAATCACTTGATTCACAGTGTGTCAATCTATATGTCTACTGCCTATTTTACTCTTCTGAAGTCACGAGAGCAAAATAATTTATAATTCCTGTTTCCTCCTGAGGCAAAGCTCTTTGAGAAGTGACCATTAGCAATTTTCAAGAAAGGGAGTAATTGCATTTCTGAATGTCATCAAGTATAATCTTCAAACAAGATTTTAAAAAAATATTATATTTTGTGTTTACAATCTCTCTTGTTATACTTTTTATGTCTCTTTCTTCTGTATTTTTTTTTCTTCTTTGAGTTCAGTGATAGGATCATAATTATACTTAGCAAAACAATACTCATTATGGCAATTTTAAAACTTACTTTGTGTCTCTTTGGTTCAGCTTTTAAAAGCCCGTCAGATGTAACTCACTTCAAATACCATTTTTCACCATTTCTCTTCTTTTTCTCCTTTACTAGGAACAAAACTATATTTGACTAATGTCAAACAGATTTGACATTTCTTATCAATCTGTTAGTTTTTTATGTGTTCTTTAATTTCTCATTTATATTTATTTGTTATTTTTAGGATGTTTTGCAGTCATAAATACATTTTTCCTATGACATTGCAATGGAACAATATAGAAATTAAACCAGACAAGACTTTTCTAAAATGTGGAAGATTTACTGAAAGCTTTTCTTTTATATACACTACAAGAAGTCTGCAAGTTTCTGCACTCCAAAAGAAGTTTTTCTCAGCTAAAATCAGTTGATCTGATGAAACTTGTCTTTTCAATGATGTATCAAATACTGTTTGATCTCTAATTAAAGCTATTCTTCCAGGTCATTCAGGAAAGTATTTACCAAAGGAGATTTTGTGGTATCTACGAATAAATGAATTTACAAGGAAGGTTTTCTCTTCATGAGCTGCAAGCCTCTATTTCATAAAAGTTATAGGAACCTAGTAACTCTAGAATATTTATGCATATGTCAAAATTCTTTCAGGATTGATAATTGGTTAAACCTACTTTTTTTCTTAGGAAATGCATGAAACATACCCCCTCCACAAACACACAATCACAGAGCGATTACAGAAGCTTTCTTCTCTGTAGAAATCCAGGCTAAAAAACATAATAGGAGAAGACGTGTAAGTAGCAATTATATGTAATGAATAGAAAAGCAAAGAACTTGGTAGTAATAAGTGCAGCTCCACAGTTAGGAAATGCAGGTAATTGAAATTGTAATCAAGAGTCAAGTATTCCTTCAAAATTTGAATTAAATTCTGAATTGTTGATTTTTATTCTAAAGCAAATTAAACAGACTTGATAAAATACCATGCTCACCAGTAGCACAACTTTTGCAGACCAGAAGACTGGAGATTTAAAATTTTAATGACTCTATAGTATATTTGCAATATTTTTTGGTCTCATTATTGCCCTTTTGATGAGAAAAAAATTGATTTTGTTCATTTTGTCTTCGCATTTCACTAGAATTAGATAATAAAATTTAAATCCCATGTATATTTAGCAGAAGGTAATGTACAAATCTGCAAAGCAGACCTTTTCAATAAGTTGATTTCTGGGTCCTCCCTATCCCTCCATCCTCTCCAACTTGAGAGAGAAATGTAAATGACGAAGAAGGAAAAAGATTGACACACAGAACAACACAAAACTCAAACCAGTGCAGCATGGAGATATGTTATAATTTGAATGTCAGATTTGGTTGGTGAATAAGGAATGTCATGCCATTTCCTGATCCCACTACAAAATTCCGTGTTTTGACAGGAGAAAATGCCTTGGACTGGATATGTGCTGGAGTTTAATGCAAGATACAAAGCCTTGCAACTTAGTTT
This sequence comes from Certhia americana, assembly GCA_018697195.1. NCBI lineage: Eukaryota > Metazoa > Chordata > Aves > Passeriformes > Certhiidae > Certhia > Certhia americana. Next base: position 32,055,646 of record CM031857.1, on the reverse strand, counting down.
CATGGTTCAGATCCAACTGAGGATGAACAAGTGAAATTTGATTAAAATCCAGTGATCCTTTAGAGAAAAAAAAAAAAAAAAAAAAAAAAAAAGGAATTTGGCATATGCAAAGCAGGCTTTAGAGGATGAGTATTCAAAATGTAATACATTTACATAATTTTAACTGATGCCCGTCTCTACTTGTGGTTTTAACAATCGGGCTTCATTAGCAACAAACATTCTGATCCCTAATGGCAGCAGGAATAAGGTTTGAACTAAGGAAAAAGCAAGATACAGCTCAAAATGATTCTGCAGGGTAAACATCTCTGAGATTACTGAAATATCTCGAGTATTAAAAATTAGCTGAGATGCTTATGAAAGATGGTTGTAATCTCAAGGTGATTTGGATCTTCCATACCTGATCTTTTGTCTCAAAATGAAAAATGGGAAATTGTGTAAAATTTCCCTCTGATGGCTTCAGATGTGTAAATTGGCAGTTTGTCTCACATGGTCTACCGACATAGCAATTTAAAATTTAATCTCACATTTCTTCAGAGACTGGACCTGATTGCATATCCAAATCCACAAGTTTCAAGTAATATCCTGAAATTATCATCCATAGAACAAGTTCAATTCCCTGGTATGTAGACACATTTCAGTGCTGTACTAGGTGGGGCTGACCCAATTGAGAATTGGTCCCAGATTAAAGTGAAAAAGTTATGTGACCAATTCTTATGGTTCTTGAGTTTTGTGATATTTCTCTCTTCTTTTTGGAACCATGAGAGGTGGACTCTAGATATTGATCAGCTCAAGATTAGTTTTCAAATGAAGAATTAGCCCTTCTTTTTATAGAAAACAGATGAAATGGGGAGACAATGAAAACTTGAATTTATACCCAAAAAATACTCTTTAACTTGCCTTCACAAATTTTTAAATCAGCTCCAAAGAACCAAGGGTACAATGTTTGTTGTAATTTTGCATACTTAAGAAGTAACAAAACTTGCAAAAAATTGTGAATGTATAGTTTACTGATAAAGTTAGTGTAATGATCATTTGTCTGAATTACTCGCAGTACTACAAGTGACAGCGTGCCATGAAGACCAGTGGCTTTCCCTGGGGGCTGGGATTCTGGGCTGAATGGAGCCTCAAAGTCAGGACCTGTCCCACCACAGTATCCCAACATTGTCAGCAGGAGGGCAGCCATGGGCATCAGGCCATGGGGATGGGTATAGGACAAGGACAGGGCAGGAATTCAACTGCAGGTAGTTTATTTCTGCCTTCAAGTAGTGTCCTCCCTGTTTATACCAAAGCTCATTGCTTTCCTCCTTGCATTCTTAAATGTGAAAACACTGTCAACAATTCTGACTTTTCAACTGGATTCAACAATTTTCTTTAAATGATGATTCAGTCCTCCATAATATTGGCAGCGTCTTCCAGTTTTACCAGCCAAAAGTTTGGATGAACACTTATCTATTTCTTATCTCTAGGTCATTGGTAAATTAAGTTGAACCAGTCTCATATTGATGACAGGAGGATACAAATAGGAGCTTTACTCCATTTCATTTCATCTCTTTTAATGTAAGCCATTGTAGTCTCTTTATTAGGCTCTTTAGGAGCCTACTATTCTTATATAGTTATATTTTTATTCATATATTCATCATCCTTTTCTTGAGCAGCAATTTCCTATGGAAAACTGCATTTAATCTTTCAGGTGGTTTTATAGTGATTTTTTGTTTTGTTTTGGGTTTGGGGTTTTTTTGGTTGGTTTTTAACCTGCATATACTAAATCCACTGCTTCACATAAACTAAAATATCAGTCCTTAAAAAAATAGATATTTGATTAGGGTAGCACCTTTGATAAAACCACATGGATCATTTATTAACTTTCCTTTGTCTCTGTGTCCTCAGTTCTTTATTTTTTTCAAGAATGGTTATAATACATTGCAAAGCATTTAAGTCAAATGTAGAGTCCCATAATTGTAGAGATCACCTTTATTTTCCCTTTTCATGTAGCCCATTATGTTTGCCATTCTTCAGGCAGAGTATTACTTCCTGAATTTGCACATTCATTAAAAATCCCTCCTACAGGTCTTCTGTTATGCATAACTATTACCATGCCATCCACTTGTGCCTCAGTTTAGTTTATGCTTTGGATTCACTCAGCTTTGTCTTTTACTAAAATATTCTCTGAACTGTACGTCCAACACCACACTTAGAGGGAAGGAAAACTAAGGAGGGAGCCACATTATTAAGCAGGGCAAGAGCATGTTTGCCAACACTTTTGCCATGTGGGTTGGGTATGGATTAAATTGGGAACAAGGGAGGGAGATGATGAACAGTCAAGTTAAAAAGTGATGGTCTGTGTTAGGTAGCCTTGTACTGAAGTGCAGATGGCAGTTCAAAGGGGATGATCCTTCCTCTCTACTCAGCCCTGGTGAGACACATCTGGAGAAAGGCCAGCCAAGGACCTGCAGGATGTTAAAGGACTGAATAGCACCTGACATACACGGAGAGGTTGGGAAGGTTGGGACTATTCAGCCTGGAGAAAAAAATGGTTTGAGAGGATCTTATCAATGTGTATAAACACCTAATGGAGGGAGTAGCAAAGACTACTAAGAAGACCAGGCTCTTCTCTGTGGTGCCCAGTGCCAGGAAAAGAATCAATGGGTACAAAATGAAACACAGAAAAGTCCTACCAAATATAAGAAAAAGTCTTTTTTATTATTAGAATGGCAAAACACTGAAAAAAAGTCCTTGAGAGGTTATGAATCTTTCACTCCTAGAGATATTCCTATTGCATGCAGCCCTGAGCAACCTGGTCCAGCTGGTCCTTTGTGCCTTGGGTTGGATTAGAGATGAACTTCACAGGTCTCTTCAATCTATTCTGTTCTAAAATATAATTCTCTATCTGTAATTAAATTGATTATATATATGGGAAAATTCTAACAAGCCTTTTTGTGCCTGAAAAGGCACAAAAGCCCTCTTAATCTTTTAAGGCTATAGCAAAATGTCACATAAACCACAGGACTATTTTATAAGCAAGTCACCATAAAAATAACCATAAATTTGCAAATGTCAGCTGTAATTGTTAATTTGCAAAACACGTACAATTAAAATGAAATTTTAGTTTGCTCAGAAAATACTGTAAATAGCCAATGATACT
>CM031857.1:31849382-32052404 GCA_018697195.1 Certhia americana | reverse complement strand
GCTTCTGATCTTTTCTCAGATGTATCTAAGCCCATGTAATGTGGCTGTCATGTGCAGTGCATGTCATGAGTGTTGCTGTGAGAAAAATCTCAGTCCTGGTCCAAATGTTTCAGCCCCTGTTTCAGTAAACAACCAAGGCTCTGGCTCTTTGAATTAGCTTTGAATTAACAGCTGAGTGGTCTTTAGCTGCTGAAGCAGAAATCTCCAGACCATAGTCAAGGCAATGCAGTTATTTGTACTAGCTTTAAAAATATCCACTCCCTGAACTTCTGTAAGGCTGCATCAAGCACTGCCTTTACCCTGCAAGATCATCTAAATCAGACAAGGATTTCTTTGTCTTCACATCCACAGCCTCTGTCTCTCATCCATCTTTGAGCTGAAAATCTGTTTTTGAGCAGTTGTGGCTGGATCCACAAAGATTTTTGTGAGGAAGTTTTGTGTATCTTACATTTCAGAAGAGTAAGTCCCTAAACTTCTAAGAATGATGTCTGAGTTTCCCTGGAACCCCGAGTCCTGTGAAGCTCAGAGACATTTCTGTTTCCTATGGTCTTCTTCATGTTGCTACTCATGCCTTAGTCATAGAATATAGAATCACAGAGTGGCTTGGGCCAGAAGGGATCTTAAAGATCATTTATTTCCAATGCCCTAGGATCGGGGAAGCCTCCAACTAGAGCAGGGTGCTCAGAGCTCTGACAACTTTGTCAAATGCTAGCAGGAGTAATTAAATATTGCCTGAATTTCCTGGCTATTGAATTAATGATATGGGGATTGCGTGAATCTTCAGGGATTCATTACAGGTAAAATCTCTTTATAAAACATCATATTAATGTTTGAAGCCCGTGTTCTGCTCCTTGATGTGTTTGTGTAATTTTTTGTTATTGAGGGGAATAATGTACTTACATTTAGTAGAGAAAAGATCCTTATTACCTCCATCATAGTATAAATAACCTGACATATTCAGATCCCTTTCTGGAGAGCTCTGGCTTGCAGCACTTTCAGTAGATAAAAACATAAATCATACCAAGGGAATATCAAAGAAAGTACATCTTATCGCTCTGAAACATGAGGAACTCATCTATAGTTGAAAAAATAATTAATTTTTGCAAGTGTCTCATTATTAACACTTTCTGAAAATCCTTTTTTCCCTAAAAGAATTATGCCCATAGTTCTAAAGCACTACAGATTTAAACAGCCAGGGTTAGAGCCAAAAGGAAAGGAGCAGAGCGCTTAAGCTCTGGATAGGTGAAAGAGAAAACATTAAAATTGAAACAGAATACAAAGTAATTTCTAGAAAAGTGCTTAAGACTTTTGAAAGAAGCATCTATGCAGCTAGGAAGACAATTTTCCAGATGCAAAAAAAATTGCTAAGATTATAAATAACTCTTCAGGTTCATGAGTCCCAGTCTTGTGCTAATTCACACTGATTGTCTAGGGAACATCTCATCCACGTATCTGTACCTTGGTCAAAGAGCCAAAACAACACAACTATGCCAACCATATTGGTCTACAAAAAGCTTCTGGACTTGAAAGAAATTTCAATCTCTTTTGGCATATGTGTGAAGTGAAAGATCCCGGTGATCCGACATTGCTCTTGGCAATGGGAAAGCCAATTAAGATAACTGAACTTCAGTATGTAACTGTGCCCTCGGACTTCAACGCAACACTGACTATGTTCAGAATGCGGCTGACAGTAAAATCTACAAGAGTGATGTTTTTTAATTGTATTTTTCTTTCTGGCAGCTGTGGGAAGTTTCTTAAACTTTTCCTCATAAGCAGTCTTCTTCACTTATGCATCACTGAACAAATATAGTTTTAGAGCAATTTGGGAATACAGAGCTAGGCTAGTTTAATATTTAGTGGATCAGAAATAAGAGAGTGGGTTTTGTGATGCATGATATGTCTGCAAGAGTAGGGTTTCTGAATTTCACGACAGAGAAAAACACTTCAGAGATGGTGGTAAGGAGAGTGCTCTTTCCTATAGGACTCAGAGGAAACGACATAATGACCATCAGCTCTTTTCCAATGAAGGGTGCCTATATCATCCTGCAAATCAAGCATCCTACAAAGTCAAAGTTCTTCATTCTGGGAAATACACAAAATAACTTTCAGATTTTCTTCTTCTTCCTTTCATTCAATGTTTTTTTAAGTGAAGATATTTAAGGATTTCAGGTCAAATTTTTAACTAGATGAGCTTGACTCAAACCAGAAAAAACAGTATAAAGTAATATCCTTCTTTCTCTCAGCAAGAGAAAAAGCTCTTACTAAATCTCAACGTTCTTGAGGAATTTTGGAGAGGTCCATTAGTGGCTGCTGCTGGTCTAAGACAGGCTGTGGGGATCTCCCCACTGTTATTCAGGGCTGTAGACCTAGAGGCTATGTTCTCCCCCAGGTTTGCTCACAAGGCTACCACTCTGCAGTGTTTCTGTCCAAAAGAGAGCCACCTCGTCTCTCTAGAAGTCCCTTTTCAATTATTGGAATACGTCCTATCATTCCCACCAGTTGTGTTTCATGTTTGATTTGCAATGACTGAAGCACGAATACTGTGAACAGATCAAGTATGCAGACATCTCCAAGGGTCAGCTTTTTATCCTACAAGGGTTGGCAGGAGCTTTGCATTACCTGCAGGTGACACAAGTAAAACTGTATTCTGGAATAATTCCACAATATAATACTCCAAGGAGAATAAGAGCCAGCTGAAATCTCAGTTGAGTATTTTGATATCTTGTTCTGTCTCCTTTATCTTAAATCCTGTTTAACTAGCAGCAGCTGCCACTGACATTTCCACTAGGATGGCACAGATGGAGCAGTGACTCAGATCACTAGCTCTGCAGAGTTATGAATAGCTAAAACTGTTGCTGATGAAGATTATCAACAGGGCTGTAGGAGAGGTTCGTGTGTGATTGAGGCTTGCAATATGTAGAATTCAGATTTTCTGCTTGTATTGTTTTCATGAAAGAAATTGCATCTACCTGCCTACACATACAACTCCAAACATGAACACATTCCTAGTCATCAGGTGTTTTGTAATCATAACTTTCTCTGCTTTGTGTTTGTTAAGAAGTACGTAAATCCAAAAGCAAAAATTACATGAAACAAAAAATTATTATATTTAATGCCAGCATTTAGTCTGGGACAAAAATTCCTTTATTTGAAGGAAGTTCTTGTAGCCTGGAAATAGTTGGGGTGGGGAGAAGCAAAACAAGGTAAATCTGTTAGCTGAGCTTTCCTGTCATTTGGGTCACATCATTGCTTATCATCCTTCATTTTCCCTGGGGAAACAGGGAGTAAACAAGAAGATAGCTGCCCTGAGTCTTTGTGATAAGGGTTTCAGTTGGAAGTATAATCTGTTTTGTCATTTCTTGGTCAAAAGATGTTTTGAGGTTGTTCACTCATTTACAATGAGAGGTGTGTTTATTTGTTTCCTTTAAGATTTTAGGTGCATAGATTTCTTGGAAAGGTATACTAAGCTAGTAGATTTAAGCAAATAGAATTTCAAGTCATTAGAATACATGACATACCAAATTCTTTACAGACTTGGATGATCTGTATAACAGAAAAATGTTACTTGAAATGGACTCTGCTGTTGCCTAAGACAGAACACAGTTCTCTAAATTTTATTTACATGTCCAGCAATAATTCGTTACCCCAATTAGACAGAAGTAAACAACCATTTCACAATCTTAATTCAGAAAATAATTCTTTCTGCATGGAACTTGTACACATACATTGTAGACTATATCTAAGCTCAGAAAAAAATGTTTCTAGAACATGATTCTAATTCATGCCTTTTATTGTATTTTGATGGGGTTGATGAAAGTCCAATAAACTGTTAGTTATGATGGATTTCATTTCCAAATAGGAGAGATATATCTCAGTTTTTATACTTAGCACACAATATATTAAATAAAATAACCACTGTGGGGGCACGTTGACATTAATTAGTTAACAAGAGTTAGAGGCTTCTGTAATGGTGACAGAAGTTACTGAGTGGGACATAACTTTCGTATTTGAAAGGAGGAAAGGTGGTCAGTTTTGCTCCTTGACTCCCAGCTACAGGATGTCATGGGCAGCAGGCTTTATTCCTTTACACATGGAATTAGGTTTTAAGATGAACTTCCTGGGAAATAATGGTGGGCATGTGAGATTTCTGAAAGCATTGTAAAATTTGTAAGCATTTTAGGATTGTGTTCGTTCCAGCTCCAGTGTCTGTATATAACTTAAACTACCCTTAGCATATTTTTTTCCTATGATAAAACAACAATCAATCCTGAAATCCTGAGCTGACTTTAAATCTAATTGCAAGAAAGAAAAAAAGGTAGAGAATGTAATGTATAAACCATAGCTAAGATATGAGATCCAGTGTCTGGAAAACCATGAAAATATTCCAGCAGCATTGTTATACAAATGTCTTAGTAAATCCTGCTAAACCCAGGGAAATTATGGATGCCCCATCCCTGCAAATGTACAAGGTCATGTCAGACAGGGGCTTTGAGCAACCTGATGTAGTGGGTGGCATTCCTTTCCATGGCAGAAGGCTTGGAACTAAATGATCTTTAAGATCTCTTCCAAATTTCTCTATGGTTCTATGCTTCTAAGCATAGCAGCAGCAGACAAATGTAATGTTGAGTCTTTTGATCAGTATCATTGCAATTTATTGCACCTGAAACACAATCCTTTGTAATTTCTTGAGATGGAAAATGATCAACATAACTACCATTCTTAGTAGAATAAAAATATTTTTTTGTTTTGCCAAATTACCTTTTAAGGAAGTCAACACAAGAGTCAGGAACATATTCCAGAAAACATTTGATCAATATAATTTTCAACATGGATGTGTTAAATTAATCTGGGAACTAGTTAATCTTACAAACCCAGAGAAACAAATTGTCTGCCATCTTTATTGAATCTCTTCTGAATTCATTTTTTGCCACCAGGTGTCAGCACAAGTGCACAGACAAGACACCCCTGAGATCTCCGAGAGGTCTCCAGAGAAGCAGTCTGAACAATAAGGATAATGTTTCATGTCAGATCTCATGCTTCTGTAAATATTCTCCATTTTTTAATTCCACTATGAAAAAAAAAAAAAAAAAAAAAAAAAAAAAGCTGATACTGCTGACTTTTAACTGCATAGTCTACACCAGTTTTGTGTACTGTAAGTATCCTGGAATCACCTACTCTATGTGCCCTAGTATCTCCACCCATCCTTTTCTCTGCCCAACAGTCACAGGGCTATATAATATCCCTTCAGCCTCTGTCCTGAAGATCTGAAGACTTTGAAGAACAAGGCAGGAAGGAAGGGTCATTTTCACATGATGTGGATAGTAGTGCTGAAAGGCTTCAGATCACTGATAACTGTCCTGGTTTTTAAAAGTCACTGCCCATTTGCCCTTTCAAGGAATTGATGCCACCAAGAAGTTTTGTCCCCAAATCTCCTTTATGATAAGAGGGTCTTTGGTCCTCAAAGGAAACAGAACCCTGGGATTGCTCTGCTAAAGGCAGTATCATGAATTGGATTTCAGATAGTCTTTGTTAATATATTAATAGAATTCCTTCTGTCTTCCCTTCAAACATTTGGGTTGCAGACATTTTTTGATCAGAATTTCCTTATTGCAGCTCCAGTGCCATTATGAAAAAGAAGTGCCTTGTTTTCAGCATACTTCTTACATTAACATGGTTTCTTATTCCAGGCTTTTCACAGAGGTCACTGTAGCCTTTAGTTCACTGTTATAGGGATGAATCTGAGTTTAAGATATTGGGTTCTATTTAATATTAAAATGTGTTTCGAATAAGTGCTTTTAATAGGAGAAGAGAACTGAATGAAAAAGAAGTAAAATATAACATTTCCATATGTTATATGGAAATAATATAATATGACATATTACTATGACAGAACTTTTTGCTTTTAGTGAAGAGCAAATTTTCCTAAATGAGAGGAGTTCTTGAAGCCAGGAGATACAGGCTGCAATGATCTGGTTGTAAAATTTCGTTTCAATACTGCACCAATAAATACTCCATGGGAAGGGAATGTGAAGACAAGAAGAGAGGTCTTACCAACTATTTACTCCAAAAGAGCTCTGCAAATCTCCTAGCTGTAACTGGGAAGAGATCAATAACTTATATTGTTATCTAATATTTGTCTCCAGTGATTCTTCTAGCAGGTGTCATGACCATTGTGTTTTTCCTGCTTGTCTTCCTGGTACACTGTATTTATCATTGTTTATAGTCGGAATCTTAGTTTGGGATTTTTCTGCAGGGTGTTTTGGCTTCTTTTATAACTTGTATTTAAATCTTTTACTTTCTTTCCTCCAGCAGCGTAAGAGATGCAACCCTTGAGCTGCAAAGTTTTACATGACCTGCAGGACTTCTATTTTTTTACATTTTGAGTGCTATGCAGAGACAATGATAGAATTTTAAGTCTTGAAGATTCTGGTTTCTAGAAATTATTGGCTCTTTTTCTCAGGGTTTGAAACTCAAGTGTTGTATGCCTCCTTTGTCAAATCGACATCACTGAAGCTGTTCATCTAAAAACTGTAGTATTTTACCATTCCAACTCCTAAAGTACACCTCTCATGTTTCCATTTCATTTATCCAACATCTGCAACAAATTCTGTATAAATCTGATGGAAAAATAGAAGGAAGAAGCATATTTATAATGGTGAATCTCCAAAAACAAACAAACCACCCAATCCAATATTTTACTGGTACTCTACTGCAATCACTAGGGAACTCTCTTTCAGTCTGCTGATTTAATTTAGTATTGAATATGTGTGTATCCATCTTCCTTTGCAATGCTATAGTGAGATTTGACTGTAGTTTAAAGAATTCTGTTTGCAGTCCAAGTTATCACTGTGGTGTACTGACTAAAGAACACATTCTTTCACTTTTTTCTGAAGTATTTACTGGAGCACTTGGTGGTGGATTGAGCTGATTAATGCACAGTATCATGTCCAGCTCAGAAAGTAGCTGAAAAGGGAGGGACATTCCCTATACCACTTACTGACTGCCCATGGTTGGATAAGAGCCACGTTACTGTCATATTCACAGTGCTGGAGCTGGAAGCATTTGTTGGTTCTGGAAGTACAGCCTGGGTAAATAATGTCTACCCGGCAGAGACTCATTGCATCATATCCTTCCAGACCAGTTCCTTTTGGAAATGAACTTCACTGTGCAGGCAGACAGGGAAGTAGAATGCACAATCAGGACTGCTGGAGTAGCTTGACTGAAAATTTCCCTTCAGTTTCCATGTAATGTATTTTTATTGCACAATTTGGAGATGTTTAGCTGCAGCCAGTAATAAATATGTATTGCAGCCCTTCCGTTCCTTCTCTATAGACTTTGTTTGGTAAGGGTCTCATCAGCTATACTGGAAAACATGAATGAAAAATAAAAACCTTTGCTTTTAAGGATTTCCAAGAAATCTAAGTTTCTCTATGTGATTCTGCTGGACATTTCTATGTTCGCTTAAGTAAGTGCATTCTCCCAGCTGCTACATTTGGCATGTGGAGATCTGACCTGCTGACCCCAGAAGATGCACCTCTTCAAGACACTGCCAAAGCTGGCTTTGTACCACAATCCATTGATTCCAGGATTTTTTTGGCAATGTCTCAGTCGCTCATCTAAAATAGGATTTGATCCAGCATCCACAGATGTGGATTTAAAGGACTTCTATTCATTTCAATGTATCCATCTCTTCCTTTTTAAAATTACCTTTGACCTGAGAGTTGCACAAGCCTTTGAACAGTAGGGTGCCAAGCAGGACACCAGAGCCACCCTAGTTTTCCCCACACAAAGGAAAAATGCATTGTTATCAGGAAAAAAACCTAAAGCAACCCAAGAATTCAAAAGCACTTTTTTTTTCTTCCTTTCAATTTTAAGCAACTGCAGCACTGCAAGTTCCTATTGTTGTGCTATATTGTGTCATCTCAATTTCCAGCTGAATAAAGGGTTTCTCTGAATGCAAGTTACTCTCCTTTGAAGAGTGACATGTAGATTATTTACATATTTTAATCCTGACTCACCAAGAAATTTGTACACAAATGATTCACGTTTAATAATTCATATTTACTTAAAGAATTATTGCCACTCTGAGGCAAACTGAGTGAAAACAATATTTTGCTAAAACCCCTATTAAACGATCTTGCATCCCCTTCTCATTGTCACTAATTAGTTGAGTATGAATGCAAACAGAAGCTTTCTCCCTTTCTTTCTAATTGAAATTTTATTATAGGCAAACAGAAAGTGAGAAATTAAAAGTAATATATATGCATGTACAAAACACTGGAGATCAGTGCCTTACTCTAAAAAAGAAGTCCTTTCTTGCATGAAGCGTTTCTAATATTGCAACTCAAGTTTAGGAGCTCTACATTGAGATAGCAGTTATGAAGCACCATCTCTCTCCTAAATAAAATAGGGGATCAAGGTCACAGATGAGGGAAGAAGAATATGATTAACTTCAGATGCACCTTTCTGTCATTCTTTTCTCTGACTACAAGGAGAGGTCTTCTGATCAATTTTAACTTACATATCACTTATGTGCAAGTTCCCCTGTTATCCTAAATCCTTTTGAGGCTTGAAGAACTGATTGAAATAGTGTGAAGGTCAGATTTCCTCACCTCCATAGCAGTGACCCCCAGCCATGGCAATCTAGTAGTGGCCTGTCTAGATGGTTCTAATTTCCTATAGGTCTGTTTAGCACTGACAGGAAGTTACTCTTGAGGCTTTCTGTAGTATATTAGGTGATTAACAGAGCTGCTCACAGGGCAGTGATGATTAGGGTTCTATAGGGATTAAGGAACAACAGGGAACTATATTTCTTAACTCACCTTTTAGACTCTGCATAATTCAGCACTTAGCAAGACTTATTTCTTTTTTCCCTTGTAATTACTAACTGACCTTTTTACAGCTTTCATGTGTGAATGGGTGAGGCTTTAATGGGACAATACCATGCAAAACTGTTTCTGAAGGGTTTATTTTTAACTATTTAAATATCCTTAAGACCATCCTCTGTACAGTAATCAATACATACAGAATGACCTTTATCCATACTGTGAAATATTTCACAGTCCAAACAAGACATTAAGTTGACTTTTAGAATTCAGTCCTTACCCATGTTAACTCACCAGCCATTTTAACTCCCCAATCCCCCACTCCCATACTTGGGAGGTTATAAAATTACTTTTTCCAAAACCATATCATTGATCAGTTTGGCCCTGGTGTGAAACCAAGCATAAGATCATGTGAACTGGACCTCCTAGTTCTAACTCTTGGCCTGACAGTAGCACAGCAATAATCTTGAGGGAGTCTGTTTCCAAGATACTTTTCATCTTAAATTTTTGATACAAGAGGTCCATGAATACTAATGTATTCCAGGTAAGCCAAGACACTTGAGGAATATAAAATGGTTTGGCATGTAAAGATAAATATTATCAGTGGTTTCATTCTAATATACTAGAAAATAAGTGCTTGCATAAGGATGGAGGAATTGAGTAATATATACAGTAGAATTTTATCTAAAAATCTTTTTTCCCCTGTATCATTTACTGCTAAATTATGGCAAATTCAGAAGTGCTAATTCAGAACATTTGTGATTGAGAAATAATCCCTATGTATGGCACCAACAACTCAGAAATTGATTCTGTTGTTATAAATTCTGCATTTCTGTTGAAGAGTGAGCAGAAACCACATGTGAAAACAACAGATACTTGGGCATGAATAGACTTGAGTGTACAAAATTCGTGCAGCTAGTCTTCATGATAAACCTAAGCATAGGACAAAGACACAGAAGGGGTTTTGTTTTCAATTGGAAAAATGACTCCCAGCTTGTTTTTGCAGCCATGGGAATAAGCACCACAGTGACAGAAATACTGTGTCTGCTGATATTTTATGAAGGTTAGAACAACAATCCACTACCTTCTGGATGTGTTTGCCTCCTAGCAGTAGATTCCTGTTTTAATTTTAGTTTGCTTTATTGCTTGCTGGTTAGAGCATCAGGCAATACTAAAATTGTTATTAAATGCAATCTGTCTCTTTAATAACAGTTCCAAAATTAAAATCATAAAGTTGATTCATAAACCACAGAAATATATACAGTAGCTGGAGTAGCCTTCTTTCTGGGGCATTATTGAAATGTACCAATTCAATGGACTTTATAGAAATAGCTTGCAATTACTGTTGTTGATGGGAACAGGGAGCTTGTAATAACCCAGATGCGTGTGTAATGTGTACAATATAAATTTGAAAAAGGCTGCCAGCACCATCACACTGCCTCTTGCTCAGTGGGTTAAGAGGTGATAGTGAGCTTTTATTAGCCGCTAGCCATTAAGGTAATATCAGAAATGGTCAGGAGAGTGCTGGAATCAGAACTGAGCATCAAGGTGACCATCAGCCACTCTTCTAAAAGCTTATATCCATATGGGCAATGGCTAAGCTGAAGTGTGCAAGGGAACTTGCATATTTATTAAAACAGGTATTTCAATTATTGACAGTTACTGAAAATCTAGACATATACAGAGGTATTCAAGCTTATACCTTTGTGACATGTTGCATTGCATGTGTTTGGGACACCCAGAAGTATCTCTGGGTTGTATCTTTTTTCTGGATTTCCCGGTAGCGTGTGCAAGGAAAGTGTTGGGTAGCTGTGGGATTCTTTGGTCTAGATTCAGCCCAGGCTGTTTGTATTTAGCCCTGCTGGTTGAGAACCTGTCATGTGGGACAAGCTTATTTCGTCAACAACCTGTCCTTTTTATTCTCATTAGGGAAGTATGATACCCAGACCTCAAAGAAGCCAGCAGCACACCAAGTGTGAATAGTTCTCCAACATGCATGACTGGCTATAGAATTCTTCAGTGCCTTCCAAAATGTCCACAGACTTCCCTGGTTCTTGATTCACAGCTCTGTTAGTGGAAGTAGCTGATACAGAGAGAAATCTTGGTGTCATTGTGTCTTTGTTGATGTTAGAAGACTGGCAAACATGAAATAGGATGCTTCAGAAGTGCTTAGCTCTTCTCTGCATTCAAATGTGCATTTTCAAGCAGTTAATTTGAAAACCCATATGCTTAACTGATACAAATCACCCTTATTTTCCCATTTCAACCCTCACAGCTATGTATCAGCCAGCTGTTTAGGGATGCATCCGTATATTTTGGAGTGTTGGAAGGATCCTGTTATTCCATTTTGCAGGAAGGAAAATGGAAGGAACAAGGGATTTGACCTGGATCAAACAAATTACATCTAAACTAGCATATTAAAATTATCTTTGTGTTCCAAAACTGCTTGCAGACTGCCTCCTGGGAATGGTCCCTGGCCTTCTCTAGTTCCTGAACTGTCTGGAAACTCTTTAGGAGGAAGGTAATCATGTCAGGGAAGTATCTAACAATTGAACAGTTAAACTATTTGATTTTTCACAGTCATTTTCCAAACACATTGAAACAAGTCAGAAGCATAAAAATAGTTTGGTTTGACTGAGTTTGGAGGTAATGAACATATTTACATCAGACACTGAGGTTATGTTGACCCAGACCTGTAAATCTATGTGTTTCAGAGTAAATTTGTCAGCACAGACACAGATGTACACCTAGGAGACACATGGTGCTCAGACTATAGGTAGTTTTTCAGGGTCAGGCTACCTGACATCCAGCAAATCCTTGCCATGTTTGTAAGCCTGATGTTGTCCAACTAGAGCAAGCATATAATGATTTGTCTCTGTTGTTGGTACAGACACTTTATGGCTTTCTGCTGACATCAGTAGTAAAAAGTGCTTGGGTCACTGCCACCCTAGTGGTTATGCAGATTTTAAGAATTTTTTCACCAAATGTTTCATCACAGTTTTCCATTCTTTCAATTTTCAGTTAGTACCATGTTCAGGACGTTATCGAGAAAACATTAAAAATAACAAAAATGAAGTATCCTTTGGCAAGCTGGGAAAGTGAAGAGAGAAGACATGTAGACAAATTGGCTTTTGAATGAGTTATTCAGATGCAATCACACAAAGCAACACAAAAGCACAAAACAAAAAACTTACAGATAGATTCCTTAACACTTGAAAGCTCCAGAGAGCACTAAATAGAATGAGAATGAAGATATCAGCAGGAAACTTGTTCCTTACAGAAAAATTGGGGCACTCTTATTTTATTTTTCCTCCACATCAGTATTTCTAGGTTTTGGACAGCTATGTATACCATTGAAAATATTTCCAGAGTTCTCTGTGTTCTGAAAGCCAGCAATAAACTTAAGTTTAAATAGTATTCTAGTTCTAAGGACAGGACAGGCAAATATTGCGGGTGATGGTGGCAGTTTTAAGGATAATAAAGATTTGTAACCGTTGTATTTCTTCTGCCATAGAGTTTCCTTATTTAAATCTTTCCTTATTTTTTTTCCTTCCCCTACCCCTAGAGAATGTATCTGTATTACCTGAGACACACTTATCTAATTAAAAGGACAAAAATCTCATTTTTTTCTTATTTGTCTTTGTTATTTCTTTCATGTCTCAGTGGCTTTTATTCTCCTCACATGGGATCATCTCAAATACACAGGGAGCCATTTTCAGGTTGTTTGCACGAACCCTGTTATTTAGCCATTTGTGCCTGTATCTTTTGCACATAGTGTTCTGTGTTCACACTCTCATTGCAGTCATTTCTCACAATTATGTTCTTTGCTTTGGTATCAGAAGATTGCAGACTTCTCACTGCACTTGTAGTCTGCACGAGATTTGTGGGTTTGTGTGTTGCCATTTACTCTATTTTTTATCTATGACAGTCTTTGAAAGAAGAACAAGACATCTTGGATATTAACAACAAACAGAGCTTGCAAGACAAAACCATCTTCAAATCTGTGATTTGAATTTGAAGGTCTTTAAGCATCTGATCACCCCTATCTTGCTTTAACCCTTTTTCCTGGCTAAAAAAAGGCAGAACTTATATAACCAGGTGATTTTTGTTAGTAGATTGGGAGGGTGAAGATGAGGTAAAATAAAGCTCTGTTGGTTTGGGATTTCTTTGGGGGAAGTGTGTATTTTTTATTGTTTCTGATTTTGGGGTTTGGGATACTTTTTAAAAATTTTATTAGTCAAAATTTCTATTGATTTATTTGCTTATCTATGTACCAACCTATATCCTTTCTTAGAAGAATAATACACTTCTCTTATAAGACCCTGACACACAAGTATATTTCTGCTACTCTGGACAAACAAGAGGATGAGATCAACACTCTCTTGCCATTAGTAAGATAACTTTCAATGTAATAGGACATATAATTGCCAAAAAATGGACAGGAGAAAGAAAAAAACAGTCCAGCTTTCTAGCCTAGTTTCATATAAGCATATTTGGTAAAAAATTTATTATGTCTCTAGCAGAAAGTTATTTGCTGAGGAATGTGTTGGTGTTTGGGGATATTGATATCACTGGATGAACCTATGATGTATTAGGGAAAATACATCTGATTCTTGGCAAATTTAAGCTTAACTAGTACTATTACAGAGATTTAAGTGAGCTAGCCATGAGATCCACTTGTTCTAATTCAACACTGCAAAACAGAAAGGTCAGGCATTAAATGTAAATGTGCTTTTCCAGTGGCCCAAATAACATCAGCTTTCAACACATTAAAATAAAGTAAATAACTTTTAAAAATCAATAAATTGAAAACATTCCAATCCTGATGAATTTAAGGAAAATTAATGTAGTCACTTCAATGCTGTCATCCTGGGTCTACCAGCAGCCAGGAGCTATGGCCCCACTATTTATGTTTCTCCTTGACCCTGTACTTTCATTCATGTACTAATTCTGTTTGGCACTTGCACTCAGATGTTATCATTTATTACTGAAATGCTGATCATTTTTGTTTAGCATAGTGTCTGTCTGAAGTACTGAAATAAGCTGATGGAATGAGAAGTCATGGGGGTAGCAGAAGGGAATAAAAAAACATAGAGAAGACATGAAAAGTGCGATAGATAACAGCAGACAAAAAACAACTGTAGAATCATTAGTCTCAGTTTAGAAATTCTATAATCTGTGTTCTTCAAGCAGCCAGGCTGAAGAACCATGAAGGTCTTTCCTAGCACTGAGCTCAGTTCTGCAACTGAAAAACAGCAAAATGCCATATTTTACCTTTTTTTATTATCCTTTTATTCTCCAAGGTTTCCACTGACACAAGAAGAGAAAAGGCAATTTGAAATCTTAACCACACAGCCAGGTCTATTGTTATGAATTAAAAATATAATCTAGCCTTTTCCATAGAAAGACCTGCAGCTTCCCAGTTAAAATCAGGCTGGGGTTTCTATCTGATTAACGTTTAATGCCTGTGATTAAATTAAGATACTTATTCTTATTCATAGTTTTCTTCATAATATTTTATAATGGTTTTCAGTTTTATAAAATCCTTTCTTTTTTCTTTTTACTCAGACACATTTCAAAACTTTTATCCCCATCTGCTATTAATATAGATATGATCACTGCTGATCTAAGTGACAAAGGAATGTAGTAGGAAATAGTACTGAAATAAGAAGAAATGTTTGAAATACAAAAATTCAGGTTAAATTTAAAATTACAAGAAATTTTAATGGAGATTGTTATGATTTATGTTCAGAATGACAGGCGAGTCCCACAGAGTTTCTCACTCACTCTCTGCAATGAGAAGAGAGGAGAAAATCTGCAAAGTAAAAGCAAGAACACTCATGGGTTGAGAAAGACACATGCACAAGCAAAGAGAGCAAGGGATTTCTTCCCCAGTTCCCACCAGCATGCAGGTATTCAGCCTTCCCCGTGAAAGCAGGTTTCCATCACATGTAATGGTGACCTGGAAAGACAAACACCATCACTGAACATCTCCCCCTCCTTCCTACTTCTTACTCTGACTTTACATGCTTTGCATGATGCCATATAGTCTGAAATAATCCTTGGGTCAGTCAGGGTCAGCTGTCCCAGCTGTGCCCTTTCCCAGCTACTTTTGCATCCACATCCCCCTTGATGAAGGGATGGGGTGAGGAGCAGCAAGGGCCTTGGCACTGTTCACATGAACATTCCTGTGTTACCAACACTGTTTTCAACACAAATACAAAGCACAGCCCCGTACCAGATAAAGAAAAAGAAAATTAACTTTTTCCCAGCCAACACCTGCACAAGGCTCAAAGGCTCTGGTGTAATCTGATAGTGTGAATAGTGAGGTCTGTTGGAAAAAATGTTGTTTGGAGTCTATTTAATCCGTCCAAGTGTTCTCTGTTGCTACTAATTGAAGAATTTCTAAATCGCTGTGTCCAATAACCTGTATTATACTCCATGATATTTTTTTCTGGCACATAAGCTGCCAGTCGTACCCATCCCCACTTCTCTCATTAGTGTCATCACAGTGCAATCTATCAAATAACCAACAAGAAATGCTTCTACCAAGACAACACATTCTGAAACAAACATCATCTTACAGAAATTGGAAAAGAAAATGTTTTCCAAATAAGATAAATAAAACTATGTGTTAAATACCCCAAAAAAAACTTGATCTTGGAAATAGAATTCCAGGAAAGCTACAAGGGAAAGAAAAGATCGATCAGTAGATTATTACAATGGCAGATATGCAGAATCAACATCTTAAAATTGATTTTGCTACTCTTGAGAATTTATGACATGAGCTAAAATTGCCAGCTTGGTGGAAGATGTGACTTTTTTCGTGTTGCAACAAGTTTTCGTCCCATAACTTTATTGCTCTGAGTGACCTGTTTATACAACCCAATCAGATGAACAGAGAATTTATCATTCTTTCAATGCACTTTTAGAACACTATTTCATGATCCCAACATGATTATTGAGTTAAGGATGGCTTGTATTTCTAAATGTCCAGCTGAAAATAACTGACACTCTTAAGTAAATAGGAATTGAGGGTTCTTCAATCAGAGGAGCAGACTTGACTGCCATTAACTGAAATAACCTTTTGTTACATAAGACAATACAGTAAGCCTCTGTAACAATGAGCTTCAATTATATGAAAAGAACATATTTTCTGTATAGAAGATGATATAGTTATTACTAACAGAATAACCTTGTATTCAAAAAATGGTGCCAAGTGAATTTCATGGCAGAAAATGGGCTCTGACAGGTGTTTCATAAGAGATGATTTTATGCAGAAAAAAAGTACTCTGGTATTATTCTTGTTTGGCAATTGTGAGACATTTTCTTCTTTCTTTGGTCATGATGGTTTCTTATTCTCTAAGTATTATTATATAAATAAGCAGGGCTATTCTCTGAGCAATTCACTAAGTACACACATCAGAATGTAAGCTGAAACACACTGCATTTTCTTTGCCTCATTCATTCACCTCTGTTTCCTTTTGAATCAAAGGCAGAAGGTGAGAGAAGAAAAAATATATGTTAATGTCACTTATGTAATGAGAGAAGAAAAATATATGTTAATGTCACTTATGCAATGGATGAGCCTTGTACCAGGTAAATTTTTTGTTCTTTATTTTGCAATGCCTACTTCTTAGAAGAAAACCCAACATGCTAAATATTAATTAATTCCATTAGATTACAATGACCAGGTCCAGATTAGGCTGTTAGTTGCTAAAATATGTTGAACATATTTTCTGAATTTTAATTTAAATTGAAAAGAAACATGCTGCTTTAGTATCATGCACCATAATATGTGGGAAAAATTCAAAAATAATAAGAAAAAATCACTAGAAATGGCCTTTTTTCTAGTGAGTTTGAACACATATAAGCCTTTAACACTGCTTCTGGCAATATATTTTGTGATTAATTGAAAAAACTTGGTTTCTAGAGGAAAAGAAAGGGAGGGACAACAAATATCCTAATATAAATACAAAAATAACATTTCTTAAGGCAAATATTTATGATTTTCTTATTCCTTGTCAAAAGCTGTGAAAATTCACCAATTTATTTACTTTATTTATGGGAGCAATCTTATTTATAAAGATTACCAGTTTTTTCAATACAAGTAAGATGTTCCAGCCTCTTGCAGCTTCTGAACCATGAAAATACCTGGTGACTACAATAATTTTTGTAGCTTCCAGGCACAAACAAGTGTAGTTTGTTTAGTGTATGTCACATGAAAAGTTCTCCTTTTTTTCTGTCTTTGAACCATGTTGGGAAAGCATCTTGATGACAATCAGTGTGGGAACTTCTCTGGGTCATTTGTTCTCTTTTTAAGCAAAGTTTCAGAAGAGCTTAAGAATATCTAAAAAAAATATACTGATTCATGTAAAAAGTATAAAAATATAAAATATCAAAAAAAATCTTGAAATGCCTACTCAGCATTTTGCAAATTCAGAGCTGCCTGGTATCATGGAAAGGATTAGAATTCAACATTAAAAATTACTTCTGTTTTGAAACTGTTTCCCAGATATATTTGCTTTTTTCCATCCTCAGGAAGTTCTGGTTGCTACCTCTACAAAGACAGTTTAGGGTGCCCTTGTAATGACATTTGCCCTCAGCAATGGGGGGCACCAGGCCCTGTGCCACCTTCAGCAGTGGGCACTTATTTCATTCTTTTTCCTTTTTTTCCTTAAATGCTTACAAAGCCCTGCTGGTTGTCCTGAGAGTCCCTCACCGTATTTTCCTTACCCCACCCATGCACACTTGATCAGACTATTTCTCCTGAGTGACCTGTCCCTGGTTCTTTCTACTGAATGCTTCTAAAGTTTGATTTTGCTGTTTTATCCCTGGGGCCCTTCTGCAGTCACTGATGGGCCCAGCCTTGGACAGCAGAGACTATGTCTTGGGGCCCTCTGGCAGTGGTGACATTAAACACAGGGCATGTTTCTGGCAGCTTCTCACACCAGGCACCCTTTTTAGTCCCCCTCCTTCCAAAACCTTCTACACTACACTGCTACACTAATCCAATACACATGGTTTCAGCACAAATTCAAAACAAGTCCTAATATTAATCAGTAGTACATTAACTTGTGCTTATACATTTTCCTTTGGCCCTGTTTTGGAGGAAGATATCCATCCTCTCTGCTGTCTTGACTTAAACTGCCTGTGATTTTGTCCCGTTAAGCTGAAACCTGTGTTGTATAAGGCCATTAGCCAGAAATACTGTGCAATCACTCTGTTAGCAAATAATTTAAAATCTAATTTAAACAAAAGAGTGATCATATACGTGTTGTATTAGCAATGAATAATTACTTTCCACAAATATATTTACTCTAAAGACCTAATGACATAAATTCATTTGGATTTGCATTTCAGGAAATGAAGCCCACTAGAAAGAAAATGAAGTAACATAAGTAACAGTGCCAGGTTTATATTTTCAATTCATTTAAGAAAAAGAAAATCTGGATCCCTGCTTTCAAAAACTGCTGATGTGGGGTATATGAAGTAATATTTCAGACCTCTGCAGTGTGGTCACCTTTGGCTTCATGTACAAAGTGGAAGGAGAGAGGCATTTCCTCCATGTAGTTTCTTTGATGGCTCTTAGGCACCCTAAAACCTCTGCATCTCTTCCCCAACTGTATGGAACACCTCTGTCACCTCTTCACCTTGTAGATCTGCACACCAGAAGAATTAGTTCTCAGGCATTGAGCTACCAATGAATACATCTTCAGCACCCTATAAGAACACCTTTCTACATTCTTCAAGCTTATCCGGGTCAATGCTGATGCTTCCAGTCAAGGCATTATCCCAATATACTGCCCCTGCTGACACAGGGTAGGAAAATCTCCACTGAAACACCACAGGATACAGATTCAGAGCTGTGACTTTGTGCTTACTGTGACTCTGACTTGTATCGAGGTAAGGGAAAGAACTGGCAGAGAAATCCAAATTCTACTCTTAGTTTTGTACACACCAGCTGTGAGAAGGGGTCGTAGCCTGCTGAGCCAGTGGGGCATTCTGGGGAAAATGAACAGCTAATCATAGTCTTGCTCCTGTGTGCAAGTCAGGAGGGGTCATGAGCCCTCTGACAGCTATCAGAGGACCTTCAGCTGGCGTTTCCTCAGAAATACTTCACACTAATGTTCACTTGCAACACCCCAAGAGCAGCAGCATTGTTTCAAAGAGAATCTGAAAGCTTAGACCCTGCTGCAGTTGATGTTAACCCAGACTAATCTGGGTCAAGGTTAATCCAGCCACTGAGCTTCTTTGACTGCTGTGTGATATAGCAATATCTATAGGTAGCTGATTTCTCTGGTGTCACAGCAATGTACACATCTGCTTTCTTTTGCAGCATTAGAAGTTCCTTTATTTCTTTTACCAAAGTGTGTTCTGACTTGCCAGAAGGTGCTTTGATTTATAATCATCTTCCTGCTGGTGCTTGGGTGAATATATTGGGTGAATGTATTCTTGATATATCCAGCAGTTCTCATTGGGATTCCTAGTAAGTGAGCAAGGAAAGGGGCAGGAAAATAGGAATGGTCCATGCTACATCTAGGATAGTCAAAAAGTATTAGGGGTCATTGTTATTATCTGATGCTACTGTTCACCTGAATATGACCTGGGGTGTCATTTTTTGTTACTAAGGAAAAAAAAGAAAAAGAAAAAAAAAAAAAAAAAAAAAAAAAAAAAAAAAAAAAAAAAAAAAAAGAAGCTATATGCAGTTTCTCTAGGTGATGAATTCTTTTGTGTACTTTTGTACTTCTCCAGTCATGGCTGTTCTGAAACTGACTGCACACTCTTTCATAATTCCTTAATGTGTCTTTAGAGTCCTTGCAATTGTAGCTAGGAAGTATATTTTTGTCTTTATTTTTCATAGTACTTAGTCATGTAGTCGATATCCTCTCATAACTTAGTCAGGTATTTTCTTATTTTAAATGAATCCACTTTAGATTTGTGAAGTAATTTTTCATTCACAAACCCAAATATATTTTGTTTAGATGTCTGAAGAGTTCTATTCCATGAATCTGCAAATAAAATTGTTCTTAAGGAATCTAATAAAATTTTTGGAAAGTGAAGAAAAAAATTCCCCAAATCCCTGCGAAACAAACTTGTAAATCATTTTGCAATCCAGATAACAATGGCAATCTTCATTATATTTCTTGGAGATTATTACATCTGTGGTAATCCCATTAGGTTGCATTTATCATCTCTGGAGAAAACTGGGCTCTTAGAGCAGTTTCTCTGGCCTATTGTTAACTTGCATATATGATGATTAGATGAATCACACCTTAAAACTTCCTGCATAAGTCATCAACTCATTACATAAGATAATTCCACCTTATTTCTGTGGATTTGTAAACTCTGTTTTACTTAATCTTCTTGTCCAGGTTCGATTATAATTTAGAATGTCAGCATAAGGATTATTTACCTCTCTATGAAGATTTCTTCTTTCTCTCTGTGTTCTTCATTAATCCAGCTTGCAAGAACAGGCACCTGTCCTGCCAGACACAGCATGAATATCTCTAGATTTCTCTGCAACTAAATTCTCAGATTGGGTGCAAAACTAAAGAATATTATTCCCTTGTTCCTTTTAGTGTAATGGAACTCAGAGGTGGCTGAGAAAGAACTCAGATGTCTTGAACTGTAAATTTTCAGGATTTAAACTCCTTCCTACTTATTTTAAATTATTTTAGTATATACAGTATCAAAGTACTATATAGGAAATTTGGAACCCTATTTTTTCTTTCAAGCTTGCCAAAAAAACTTAAATATAAAACAGATGCTGAGAGGGATAAGTTAATATTTTATCAGGACAAGTCCATGTTGTAATGGCATATCCCTGAAAATGTTCTAGGCAAGGCTGGATGGGACTTCGAGCTACTTGGTCTAGAGGGTGTCATCCCTGTCCATAGCAGGGGGTGGAAATAGATGATCTTTAATGTCTCTTACAACCCAAACCATCCTATTCTATTATGTGAATATTTGTATGCCTTCTTTGCTGCTTGTTTTTTTTTTAACTTCTGTTTTTCTCTATTGGCATTGACAATTAGAATAGAAATTTACCTGTCTGCCTTAGATTCAGGTCCTCTGTGTGATGCTGAGGAGTCTTGACAGTCTGCTTAGGAAGCAAAGGAGCAGAGCATCCACTGCTGCAGAGTGAGACTTGGTGCTGTTCCTCAGGTCTCATTCTCCACACACACAGGCTAACCTGGCAGATGCATTTCCTAGGGGAACACTAATGTTAACAGAGAATAATTTAGGTTTCAATTTAAGCCATCTTGAGCTTTCCATACATTTGCTGGGGGGAATTACTTTTGCAAATCCTCCGAGTGGATTTGTAACCAAATGAGTGTTTGGTTTCACATTACTTCATGCTGAGAAGGAAGCCTATCATGGGAACAAATATCTGCACTAAATTTTTATGTCCTTCAACCTAAAAAGGTGGGAAGATTCAACATTATATCTTGTGTTCTCAAAGAAAGAAGGAAAGAAAATAATGTTTTGCAGACTGATGTAACTTAAAATACTGCAATGCATACGTATTGTCCAGAGCAGTTGTGTCTGTCCCATCCCTGGAAGTGTTCAAGGCTAATTTGGTGGGACTCTGAGCAACCTGGTGTAGTGGAAGGTGTCCCAGCAAGGATTAGGAACTAAATGATCTTTAAGGTCCCCTCCAACCCAAACCATCCTATAATTCTACAGTACTATGGTAGGAGAGATATTTTTTAAATTTTTTTTTCTGTATTATAGGCACAGTGAAAGCTTGAATAATTATAAATGAAAAACACTGTATAAGCTCTTGACATTAAGTACTAAAATGAACTGACAGGCTGCAGCTGAGCTCTGTATCTTATATTGTGCTTGTCTAAGGGAGAGTTAGAGCAGAGCCTCCAAAATAAGAATGGCATTTGACATCCCATCGCTTTACAAATAAGGCATGAAAGTGTCTCCTGTTTAGACCTTTCTGTGGGCAGAAAGACAGCAGAGGACACGGGATGATGTCACCTTGTGAGTCCTCTGTCTTCAGAATTTCCTACCAGGAGCCATAACAAATATTCTGTGATGTTTTCAGGTGCTTGGTCTGAAGCCCAGTAAGGGTATACTCTATATTGCCACTGTCCAGCAAGTCAGTGCCAGTGCTCCTGCTTGAAACTGAACAGCAAGATTCTTTTTAAAAAAGAATAAACAGGCACACTGAAACTACATGTATTATATATATGTATTTCCTATATACTTTCCTAGGAAAGCAGCTGAATACAAAAAGACAGATTAAAACATTATTTTTAATGGGAGTTACCTAAATTTTAATTTTTTTAATTTTTTTTTTTTTTTTACAGAATGTATATAAACTGTCTTTTTAAAACTAAACAAGGGAATTTTCCCTATAACACCTCTGTTTGGAATTCTATCCCTTCTCCTATACTACTGAAGTTTTTCCTTACTTTCTGGTCTCAGCAGAAAAAGAATTTCTCACAGGAAAGAGCTGAATGCTTTAGTGCATTCACGTTGCAAAGATAAATCAGGGTTGCTCTCTGGAAGACATCTTTTTCTCCAGACCAAAATTATCATAATCTCATATATATATATATATATATATATATATATATATATATATATATTTTAACATTAAATGAAACCTTGATTCATCATACCATAAATTATGCTCAACTTTGAAGTGGAAATGTGATCAGTCCTACCTACTAAGGCTGCATAAAGTTGTTTTTTTTTTTTTGCAAATATTGCTCACACCATAAAAGGACCAGTTCTTTTTATTTCAGAATTGGAGTGTGCCTGTTTTCAATAATATATGGCTTTATTCACAGGTTTTCTTCTGTCAGCAAGCCTTGTATGCTGTACATGCTGTAGCATTATGCATCTTGCTCCATGGACCTCTGAGTTCAAATGCAAAATAAAATCTGTCTGTTTCTGTCTGTGTTGCTTAACTTCTCTGAACAATAGGGACACAATGTCTGTTGCAGTGATACTGGAATCAAGAAGAGTATGATTGATTATGAAAAGAAGGACCAAATTTTTATGTAATGCCTTAAGAGCTCTTGCTGTTAACGCTGGAATATTTGTGTCCTTGCATAATAAAACTGAAAGTTATATGGCTTAGGAAATGGTTATCACCTCATAAACAGGAAGCACCCTCAAGGTATCATCTACTATAGGCAATATAATCACAAAAATCTGTGTTCCAGCTTTGCAGCAGTCCTACATCAGTTCTTTTATGGCATCATTATGTTAAATGTTTTTAATGCAGGAATATTTCAGAATAATAGCAAACTATTTTCTGTTTCACTGCAGTTTCATTCAGGTCCATTAATGTGTGAACATGAAATAGAAACAGAGATTAAATTACTTGTCTAAGGTCACAGTGATCTACTGGATTGGACATGGGAACAGTGACAGAAAACACCTGACATCTCATATTGGTTTTGATTTGCTGTAGGACCTCATATACATCACTTGTACAAGGTCGCTTATGGACGGTATTAGAGCAAACGTGAACATGTATGTCTAAGCTGCTTGCTAGATCTATTGTAAATATTCAACGTTGAAAGTATAGAGGAAAGCTAAAATGTGATAGCCCATCTTCACCCAAAGCAGTAAACATCAGTACAGTTGCCAAGATACTGCTAATCTAAATCTAATGTTTATATATTATACAATGTTTACACCTTAAATTCATTAGTTTTCTTATTGCCATTGTCTATAAAAGTACTGGTCTGTATCATGAATATGTAATAAAATAGATTTTGTAACCTTGGACAGCTTTGGTAGTGCACCACACTGCTTTAATGCAAATGCTCTGGAAGCACTGGGAGGGGCAGAGCCTGCCAAAGCATCTCTGAACCTTTAACCTGTCAGTGTAACTGCATTGCTGTCCATAGTGAACGGGGCAAGACAGAGGCTTAGGGGTGCACAGTGCTCCTGAAGGACAATAATGGCAAGACAGATTAGGGATTTCACCAGCTACACAAAACAGAGCATGTCTGTGGTCTCTGCACTGCTTAGAACCAGAGCATCGCTGAATGGTTTGGTTCGGAAGGGACTTTCAAAGACCATCTAGTTCCAACCACTCTGCCATAGGCAGGGACACCTTCCACTAGACAAGGCTGCTCCAAGCCCCTTCTAACAAGACCTCAAACACTTTCAGCCACAGCTTCTCTGTGTCAGTCTCACTACTCTCACAGGAAAGAATTTCTTCCTAATGTCTAGTGTAAACCTAGTCTCATTCAGCTTATTGCCATTCCTTGTGTTATCACTGCAGGTCCTTGTGAAAAGCCCCTCTCAAGCTTTTTTTAGGTCCCCTTTAGGTACTGGCAGTCTGCTAGTCTGCCTTCTCCTTCCAGGCTGAACAAACTGCAGTTCTAGTGACATCATTTCTGCTAACATGCAACAGACTTGCTACAACAGGAGCAATATCTCTCATTATTTTCCTGTGAGCAGTAAGACAGCAGAAAGGGAAATCATTTTCCCCAAGCCATCATTTTGTCCTGAATCTTTTCCCCAGATTTTTCTTTCTGAAGGAACTAAGGCTCAGATTGACTCTTAACAGTGTTTCTCTCTTCTAGATGCCATAGATTGCAGTTAAACAATAGTATTTTGCTGCAGTATTTATGGCTGCTCAAGAGTAAAAAAAAAAAAAAATAAAATTGAGCTGGTACCCTGGCACTGGGGTGGAAAGGTGGAAAGTGTTTACTCTGTGGTAAACATACTGGCTGCTCAGTTTCACCTGTCAACATCCTCACATTCTGAAAAATATCAACTTCTCTATTCAGATATCTACACATGTGAGTGCCACATGCAGATCTCTTGCTCTTCAGACTTCAAAACCTTATTTCATAGGTCTTTTCCATATATCTGAGGTCATCCATACTGAGAATAAGAAGCCTGACAGCTGCTAGCAGCAAAGAATACAAATGATAATCAGAGCTGATAATCACCTGTCATATAAAAAAGATCAAAAAGAAGAATGAAAATGACCCAAAAAAAATCTGCTCAAAAATACCAGAAGCATGAGTAGTTTCACTGACATTGTGAGTAATGTTATTGTTTCCTATTTGTTAGATTTATTCAAATTTACAATTTATTTTCAGAGGAGTATGCAAATAATGAAGAAGGGAAAAGAAAAGGAAAAGTTGGACAAGGAAGGAAAGCAAAACCATTTATAGATTTGTCTCTTTTCAGCAATTAATTTCATGCAGAAAAAAAAGCTTAGTATTAAACCACTCTTCAATTTTGAACGCATGTGATTTTCCATTTATTTCATTGGTATTTCCCTTTGCACATGTGGTGTGGCACAAGGGTAATATAAAAAGTTTGGACCAGGTTTTATCTTTTAACACGTGAATCACCCTTTTCCTCCAGTATAGTCACGTCATTGCAGTATGTAAAACCTTTTAAAAGTGCTTACTCCTATGTCATTAAATCTAATGGTCTGAACTTCTTAACTTTATATTTTTTATATATTGTGACACTGGCTTAGTTTCTTAGCTATTTTGTGTTTCCATTCCTGAAACATCTGGTTAAATCTCTTCTTTGTCATACTACCACCATCTACACACACTCACATCATCTGAGAGGATATCCAACAATATGTAAATGTCATTTTTGTCTTAATTATCTTCAAATTCCTAGTTCAGGAGATTCATGCTGGTATTTCTGCACAATTTTCTTCCAAGCTTGGCTATTAATATTCCATTGTAGATCAGCACATGATTTTCCTTTTGAATAAGTCTACTTCCATTTCATTGAGGACTGTACAAACATATAAATTGATACTGCACAGCTTTTTAGATTTAGCCAGCTGCTGGATAAAGGTTAATAGGTTTGGTTGCCTGGTGATACTATTCTAGTTCAAGTCTGTCAGATGTCTAATCATGTGTCTCAGCAGATGATATTGCCCACAGCATCTTTTTTTCTATCTTCTAAATTTCTATAAAGTTTGAAAAAAGAGATTGTCTTATCACCAAATGTATGACTTAGAGCTGTGATTTTAAGAATCAGAGTAAATAATGTATACATACATATATATTTATCTATATTATTTAATATAGAATATTAATGTCATACATATAATACATATGTAAATATGTTTATATTTTAATATAATTTTTAAGCACAAGCTTGTAATATGATGACTCTGACATTAGATGAATCATTAGACAAAGGTAGGCATACAAGTTGTTTGAGGAATCTACTCAGGTATTAAAGGGATAAAAAGGAAAATGCTTGGGTTTTTCTTGGATCTAAAAAGGTGATTGCCATATGTGGCTGAATTTGCCTTCCAAATGTGCCAGCCAGGTCCACTTGAAAAACTACTCCTATGACTGCAGTAGAGTGGCTGATTTGCTGAAGTGCAAGAGTACTCAATTGGTCTCTTCAGTTAAGAGCTCCATTTCCTTGAATTTTGTATTTTTGTTTACATCACCAAAAAAAATTACCTTTTACAATTGTTTTTAAGTCACTGTCCCTGTGTGTGAGTGTATATAGACGTATGTGATATCTGCCTTGGCCAACACTGCATGGAATATGCAATGGATATGCTTTTTTGGCTAATGGGTCAAAGTTTACATCTGAAAACTCCAGGTTAGTTCTCTCTGTGGATGAGATACCATATGGCCAAATCCATACACACATACATATTTCTTGTAAGTCAAGTCTGTATTAGAAAAATGTCCAAAAGAACATAAATTTCACAGTTGTGGTATTCATCTGTGATGGAGAGATGAAGCACATGAACATCATTGTCAGAAGTATACTAGAGCACAAACAAAAGCTAATACTAAAATGACTGAATATTTGAAAAACATAGGAAAAAAGAACCAACAAAACAAAACCAAGAGCTTTATGAGGTGATAATATATAAGGATTTAAAATTAAGAGGATTCCAGGCAGCACAGTCATCTATGTTGCCTCGAGTTTGCCCCTTAGAGTGTGTATTAATTGCTCCTTCCTATCAAACTTCACAGTATTCAAATCGGATCAAAGCTGGATTTCATTGTGTTTGAAGCATTCATAGTAATTATTATTCCAAGGTAATTTTGTCTTTTAAGGTGGCTGCTTAAACTCTCCACCTTTCAAGTGAAAATCCTAGCCAATTACACTGATAGGTAGATCAGCTCTGATTTACTTAATCAGTTTGTTATTTTCTTCATATCTATCTGCTGCAGCTTATAGTTCTAGGCTATTAATCCGTGATAAGGATGTGTCATGAAAAAGGGAGATTTCCTCAAACCCCTAGTGCTTGATTAGTCTGACAGCCCACAGGAAAGATGAGAGCCTTGTGTACCATCAACCCATCAGCCTCCCGTTAAGGGGACCCTTCACTGGGTCCCCTGGATCGGAAGGTGGCTTGACTTGAATTGTTCAGGGACACAGAGAAACAGCATTAGGGAGGCCCTTCAGTGGGTCTCCCTATTTTGTGACCTCCCAGTGCGACTCCCCATCCTTTTTGAGTATGTTACCTGCTGCCAGCAGTGGCTAACACCTGTGAAGGACTCACACCAACAGTTTATGGAATAGCACTCTTTATTAACACATGATAGGTTTAGGTTCAAGAATTGTCAGTAATACTATCTCACTGCAAAAACATCTTCAAAGCAATGCACACACAAGCTCTAATCCCCCTACTGAAAGTATTCACTGCCAACAGAGTGTGGTTCTAACCCAGTAGGTATCCACAGGGGAGAAGGCAGATTCAGCCTGTTGAGTGATCCCTGAAATTTTGATGAAATCTTTCCTAAATTCTTCCCACTCCTAGCTTACTGTAGTACTATTTCTTTATGTTTAGGTGGAGCTTGAGTGCTTCTAGTCATATTGTTACTGATGTTCACAAAAGGCTGAATGAGCATTTTCAAGTTTGCCATGTTTGGTCACATTTCTTCCTTGTGCTTTCTTTTTCTGTGGAGCATGACAAGAAAAGGCAGGAGCAGGTTTGGCTTGGAGGATCTATAGGAATGAAAAACTATATCCCTTAAAGTAAAAGAGGATTTTTTTGTTTCCTCTCTCCCTCAGTTATTTATAGGAAGGCATAAGTGAAATATGAGGATAAATTCATTGTGAATTTCACCAATCACCCCACTTAAAAAAAAAAAAAAAAAAAAAAAAAAAAAAAAAGTAAAAAAAATTTTAAAAAAATACCTGAAAACAAGCCCTTTTCTTTCCTTGGCAGCTTGACAGTGTGGGCTAGTTTTTAGATCTCTGCTAGAGCCTTTTAGGAGAATTACCTTATCTCTAATGGCAGCTGTCACTTTACCTAAATCTACGCTTACTGCTTTGTATTTTCTGCTTTCTCATTTGTGCTGCTATTCTCATTATGCATCCCTTAGGGGCTACAGGCATAGCAAATAATATAACATAGCAATGTAACAGGACATAACAGAACATAGCATGACATAACAGAACATAAGGAAGAAGAAAAATTGGATGGGAACAGAAAGAGTCATTTAATCTTTACAGAAGTTGTTCAGTTAAGTGTATTATTTGGAAACAGATAATTACAGTAGCACACTCATGTGACAGGGTTAGATTGTGTTAGTTCTATAAAATGCCACTCTCCCCAATAATCAGTAAGTTTTTGATACTGTAGGAGAAGAATATCATACCTAGAGAGCAGCATTACCAAACAGATAAAATAAACAAGACTAAGGCATCTTTATTTTTCTACCTTTTTCTTTCCTTTTCTCTGTGTTGTAGTCTCTTCAGACTATGGGGATTTAAATTGATTTTCCTGGCAGCTTTTTCTGTAGGTTTTCATTGTTCAAATCATGATAAGCCTTGCTTCCAGCACCAGTGGAGAAAAGAAAATTAAATATAGGCATTTGTAGGTTGGGAACTCTCATAGGTGTCTATACCCTCAATCTCTAACATCAGTAATGTGCTGGAGACATTGTACAATAGAACAAACAACACGAGGGGTAATCCCGTAAAACTCTGAGGACAGGCAGCAGGCGTGTGGGTTTGGTTTTGGGGGGTTTTATATGTGTTTATTGAGCACTCAATATAATGCAACAGGAACTCATGAGAGTTTTTTTTTTATGTCAGTACTGGTGTGAACAAACCCACCCCCAATCAGGACAGCTGCCTGCACAAAAGGAGGAATAGTTTTTAATTGCATTGTTTCCTAACCAAAGAGAGGCAAAGGTGTACTAACTTGCTTTCATGGATCCCATTCCATTTAAATCAGTGCTGAAACTCCAACTGAGTTGAGTCATACGGGATCATGCCAAAATTCCTCTGTCATCCTAGATTAGAGAACACACAACTTCAGTGAAACCGGCTTTGAGTCCTGGGAGAGCTGACGCTAACTACATAACAGAGAATTTTAAGTATTTTACAGATGATTAGCTCTCTTTTTTGTGTTCAGCAAAGTCAAAGCAAGGCTGTGCAAAGAGCAAACGAAAAAAGGAAGAGGATTCTACACTCAGTACCCCCAAGGATATTATCTTCAGTGTCACTAACGTGGCCTGATTAACATTATGACAGAAGTTGTTAAATCGGATTGGGAAAGTTGTCTGTATGGCATATCTTGTTCATTCTCATACTGTCTTCTGATTTTTACTCTTTTCTTGTATATTATACAAGCAAATTAGATAAAGAGAAATGGCTTTGAGCTTTGCCAGAAACTGGAAACCACTAATTAATAGCTACTTGGAGATGAAAAGTTGTACCATTTAATTAATGATATTCATGGCACCATGGAATTAATGAAAATAACCACTTTTTCATCATTTTTCTGCACACATAAATTTTATGTATTTTTCTGAGTCTGAACAAAATTTTACACTGAGAAATAAATTATTTTGCCCTTTTGTGTTCAAACCGAAAAATTGTGAGGTAAATATAGGGTTTGGGTAATTTTTTTTAAGTATTTTTTCCGAAATTTTTGCAATGGATCAACATTTCATGGGATATATAAAGTGCTTTAGCATAAAGACCAGTGGTAAAAAATGCACAATAAAACACATTGTAGCTCTCTGCCAGTGCAGCTTGCTGTTGAGAGTATGGGAATAGCAGTTATATGGTGCCAAAACATAGTGTTTCTCACAGTGAAGGCCATAGATCTCTTTCTGACCAAGAGATGAAGCATCTGTCAGGCTTCATGCTGGGATAATTCCTGCAACTTGCAGTCCAATTCAGTATTTTTTTTGTTTCCAGTAGCACTTTTGACCGCTGCAATTACAAAATCAAGACCAAATAAAGCCTAGTGCAGCTGTTCCATATCCTTATATTGTGTTTCTTTGGTGTAAATTCAACTCTGAGCAAATGTGTCAATGGCTTGAAGATAAATTTAAACCTTTCTGAGAGAAAAAACAAAACAAAATAAAACCATTTCATTTTCTATAGAGGAGTAATTGTTGAGAAAGATTTATATGATAACAAAAGAAAACCATAGACCTGCAGAAATGTAACCCATCTGTAAGTTTAAAGAGCTTTTTTATATTGTTTCCAACCTTTTATTTTCCATTTACCCAGAGACATAATCTGTGGAATTATGAAAATAGAATTTAGAATGGATGAAAGGGAGTTTCATTTCATGAATATCTTTGAAAACATATGAACTAGTAACATCTGCGAGATGTTCAGTAACTCTGTCAGCATCTAACATCCAAGAATTTTTGTAGCTTCCTGCCCAGACCGTGTATCTAAAAAATAGGGTAAAAAAAAAAAATCTTCCCTTATTTCCTAAGACCTTTTCTTCCTTTTGTCTGTATAGCAATTATACTGACATTTTATCATTAACACATTATGGTTTTGATGATTGGCATTTTTTTCTTGATTCAACGAAAAGCGGCCAATAGATTTTACACTGGGATTTGTTTAATTTTGTCATGGTTGCTCCTGCTGATGCTAAAGTTTAAAAAGTTTCATGCTTTCTAATGTTATCTAGGCCTTCCCTGGCTTTATGAAAATGAACTAAATATCTCCTTGGATGCATGGACAAACATATCAGAAGGACTCATATAAGGCAAAGTGACTCCCAGACTTCTGCCAGATGCAACCCTACCATCATCCCTGCCAAGATGAAGTAGTGTTAAAATGAGATTGATTCATAAGCAAAGAGTATTTGGGTGAATCTAAGCAAGTGAGAGATTAACGTGACAAGCAAAGGATATTTCCAAAAAATAATAGTTTATTTTGGCTGAAGACACAGGCTTGCAATGAATTAATGTCTTGGAAATGTTTCTGGATACAGATGTTGCTCTCTCATATAGCAACATATATGATTAAGACATCTGTCAGGTTACAAAATTACTTCCTTGTACTGGATGCTAGCCTGACCCAAGCCATAAATACTGCTATTCCCAGCCATGTGAGATTCAGAAATACAGGATTTAAGCATAAAGTACCTGCAGAATCTAATAAAAAATTTGAAAAAACTACTTCTAGTACAAAATTTCCAGCCAGCCAAAGCTCTAGGAAAAAGACTATGATTAAAAAGTCTACTTATCCAACAATGGAGTTGTTTGGATTTTTTTTCATTTGCACACAGACACATTTTTAATATAAATATGAGAGTACTGTAGTGGGAGAATTGAGGAGGAAGTAAAAATGTAAGTGGTATTTCTTTGGCCTGCATTCAAGCAGGCATAAGGGTATAAATAATTAAAAAAATAAAAGATTTATATCACTTTACTATACAAACAGAAGAGAAATGACAGCTGCCTCATTACAATCCCTTAGCAGGCAGATAGGACATATTACTGGATAAAAAACCTGAAAAGAAATATAAATCTACCTACATGTTAAAGAAAGAGTAATCACAACAAATTTCCTTCCAACCCAAGGATTTCCTTGTGAAAGACATTTCCACATGATCATCTCAAAAATTTCTGACAGATGCCACTTATCATTTGAAAAATAACACAAATACCTGTAAAATCTTGCAAATTTTTATCATGTTATTGCCCTAACAATTTTACTCCTGTCTTTAACACTTCTGCTTGAAAGGATTGTCCAACTAGCATATTAAACACAATGATTTAAAAGATCAGTTACACATTTAAGCTTTACTAGTTAAGCTGTAGTTCTTCACTAAACAAAATGGCTCACACATAAATAATGCAACACATTAATTTTTTTTGGGTTTTAGGCAAAAAAACATCTCAAGTGACCAAATCAAATTACAGTAAAGCAAATTACAGCAAAGATATCCATGTGAGGTATTAATTTTGATAACTTTATGGCCAAAATCTTTTTCATTGGAAATAATTACAAGCAATTGAAAACATTACATGCACTATTGTAACAGGACTGAAAACATTAAATACACTATTGTAATAGGACTGATTTTAATGCCTTTGAAAAACAATTTTTTTTTTTTTTTAATCTTCAAGCAATTTTCTAAGTATAAATGAGATGCATTTCCAGGACTCTTTTCCCTGTAGGAATTTTATTTTCCTTCATAGAATTTTAGGTTGTGGTAGTTTCCTCAGTAAGCTTCAAAACTCTGCCTCTCTGCCTGTAATTAGTTAATATTTCTAAAGAACTTTAAAAGACAAAAGGCTATATAAATGCTAAGTGTTGCCATTTCTTTTTGCAGAGGTAAATCTGATTCTCTGCTATAATGAGGAAGGCCATAGCTCATCATCTTGGCTGATTACAGAACTTACGAGAACAGATTGCCCATAACCATTGCATACCCTTCTTTCCCATTTTGAAAATTATATTGCTCACAGCATGACTCCTAAAAAGGTAGAATTATAATAGTTTAATGTGTCTGAAAGAGAATATCAACCAAGACTGGTTGCGCTGAAGATTTCTGCATAGGTTCATTGTTGATTCAGTCAAAGTGACTTCAAAGCAAAACAAACAGAGAAAAAAAACAAACCCAAAAACCAAAGAAACAAAAACCCAACACAAACAAATAAACAAAATTCATAAACTTGCACATGCCTAAAGCTGTAAATATCTGGATAAGATGTTTTGGGGATTTTTTTTTTGTTTGGTATATTATGTTTTTGGGGGCTTATGAATATTTTGTACTAATCCCTTGAAAGGTACAGTAAGAGACCAAATTAAGTTTCCTATTTCAACATGTAGATGAAATCTGCTATGTAGATCTACAATCTGCTTTGTAGATTAATAAGGTATTTGTTTCTGTGGATGTTCTTCTGGCATCATTCTCACCCTGTCTTTTTAAGCATAGAAGAAAATATTTTCTTTCTCACATATCAAATAATATTTTACAGCAATAATGGTGAAAGAAAGAGCAGGAAGAGAGTAAAAGAAGAGACTATCTCAGTTGTTTAAGAGAAACCGAAGTGGATCTGGAAAGGCTTTATTGAAAATGTCAACTTTTAACTTTTGGGAGTTTATCTCCTCCCAACTTATTTAAATATCCTGACTAAAAACATTTCCACTTGAGCTACTGTGAGCTTGAAAGTTCATTATGCATGCCTCCTTTTAGCTGATATTTACTGGACATGATTTGTTAGTATGACTTCTTGAAAACAAATTGCAAATATGAAGTGAAGGAACTAACTATGAGCATGTGAGGAAGAATTTTTTTGTAATGATGAGAGGAACTTCAATTTTTGAAAACCTGGAAAAAAAAAAAAAGGGAAAAAGAAAAAGAAGTAAAATCTATTCTTCTTGCACTATATTTCTGTTATCACAAGTGACATTTTATGATATGATTCTTACGTGCTGTATTTTAACACCATATTGAGATCTGATTCTTGGTTTAGATGAATCTGGTCGCCCAAGAAATCAGGTGCAAAAAAAAACCCAAACCAAAATGAAACTAAAAGGCAGCCCTCAAGCTCTCACACTAAAAAAAAAAGAATTAAAAACAGAGTACTTTTGAGCAGTTTGTAAAACATGAATGTAAGAAGATTTCTACTAAATTTCGATTTCAGTGTTTGTAATTCTTTTTATTATAATCATTCATTACCAGCTGTGAACTGATTCTTAAATAAGCTTCCTTGAGCTATTAGTCATTGATGCCTCATTAGTATTGTAAATACTGCTTTGTAGTATTTACAAATGCCATCCTTGTTTGGCATTTGAGGGTTTAGCCAAGCAGTTTGCTATTTTTTATTTATATTTCCAAGGCTAAACAGAAAAATGTTCACCAGATGCAATTCTGCCTTTGAAAATTACTGAAAATAGGAGCCATCGAACTTTAAGGGCCAATAGACCCAGAAATAGATATATTGCTTCAGGATTCCTTGTCTCTTCCTCTGCAGTAAGAGGTACAAGCAAATAAAAATCTATAGGAATTTCATTTATCAAGATGTACAATAATTTTTTTTTTTCAGTTCATGATTTATGTTTTTAGCAAAGTTGTTTCTTTTACTTTTGTTTTTCACAGGTCACTCAAAGTGACATTAGATAATGCTTTTCAGAAAATCTGTGAAAAATAATTACAGTATTTTGAGGGAACCCTCTGATTTTTTTAATGAAAA
Organism: Certhia americana; assembly: GCA_018697195.1. Classification (NCBI taxonomy): domain Eukaryota; kingdom Metazoa; phylum Chordata; class Aves; order Passeriformes; family Certhiidae; genus Certhia; species Certhia americana. Next base: position 32,018,173 of record CM031857.1, on the reverse strand, counting down.
CAGATTTTTGGGGATTATTGTTTTGGGGCCTTTTTTTATTTGTTGCTTTTCATTTGGGTTTTTTTTTTCCTTTAATAGATGTCAGAAATTTTACTGATTTGCCAGTATTAAAATTGCCCAGTTAACTGTTAACACTGAATAGTGCCAAGCTTGGGATGTAGAACTAACATGGATGAGCCATCTTAACCAATGCAGTGACTACAGTGAATCTGGGTGCTGAAGGAACAAAGAATAACAGTAATTATTACAGGCAGGTTTTTGATTTCTATTGTAAAAAATGCAAGGGATGAAGAAAAGCGTGGAGTCAACTTAATACAAATTGTATCATTCCCTAAAAGGTGCTGTGTGTTTGCTCCACAGCTGAAACTAGTTTTTTAAATGGAAGATTAGATTTTCATGTGACTATGAGACCTGGGCTGTTTCATGATGCCAGCTCTGTAAATTTCCTAGTAAAAACTACAGGAAATGGCAAAGCTGTCCAAGACTTCATAATCCTTTGTGTCTGGAAAATCCTCACCACTGTCAGCATGACCAAACCACAGAAAGTCTTAGGCAAATTAAGCCAATACTGTCTATTAGTAAAGAAATCGATGCTCTCAGTTTTGGGCAAATCACTGTTATTTTTTATTTCTATTATTATGACACTCCGTCATTATTGATATAAAAAGAACAAGGAACATGTGCAAAAGTAAACCACATGCTGTCTCAGCTAGCCAAGAAAATATATACCAGATGGGAGATGATGAGACAAGCCATTAGGATGCATCAGCTCGTCATGGAACAAATGCAGAAGAAGCCCCAGGGCTTTCTTGCTAAACCCATGGTACTGACAAGTCATGGGATTAAGGTGTACACCTGTGAAACTCTGAAAACATGCCCTGTGCTTCCACACAAAGTGTAGTCCTGGATTCAAGGTGACTAGAAGTAATAAGACAAACAGATTATTTTCTAAAACTGTAGGTGTTGGGGTGTTGGAGCATTGTTCACTCAAGACCTTACCAAGATTTGTGTGAGTAAAAATAAAAATAATAATTAAAAAAAAATTTTAAAAAAAAAAAAAAAAAAAAAAGAATAAGGAAAGCACAGTGAAACCAACTTCCCAGCCTGAGTTAAGTGCTGAGAAATTTGAGTTACTGATGTGCCCCTTTCCAAAGCTGTGCAGCATCTACCATTATACAGATGTTGGGATACTGTCAGTATCACAAATTATCTTCAGCAAGGACTGTGAAGAGGAAAGACTCTATTCACAGCCCTAGATCATGAAAAACAACTCTTGCCCAGCACTTGAAACTTACAATTGCCCAGCTAAACAATAGTTTTAGCTACCTGACAGGTCATGCTTTTCCTTATTTTTCATAAACCAAAAGACAACTGACCTCTATCTTGGCACCCTTAATGGGGTAAAATCACCCTTAAATTGATCTAAATCTAATAAACACAGTCACACTTTTACCCACTTTCAGATTTTACCTGAAGTACAGCAAATATTAAACCCACAGTTTTATAGATTTTCCCAGTAACTCCAGTTTAAAATATGCTGTGGTGCTAATCTGGCAGAGTGTAGACATACAGTTTATTTCTGTACTGATATTTTTATAGGACTTAATATAAACTGTCCCCCACCCCTGTAAAAAAAAAAAAAAAAGAAACTACAAAAAATTTGAAAATCAGGAACAAAAATTCATATAAATGCAAATTTTGAATACTTTAAGTAGTAACTAAAGTGTTACAAAATTCTGATATAAAAGAACAATTAGTAATAAAACAGTTAATTTATTGTATCGTTGAAAGTTGTTGTACATATCGTTTGGGATACTCATACATGTACTCCTGAAACTGCCCTGATGAGCAATTCCCACTCTTTAGATTTGTCATCAGTTCTGGGATTCTGTGATCATCTTTGAATGACTTGAATGTATAATTTACTTATTTTTATTGCAGCTAATTTATGAACAAATAGCTAAGCCCCATTTATTTCCCAGTAGGAAAATTTTAGTAAGAGAATACTTCTGATTGATGAAAGCAGAATGAAAAATAATTTAAATATTGTCTTTTAACCAAGTAAGTTTTTTTAGTCTCTTTGCTTTTTTGAAATATGCTCTCAGCTAAAATGAGTCTGCTGAGGGCTGTGTGGGGCTGTAAGTGGTAGAATAACATCTGAGTCTGAATGTTTATCTCTTCCTAGGTAGCTGACAAAGATTATCCATTTATCCATCTACAGATTTTCTCTGTATTCCAAGAAATACAAGGTAAAGATGAGAACAAACCTCCCAAGAATATAGGCCAGACCCCTCATGAGCATCACTATGTATGTGAGCCTCTAAATAAGGACCTTAACCACAAATCCTATCTTTCCATAACATCTTTCTTTTACTTCAGTAAACCAGGTGAAATAAATTGCTTTCTTATTCTAGCTTGAAATAGTCTAAGTTCAATTCATTAATAATTTAATTTCAAATAGCTTCTCAAACCTAATGAAACATATAGAAAATTTTATACTGAAAAGTCAGAAAGCAAAAACAGTTTTGTTCATCATGTTCAGCACAAGGCTGATAAGTAAAATTTGGGAGCCACAAGTAAAATTTGAAAGTCATTTAATAACTGGGAGGAGGTTAAGGAGTTTGCTATGATGATGCAGTTTTATATTTAGAGGTGCATAATGTCAGTGGAAGTGCTTCATTATGAGCTGGGGATAAAGTCCTTTCTTACTGACTGGACATAGGATCACCATTGCTTATTTCTGTGCATGGAATATAATATTTCATTTGATATTTTCTTTGATATTTGCTGTGTAGTTTACCATGTGAAAGTATTATTCCAAACACTATGCAATTATTTTAAAAGTTCTGAGAGAAAAGTCTATACTGAGAGAGTTCAATATAAATAACTCTAACCCCCTACCCCCTCATTATTTCTATAGAAAATGTAGAGATTCCATTTTAAAATTACCTGAATAGCTAAAGAATGGCACTTAGTATATGAATAGGATTTTTTAAACTCTGGGAAAAAAAAAGGAAATAAAGGGAGACATCTTAAAAAAATGTTCATAAAATAAGATATCTATTTCAGAGCAATAATTGTATTTCATTCTCATATCAGACTGCCATATCAGACAGTTAAAACAAGTTTGTCTATGAAATTGCAAGTTATGCTTTCCCTAGTGGAAGACCATGAATCAGGATATTGGTTTGCAGTAGGATACCTGCAACAGGAGCCATCTGAACAACCTATAGATAGCTGGATCAGAGCTTATCAGTCAGGTTGGCTTTAAAGTCCAAAGAGAGAGGGACAAGCACTTTGAAAGTATCTCATCCAAAACAGACAGCCAAAATAGGTGAGAAGGATCACATTCTAAAAGTGACTCCTCATTTCCACATACTATAAGGAAATGGCACAGTGGGTCATTTCATCTTCAGCTATGTGCTTCTGAGATAAAGGAATTCCATCATGATGAGAAAAAGCAGTTAACCATGTTAAAGCCAAACAAGCCCTAGCACATTTTGTGGCTCAGCATCTTTATTTGAGCTAGCCACTACCACAGCATCCTTCCTAGTCTCATCAAAACAGGATTTCAGCCACAAAAAAAGAAAAATAGAAACATTTTTAGTTACTTTGTTCATTTCCAAAAAAATAATCCCTTTGTATATTTCTACAATTTTTTACCCAATGTTTTCTCACTATTTAAGACATCAGTTTTGGAATTCTGTTTTTCCAATGATGAAAGATAATCTGAAAATTATGTCAGCTTGAAGTTTGCATATAAAAGAGAAAAGGAAGGTAAGATTCCCTTGTAACCCCTCCCCTGCGAGTAATTTCAATATCTCCACTGGGATTGCAAGAAAATGTTTTAGTATTGGACTGGAATAATTATTTGAAATATAAGCAGCAGAAAAATCAGAAGTATTGATATTGCAGCTAGAACTAGTATTTGAGAGTCTGCAAAGCCCATGTAAATCAGTAAAGACCACACTGTCCAAGGGAGGAAAAAGGTTTGGAAACAGGGGAGAAGAAGCTGAAAAAGGAGAAGCTTTTCTGCTGCAATCTGACTGCACTCATGATAGAAAAATTCAGGAGCATATGTCTTACTAGGACTTGCCCATGTCTTGATGTGGAGATGAGCTGAGTTATAGGAAAGGTGGGAAAATGTTTGGGGTTTTTTAATTGATTTAAGAGTACTCTGGAATGTCTGAGTGACCCAGGGTACATTGGTGACAAGCAGTGCATCTATAACCCCAGAACACTTTGAGGTAGAGACATCACTTTGATGAATCAACATTGATTCATCTCAGGAGCTGACTGCACCTGATGACATATGATTGCAGCTACCCAAGAAATAACCAGCCTGGATCTAATCAGGAAACCACTGATTATTTAGTTGGGAAGGATCCCAGAGTGGTGGTGGATGTTCCATCTATGGAAACGTTCAAGGTCATGTTCGATAGGGCTCTGAACAAGTCAGCCGAGTTGAAGATGTCGCTGCCTATGTCCGGGAGGCTGAACTACATGACCTTTAAAGATTAATTTTGTGGGGGAATGTGTTCAGTGCAGGTTCTTTAGTGAGCAGCTGCAGTTCAAGCTGCAGTTTGAGCTCTGGGGTGTGGGAGCCCAAGCCCAAGCCAGTGAACAGCCAACCCTTCACATAGCAAAGGGCACCTCTGGCCCATCTGCAGGAGCTCAGGACTCCATACTCTCCTGAGGTTAGACTGAGAGGATAAAATCCCAGGGTTTCCTTTTTTCAGGGTACCCACTCAGAGGCACCAGCTTGAACTGCTATTTTATTTAGTTATTGCACCAAGATAAATTATTGTAAGGAACTGGATGTCTGGAACCCTACTGTGGGAAATCTGGCATCAAGATGGTAAGGCAACCTGCTCCGAGTGTGAGTGAGAAGCATGTAGCCTCAAAGGGGCCTTGGATCCAGCTCAGGTGGTACAAGTGGCTCTTGGATGGTCAGACAGGGGAATTTCCTTAACACTGTCCAACCCAAACCATTCTATGATTCTATGATCCAGTTTTTTATATACATTTTTTCCCCTGGCTTGTTTCTGCTTCGAAGTTCATAATTCAAATATAATTCTTAAGATAGGAACCAACTGTGAGTCCAAGTTACAGCAAAATGCAATTTCAAACCTTAGGCTCACATTTTCTCAAGAGAAAAAGACCTCAACACTAATCCTAAACTGAAAATCAAACTGTATCACTTTCCTGCAGTGTAACTCACTTTCTTAAAACTGTTCAGCTATATTTAAAAAAAAAAAAAAAAGATGGTGAGCCCAAAAATAATTCAAACAGGATTTTTACATATAACGTTCCGGACCATGCCTTAGTAGGCTTCTTATGGTTCTCATAAAAAGCAATTTGTAGACCTGAATAATTTTTAGGTACTTCCTTAATCTCACTACAATTACATTATTCTTTTTTTATCCTGATTTTCCTTTATCTTCACATTTAAGTGTATTTCACTCTTATCCTCAATATGCCATTCAAAATGTGTCAACTTGAGGAATACTAGACTATAGCAGTAACTGACAGTATTTTTAAAAATCAGTCTAGACTATATGCACTAGGTCTCAGAGAAAAGTGCTTGCCTATGATATATGGCATTTTAACATATTATTCCAAATTACTTCCATCAAGCAATGAAATGGCATTCAGTTCACGAGCATGTGAACAAGCTGTAGAATTTCCTTTGACAACATGCTCCTTGTGAGATCAAACTTGTAAAACATCACATCAGATTTAATGTCTAATACATCAACTTATTCCCTCACTTTGTTTTTTTTTTTTTTTAGTTCTAAAGATTTAATGTTGAGTGGATATTTTCCCCAAGTTGACATAAATATTAGAAATCAGAAGAAAATGTGACTTATTCTTCCTACAAGAATTGTCTCTAAAAGACAGTTCAGCATTTAGAAATAATCAGCCTGCAGAAATGGAGAAGATAAGGAAATGACAGACTCATTAAACAGCTGTTTGCATCTGTCTTTAAGGCAGAAGCAGATTTTAGACAGCTGCATAACAGAGAAATACGCTCTAATAGAGCAGAAAGGAGTAGTTGCATGCAATACAGCAATAACAGAAATTGTTGCAAATTTTAAAATGAGAAAGCACTATACAAAGTGACATGAAAATAACAACATTCAGGATTCTGGATTTTTTCATCCCTTTGATTTCTCAGTTGTCTTCCAGTCTGGAGAAGTGTAATCCATAAAATGAGGTGAGCAGCTGTTTTGATTTCCTTGTTCACAAAAGGGGATGTGCATCAGTCTACCTTGAGCTGGGCAGTGCTCAGATGAGGGCTGATCTCACCTGTTGCTGCTTTGGTGTTCCCTGCTCCATAAAGCACTTCAATGCATTTGGCAACTGGCAGTCATTATCTCCTCTGTGAAGTAAAGGAGCCTATAAAAAAATAGCCTTGTCATTTATCTTTCTTAGGACATGGACTGCTATATTTAATGTAGTTATATATTACATGAAATATTTAAAATAATAGAATACATATGTGTATATATAATGTAAATGTGAATATTTCATAAGACTATAAGAAGACCCGTGTGTCCCACTACAAGCACCTCAGCACTACCATCTTCCCAGGAGGGCCATGACTGTGACAGGCATCTTTGTAACCAATGAAGCAGCTGAGAGTCTTGGGCCTCACTACCCACACCCCACTTCACTGGCTAATTATGCAGCCAGTGAAAGTTTCTTTTCCCCACTTTTATTTTCTGTTGTCAAAGCTTGACCTAAACATAGAAATAGAATCCAATATTTTAAAATAAATAACAAATAAAAAATTGTTTTAAAATAAAAAACAATTCTTTGAGGGAGTTTCTTATATCCTTAATGATGATCTTTTGGTTTGTTTGGTTGGTTGGTTGGTTTTTGTTTGGTTGGGTTTTAGGTTGGGTTTTTTTTGCTTTTTACAAGGGCACATACCAATAGGACAAAGAGGAATGACTTTAAATTGAGAATAGGTTTGGATTAGAAATTAGGAAGAAGTTCTTCACTGGGGGTGGTGAGGCACTCGCATAGGTTGGCCAGAGATGTAGTTGACCCTTCCCTGGAAGTGTTTGCAGCCAGGCTGGAAGGAGCTTGGAGCAGCCTGGTCTGATGGAAGGTGTCCCTGTCCATGGCAGGGGTTTGGAACCAGATGATCTTTAAGATCTCTTCCAATCCAAACTATTTTGTGATTCTGTGTTGGTATGTGATCTAAACTGGGAGGCCTCATCTTACATATTCTTGCTTTTTAAAACAGTTTCGAACCAGAAATTACTATGATATCACACTCTCACGTTCCTATGCTGTCCCCAGGAAATCATTCTGATATAAATAGCTATGAATTCACAGTCATAATTATTAAATTCCTCTTGTGTCTCTCCACAACACCTCTTCATTTACACCAAACTGAAGTTCTGGTACCTTGGGTTTTTTAAAAATTTGGATACTTGGCTTATTGATCTGGGGGAAAAAACATTCGTCATAGTGGCCATGCTCTGCATTACATCTTCATTATGAACTTGCAGCACAAAGTGAGTGACCTCCAGGTGTCTGATTTTGGTCTGCCATGACCAGAATGAGTGCAGTTGGAATTTGCCTGTTAAATACTGTCACCAGCATGGAGGAGGTACAGATGTTCCTTCCGCACCTTCCGCACCTTCCGCACCTTCCGCACCTTCCTTTCTTTCCCTCCTTTCCTTCCTTTCCTTCCTTTCCTTCCTTTCCTTTCTTTCCTTCCTTTCCTTCCTTTCCTTCCTTTCCTTCCTTCCACCTTAGATATGTTAATTTTGTTCACAAGCTGAGGAAAACAAAACAGAATTTTTACTAAAATGCTGCTGATTGCCTGTGTGATCCTTTTTGCATTCTTTGTTTGATCTTATTTGCATTATCTTAGCTCCCTAGAAAATAACCAATTTTTAAAGGAACACATTAACTGCAATTTAAAAGTGAAAAGTCCTGAGAGTTTTTAGTGGTTTTGATCAAGATTTTAAAATTAAAAAAAACTTCCAGATTAAAATTATGCTCAGATTAGATGCTCAGATGCTTAGATTCTTTGGTTTTGATATCAATATTTCATTCCAGGACTGTGCTGGTTTTTTTCTCTGTCACTGAAATCCTAAATTATTACAGAAATGTGTAGTAGAGAATTCCCTTCATTTCACAGCTGTATGTTTCTCTCTAATTTTCCATTCCAAACTGGTCAGGATTATTTTTCTGTTTTGCACTTCAGCCACTGAGAGTGCAAAGAGAAACTGAAAGCTTAAGAGCTGTATCTGTCCTGAATGAGAAAATGCAGAATCCCAGGTTTATCCTTTCAAAATACTATAGAAACATTTACTCTAAAACAAAAAACTTGTAGCTCTAGAAATTTTTGTGCTTACACTCTTGGCCTTTAGAAATATATCACCTACTTAAACAAAATTCAGAAATGCTAAATCTTCTTTTGCAATGAACACCATAAAAAGAAAATACTGGTTGATGTACAGATTGGGATGAAGGCAAATGAAACCTGAAATTTTTTCCTAGAAGCATAAAATAACTCCAAGGAAAGTTAAATGAAGCAATAAATAGTCCAATGATTAATTAAAAATCTTCAAATAATTAAAGAATTAATATTGAAATCAAAACTATTCTAAATTTTTTTCTTTTCTGTATCCCAGTATGAAGAGGCTCTTTATGTCATGGGAAGAGACCTTCAAGCAAAGCAAATTAGAGAAGCCTCACATTGAGTCATGAGGTGCAGGACTTTGTTGCTTTCTGAACTCTGTCTCAGAAAGGAGCCTGGGTGTTGTTGGATCCAGTCTTAGCCCCAGACTTTGTCAGCGGTTTCTGTTTAAAGGATAGGTGTAATTTAAACTTTGTAGAACTTTGATCAAGAATGGCAACCCAAATATATTTATATATAAATATAAATACATGCTTTCTATAAATTGATTATGATAATTATTAGACTAAAAGTTCTTAATCAGAAATATTTGCTACACAGTTTATGTAGTTGTAACTACCTATATAACCTATAACTAACCTATGTAACTACCTATAACTACTAATGCACTATGTTTGAAGCACTATTGAAGCAATTATATTAAAGCTATCAAAACAAATTATTAAATAGAAATTTATGTTACTCCCCCATACCAAGGGATGTGAGCAAATATCTTTCACTCAGCCTCAAGGAGGAACTTTAAGGGGCATCCCTACTCAAGGGAGGAATCTCTACACACACTCCAAGGAGCTGTTGGTTAGAAGATATTAACAATTAAAAGTGGGGTGAGGCTTTTATGATATAAAGTGATTGACTGTCCATCTTACATCTCCAAGCCAGTTGTGTCAGCTCAGTAGCTGTAGATAGGTTATCAGTACTGTTACTTATTGGTTACTTTATGAGGTACTTTGTCTGCAACATCCTCACCAGTGCCAGTGTCTGTCAGGCAACATTGTCCTTCCACAGATTGTTTAACTTTAGGGTTGATTGGTCAGGTTGGTTTCAGTGTTTTTCAACACCAAAAGCAGTTTGACCCCCATTCTCCACCTATTATTGATGGCTTTGCCAACAGGGTGTTGTGAGTGTTGTTTTACCCCCACAGCAAGAACTATGTTAGGAAAGCTTTTTCCTTTACAGTTTCCCAATAATTTCTGTCTGGCATTGTGGACCATAATCTTCAATATCCTCTCAATTGTACAGATGATCAGATTTGTTTAAGCCTTAATTAAACACTTGTTACTTCTACTAGGTTAAATGCAGATCAGTCCTATTACAGTTATTATAGCAATGGTAAACCTTGTTGTTAATTTGAAATCTCTTCTATTGTTTTGCAAGAACAGGAAAATCTCTCTGGTTAAATATAAATATATTTTTGTCATTTTAATTGCAGTATCACACTGTTGGCCTGGGATTTAGCTCTTGATTGTAGACATCTAGGAGCAGGTGTTAAACTAGACACCAAATTCAGTTTTCTATCTAATTGGAAGCTAGTTAATGCAATCAGTGGAGCCTAGCTGAATGCATCTGAATTAGAGTGAGTTGAACAATTCTCTAGGCTCCTTTCATTGTATTGGTTACCACTGAGTCTAATGAGAAATTAGTAATCCATCTCCCCTGTAGGCATATTGAGACATCCAAATTTAGGTACCTGCAGTCTGCACTTGGGTCTACTCTTAATGACCTGAATGGCTCATCTCTTGAAAAGTCAACTATTTTATCCAAGCTGCTGGATAATTTGCAATAAAAGTATCTCCTAATCATGCTCCAGAAAATGTACGCATAATGATGTATTTTATAAAAAACATGAAAAAAACACCAACAGCTTTCACCATGTCAAGGCTTTCCTAATTGTCTTCTGTTATTTCAACAACCAAGGTGGTGGGCTTGGTCTAAGACATGGGTTCATGGAGAATGAGATTTAATGGATTTACTCCAAATTCATGTGTCTGTGTCCAACACCAACCTTTTGTTTCACAGTTCCTAAGTCTCCACAAACCTTTCTTAAGGGAACTGTCCCAAGAAAGGAAGGCTAAGTCACAGAGGCAAAAGCTCCCTGATAACATTTGAATGTCAAACAATCTGATTTAAAGCCTAAATAGAAGCTTTAGGAAGGGAAATCTCATTTTAGTATAAGCACAGTCCAAATCATTCTACTTGCTCACGGTCATATGGAACAAAATAAAACAGCTGTCAGCAGTGAGTTTAGTGTTGGAGAGAAGTGCTATGAAACAAAAGCCTGAAGCCCTTTCCCAGTCACGGGAACTGATGCCTCAGGGGCTGACCTGGAACAGAGACTTGACAGAGCAAAAGGATAAAGTAGTCTATTTATTAAAAGGCCTCAATGGGACACCCTAAGCAGTGCAAGAGCCCAGCTGGGGCTACACCTAGGTTGAATCCAAAATGGTCACAAAATGGACAGCTGATCACAAGGTCTCACACATTTATAAGTTCTGGTCCATTAGTATATTGGAGCATATTGTCCAGTTATAGCTTCAGGTTAAGAAGATCCATCCTCCTTGTTTTTTCCTTCTCACTTCACCATTGTTTTAGTTCTTGGGCCTGAAAGTTATATTGGTTGTCCTTGGTCCTAAGCTAGAAAAGGAATTGTTTTGTCTACCTACCCTGTGAAGAAATCTTAGTAGCATTTAATATGAAACCCAGAACTGCACAATAAGACAGCACAGAATCCGAAAAACATAAAGCTAAAGCTAAAACTTAAGGCACCACTACAACATGGAAATAGAATATGTTTCTGGTGTAATGGACCTCCTTTCTCTTGTTTTTGTCTCTGTTTTCCTCTCATGCATCTGTAACATTTTTAGGTAGGTATCTTATCAACTTCGACAGATCCTGAGCTGTTCTGAAAAATCTTTGTCACAGCTCTCACATACCAGAACATCTGCCTTGACTGTTTACCTCTTGTGCTTTTGATTGACACATACCCCACTCTTTTTTACCTTTTACTGTTTTTTCCCCTCAGTTTCCAAACTGCCAAGGTCTCATTTTTGTTAATATTGTATAAGCTGTATATAAATCACACATTCTCTGTTACCGAGTAAAGTGTTCTTTCCAGTTCCTTGTCTGGCACTGCTGCAGCCAGATCATTTGGGAGTCTCTGGCATTACCAAGTGCAGCTTGAGAGGTACAGAGGCCGTTTTGCCTTTTGTTTTTTTCTGAGCTCACTGGGATTTGCACACTGGAAGGAATCACTGTCGAAGGCTACCTCTGAACTGCTGTGCACAAAGCCAGAGAGAAAGCCTGGACCTTTACTCCTCTCACTGCAAAACTGTCAGCTTTCTCTCAGGCTCTATGTTGTGCTCCAATTAACTCCACACAAAAAAAGTCTCATCTGGAGGGAGCTACTCCTGTTCAGTGTGGACTCAAGCCAGTCAGAGTTGTTTGGTCCCAGGGTACCCAATACTCAGCAATACAAGTTTTGATCTCAAAATTCTGGTTAGGCCAGCATTTTCTCTTAGCTGTCTTCTGATCCAATCTCCTGAGCAAAGAAATCCTGGGGTTTGGGTCAGTTTGCTCTAAACAGAATAATACATGATTTTATTTCTACAAATAATGAAGATACAATCCTGCTTCTTAGTGTTAGAGGACATCACACCAGTTTCTTAACCATTTTTTCTTTTCCATAGAAAACAAATAAAAAACAGATAGGTAGTTGTGTAAGCATGAAGAAAGTAGCATGAGTGTCCTAAACAAAATATAATGTGGTTCACATGCAGAAAGAACATGTGTGTAATAACCTAGTAACCAAAAGAGAAATATGCAGGTGAGATATTAGGATATATTTCTGGTCTAGAACCAATGTGGTGTTTATGCATCTACCTGATTCTGGAATTATCCAAAAGATTGCAGAAATTGAAACACTTAAATGAAAAACTTTGTTCAAGGAGGAGGTAGAAAGATTTTAATTTGCCCTAGAATTTTTGTCTACTATGAATTGTGACATTCATTAAGTTTATTAATTTTGTATATTTTTTATTATTATTTATTTTAATAAGTTATTTCATCACATATATATCATATATACAGTCATCACATATGTATCATATTCATTTCATATTCATAATTGTCCTGACTTCTTACGCATCTGAGATATCCTATGTATCTGTGCATATGCTTGTGAGAAAGGAAGAGATAAAGACCCTACAGAAGAATTAAAAGTTTTCTTTTAAGAAACTTTAAATTTCTAAGTAACATACTGGAACTGCCAATTTAAAAGAATATAACAGCTGGAGAAAAAAAAATTTAAAGAAATTACACATATTTTGCTTCTCTTGAATGAAGAGAAAAAAAATCTCTGGCCTAACTCTGTGTATATATGCCAATTTTGGAACACTATATGTAGCTTTTACTTGATCCAAAGCAGTATTTAATTTTAATAAAATATTAGATTACTAATTATCAAGAAAGGATTCTAAGGTTTGACCACATAGGTATCAAAGTATCTCAATTCCTTTTTTTTTTTTTTTTTTTTTTTTTTCCTTTTGCAATAATTCCTCCTTTCCCTTAAAATAGTCTGAGCCAGAGATAATTCTATTGGAATCAGCAGAGTTAAAATTCATGTAAGACCAGAACAACACTGGGAAAACAAAATGCTCTTGAAGTTTAGGCATGTTTATGTCTGGACTTTCCACTTTTCTTATCATAATAGAGAAATCTGAGCCTCTGAGCCAGGGTTGAATTTCCTCTATGTTTCAAATGGAAAAGGATATCTGCACTGGGAATATTGTCCAAACTCAGGATTAGGTTTTTTTTTAAAAAAAAGCAATGCAGACCAAAACCAGATGTTAACTGCTGTGAGAGAAAAGTGATTGGCAGACAAGAGAAAAATTGATGTTTTAGCATAAAGAGCCTTTAATTGGAAATGGCAATACACAGCAAGAGAAGGAAGTAGTCTTAAACTATAAGGCACAGCTCAAGAGCAGCATTCAGGCTGTATTTCCAAGCAGGGACTTTCTGTATTTTGAGGATATTTTGCACATCCTGCACGTAGCTAATAACTTGCTGAAATGTCAGACTTGTGCTTCATCTCCCTTTTCCTTACCTGCACTTTCCTTTGGATGGTGGAGGACAACATAGAATTACCATAGAAATACCTCACTTATCTTGCAAGCTATTTGTCATACAAATTTTCCTTTAGGGAAAAAGCTGTGTTAGTGATTATAAGTTCCCTTAAAGAGGCATCATTTCCCCTCTGAATCTAGTATTCATAGTTTAATGAAGTTAGAACAGTCATTCCCAGCTAAGATGCCTCACATGCCAAATTTTATCTCTGTCTCCGCAGAAATAAATTTAACAGCAGTCATTCTTTTCAGGGCAGTTTTGTACTTTCTTCCCGTTCCCCCAATGCTGAAGGCTGCAGTGATTGACATGGTGGGATTACCCCAAAAACTGTAAATCAGGATGGAACCAGGGAGAGATGAAACAGAGCAGTGAGATACACTACAAACCAGCCAACCAAGGCTTTATTTCTGCTGCATCATCACTAAGAAAAATGACACTGTAAATGAAATTGAGACACCTAAAGAAAATGAATGGAATTTTGGGGCTGATTTTTTTTTTTTTTAACCTACGTATTAACTAGGTTTAACATTATTTGGCAGAAGGACAAAACACTTAAGTAAAGCAACATAAATTCCTGTTTATTACAGGAATGAAGTATCTGAATTACTAAGACACGTTTAAAACTAAGCACAGCCTTAAGTTTGTCAGGATTTTCCTCCTAAGCAATGAAGCGCACACGTTGAAAGCAATCCTTTATCTCAAGCTGACAAGCTATTACTGCATAGCAATAATAGTTACCATGTTTTTCCTTTGTTCCCTTTTAATTAAGCAGGAAAATGTTGAGCTAAGCATAATGTGTTTGAGTTACACATGTCCCATTTCTAAAGGTATTGAAGTTTAAACCTACTTTAATTGGGTGTGCTGTGGTTTCATTAGTATCTGTGGATTATTTCAAATCTGTGGATCAAAGTAATGCAGCCATCCTCTCTCCTGCACCAAACTGGGTAAGAGATAGCAGATCTCATCCCTTGCCCATTTCAGATCACAAAACAGTGCACTGTTTGAAACAGCAGAGCTAAACCACCTTCCTCACAAGTGCCATCACTAGAACCAACAGCTCCACAAGCAGTCTGCAGAGGCTGCAGGAAGAGCATCACTTTTGAACATTTACCTTACATCCACACCCATTGTGCTGTGGTGGTGGAACCGTATAGATTCTGTGGGGCTGTGGCTCATGTTCTACAAAGTGCAGGAGAGAGCACAGCAACTTGTATTTGCTGTATGACAGAACAAAAATACATTTTTCTGATGGAAATTGCAAGTCTAATCTCATCCTTATTAAATGATATGGTAAAAAAATTAGTCTGCATAATACAGACACTCTTAAAATTATCAATGAAGCATGTTCGTTCCTAAATTCTGTATCATATTCTATAAGAGACAGCTTCTATATCCTGCTCTGCAGTGCTGGAAGATGTTTACTTGCACTGAGAAATGGCTTTTCAGCCCTCCTTAGTAGATGGTTGCTTTGAAGAAGTGGGAAGAGGATCCTGTAGATGGCATGATACTCATGATCTAAGTGGGAGGGTTCTCCCATGTTATTGATAGTGGAATTTTGGTGAACACTTATTCTCATGGCCTATGAATGAACCAACACTTTTTATTACTGCCACTGTCCTAAAACTTTGAAGAGTAATAGCCTGATATAAGGGACAAATAAAAATACACAAAGAAGAAGTTATCTCAATAGTACCATTCCTGGTTGTTGCTAATTACTGGTACTCTGAGACCTGAGAGTAAAGAAGATTAAATTTCCTGCTTGTAGTTGTAAATCCGGTAGAATTTTAGGTAGGAGGAAGAAAAATGGTGAGTCAATTTAAGCATGAACATATGAAGATCCTCATTAAAATGGAAACAGTGGAACATACTGCCAGAAGTATAAAACAAAACCTGTTCCACACTTTATTATTGCTTAGCATCCAGCTGATCATGTCTTCTAATCAGTGGGAATTTCTTGCAGTGTTTTGATATTTAAAATTATATTTTCTCTAATTTTGGAGGTCATTATTGCAACATGCCAAGTTGCCAAAATGGATTTAAGTATTTTTGCTCCATATATACACACAAATGCACACTCCTGTATCCTCCTACCTCTGTTGACCGTCTCCTTACCAATATCTTGATTTATTGTGTTGTAAGCTGGTCACCTGTGATTTCCTAACCAGGGAAATCTTAATTCCAGTGGAGACCTGGAATTATCCTGAGCAGATTTAAACAAATCACATGGTGATGGAAGGAGCACACAGAAAGCAGATAAGTTTACTCTTCTTCAGTCACTGTCTTTACATGAAGTTTGCTTTCAAGTTTCTGTCAAATTGTTTCCTTCTGCTATCTTTTGTGGGGAAAAAATTGAGTCAGTTTCTGCTGCCCACCTCATGTCTGTCTCCAGCCTGGTTCCAGTGTTGCCAGCATCAGGGAGCTCATGTGGCTGCAGAGTGCGTGATGCTGAGAGCAGCACCCATAGCCCTGGCTGCTTTGATTGCAGCTTCCTGGTGATTTATTTTGCATATTTTCCTCCCCAGCACAGGCTGATCAATCTTTTTCATTGGCATTTCAGAGAGAAATCTCTCCATAGTTCCCTCAGACAGGACAGGATGGACACAGCACTTGTTCATGATTCATTGCTTCATTGTAATTTGGGTTCTCTAAAATGGAACATTTTGGCTGAAATTTTTCCTGCTCTACATAGTGTCCTTTTAGAAATGATTCTCATCTTTGGGTGTAAGTTGAAGTAACTGATTATGTAATTATGGCTAAAGCATGGATTTATCAGGAAATCAGTGCTGAATTGTTACTGTAGTTGAACTATTCTAGTAGAACAACTAATACCTCTGATAGTTGTTGTCATCCCTAAATATAATCTGCACATTGTTTTCCCTTTTTTTTTTTTGTTTCTTTAGTTTTTCTATTTGACACATTTCATTTTTTTGATAGAGAACATCATAATTTTTGCTGCTTTTGGTTGGGGCAGTCAACCAAGAAATCTTGGTTCCTTTGTCTTCACTCACACTATTTCACATCCCATTTTAGCATCACTTTCTATTGTGGAGTTCAGATCTGACCCCCAAATAAAGAAATGAGAAACATGAAGCTATTTGAGGCTGAGGTTTAAAGGGATCCATACATCAGGGAACTGAGGCAGAACCTTTGACTAGTTCTGTAAGTTCCTGATGGCACAGCCAGAAAAGGTTTCATGCCTCTGGGTGGGGTTAGAGACATTGAGAAGGGAGCAAGGAACTGCTTCAGGCTGTTGAGAAATCCTGCTGCCTTTGATGTTTTGTCTGAAATAAGTGCAGGATGGTTAGAGCTGAGGGCAAGGGCTGTGCACAGACAGAGAGGTACGCTGGCAAGTGCAAAGGTTTCAGTTTCACTATATTGGAGTGCTTAGAGTTTTCCACTTCAAACTATGTCTGGGGTTTTTTTGGTTTGGGTTCTCTTTTTGGTTGTTTATTTTGGGGGATGTGGGTTTGCCACTTCCCCAGTGTTACTTTGTATTTAAGTATGCAATGAGAATAGGTTAAATTGGAGTGGAGAATTACATCTGTTCTTTATCTAATAAAACATATCTACTCTTATTGACAGTGTTCCTACAATGGAATTCAAGGTTTTGAACCATATAGCCTTTCAAAAAACAAAAATCCAAACTGCAGAGCTCTTGCTTTGCTTTTCCCCTTTACATTCACATCAAAAAGGAAACTGATTCTTCCTCCTTTTGCATCCTAACCATATGCTAGCCTTTGTAGGAGCTGCATACTGATTACAGCATTTTTTTTCCCTGTCTGCATGGTCTTTGTCCCTTTGTCAAGTTTTGATAGTTAATTTATATCAAGCTCTTAGCTACTCTGCTGAGGAACATTTTTGATTACCTGAGCATGCAAATCATTCCTGCTCTATGCAGTAAGTTTCAAAAGAAAAAAAAATGGCCAAAAAATTTCAAAACAACAATCTTTTTATGTCTTTTTGTTATTTGATATTTTTCTTTATTATGGACATAATTAACTGGGGTTTTATGCATCTTTATTCACTTTCTGGTCCTATTTTCTACTTCATATGGCATGCAAATAGTTTTTAGCCTATCTTTAGTACTGTCCCTAATTGTTTACTGAACATGATTGCCTCCTGTTATTGCTTCAAGATTCCAATTTTGACTTTAAAGATTTTACTCTCTCCTCCTTGCCTTTTAACACCTCTCAGTGTTATGACAGTAGATTTTCCACTAAAACACTATTTTTTTCATCTTTCAAAGTCTCTTTCCAGTGCACTTTAATATCGAAGTCTGGTCAATGAATATCTAAAATCTGATTCTGTTTTCTGCTTTTATCCTGAACTGCTTTTGTCCTTATGCTTTCCATGCCCTCACCCCTCCCCTGCACATCCTCGGCCATGCAATTCAGTTGGAATCACAGCAAACACTCTAAAGAGCCCCAGGTTCTCAAAATAATATGTTGCTTGACTGTTTTTTCCTTGCCTCAACTTCTGTTTCCACAAATTGAACCACAGACAGTACAGATGGCTTTTTTCTGAATTGACCAATTAAGTCAATTGATTAGCAAAGTTCATTCACTGATACATTACTTGAACTATTCTCTTAAAAACAAAAGCATTTTTGCATTGCCACATCATGTACTGTTTTCCTCTTGAGAGTCCAGGAGTTGCTCCCCGTTCTGTATTGTACACGTAGCATTAGATCAAGTGACTATAACAGTTTTATTTTATTTTCTAAGAACTAGCATTGCTTTAATTCATGTTTCTTTTATAGCTGTCAGGAAGACAACATTCTATAAATCTATTGATTTAGCAGGAAAGCAATATCTTCTCTTTTCTTATTAATTACTTTTGAAAGGGGAAGTAAATTCTCATTATTCACTGCTCCATTACTAAAATGCACTTTAGAAAGAATTACTCAAAATTTCCAGAGTGAAAAAAATTTTAAAAAGTTCCTGCAAGTTTCTGAAGAATTCTACAATCAGAAAACAGGAGTAACACTGCAGATTTATTAAAAGAATAAGGCAATTATATTAAGCTGGCAGTTAAATATAAATTTCATTTAGGAAGAGCACTTGCTGAAAGGCTTGAAGGAAGGGAATGTGTGTTACAGCTACAGCAACAGGGTCAAAAGGACTGACCAAGAAATCAGAAATCAGCTTCAGCCCTTCTACCTGTGTCTGCTGCCAGCAGCAAAGAGGAAGGAATATCAGGAGGTGGAAAGAAAAGGAGGTGGAAAGATGGGTGCCAGACTTCCTCTCTGCACGTTTTGCATGTGGTTTGATGGAAAACAATTTCAGCTTTGTTTCATTACAATCACTGCAATCTTCCCCTATGTCCAATGGTGGTGTGGTGGTGTATCCTCACCTTCCTCTTGTTCTTCTGCCTTTTCCTTGCTTGTCTTCTGAGAAGAGACATCCTTTTTCCTCTGCTCAGTTTCTGATGTGGGGCTACTCTTATGGATTTTGTATTGTAGAGATGTTCAGCTAATTGTATTTTTAAACCCAGCAGACCATCTACAGAAAAAGTCTCTTTGAAGGGGTCATGCATCTTCTCCTGTTAACTTAAGTGTATGTATTAAATGCACATTAAACCAAACTGACAGAAGTAAGCAGCAGGAGCCCAAGAAGACAAAATCAACACCAATAACTCCACCAACAGACTTCTCCAGGTATTCCAGTTCCCCCCCAGCTATGAGACAACTTGTGCTAATCACAGGAAGACCATCAGTGCCGATCCACACTCCAGCAACTAGCAGGGAGCATGCACCTCACTGATCTCAGAGTGATTTTTTTGATGTCTAATAGGTCATGAACATCAAATGAAGATTTTTCCACTGCCAAGGCATTAGGCAAACATTTCTTCCATGAGGGTTCCCTGGAGGGCAGTAAGGCAAGCTCACCTGGCAGCAGTTAGATGATTTTGTTGGAAAACAGACCTACCACAAGACGAAATCCCCAAGAAATCAAATATTTGTGAGCTCTGCCACTCACAGACATAAATCTTGAAAATACAGTATGAAAATTTTTAAATTTAAAACTTCTTCAAGTTTGGACTGCCCTGCTGGCTGGAAGAAAGGAAAAAGAAAATTACCACAGAGGAGTGCACTTTTGTCTGCCTCACTTTGCTGTGCTTCTTATTCCTATGGTGTATCACAGCCCTGCCTTTACCTTCCTCTGGGGCATTTCTTTAAAAAAATACCTTCCCACAAGAGAATAGTGGTTAAATCCTACATCCTGGTCACATATGAAGAAAATAGAAGGGCTGAGAATTGAGCTGGGTCCATCAAGCTGAGGTCCTACACTTTCAAGGCAAAATTAAAAGGGAATATAATAAGTTTTTTGGAGAACAAAGTTGGCAACTGCATTTCAATTGGGAATTTTTTGTTGTATTTTTTCCTCTTCTCCTTCTCCATTTGTGTGTGTATGTGCTTTTCAACTATATGCATGATTGCTGTCCTTTTGTTGAAATCATTCCCAGAAATGTATTTCCAGAAAATACATGAGTGATGGTGATTTATGACAGTGCCCATTAAATTTGCCCTGGTAATCAGCTAAAATAGAAAATATAGTATCTTTAGCATGTGTATAGTTTCAGTCATTTTGTGAAGAGTGCAGCATGGGATGGTCAAAAATTCACAGACTTGTGTGCCAGATTTTGGGATTTCTGTGTTGAATGATTTCCAAATATAAAATAATGTTATAGGAAAGAATATAGATTTCTGATGTAATGAACCTCATTTGTGGCTTTCTCTAACACAGTGAATAAGTGAAAAGTACAAATGTGTACTAGAATACTTTGTGCATTTCCAGACTTGGAAAGTAGAAGAATGGCATCTCTATGAGATGTCATCTCTTACCAGCCAAATTTTGTAGCCTGCTGTTCTGCCCTACCTCTGAAGGACAAAAATAAAATTTACCTTGATGTCATTGAGAGCCTCCATCATTTATCACAAATGAGGGACAAGTTAGGGTAATGCATCTCATTGTAACGTTGCGTTGGGCCAGTCTTTTCTTGCAGATAGCAAGTGACAGGATGAGCAGAAATGACCTCAAGTATTGTCATGGCAGATTTATGTTGAGAAAATTTTCTTCATTGAAAGGGTGGTCAGGCATTGGAACAGGTTGTCTAGGGAAGTGATGGTATCACCATCCCTGGAAGTGTTCTAAAGGTTTGTGGAAATTGTACTTGGGATGTTGGTGAACATGGTTAACAGTGGGACATGATGATCTTAGAGGTCTTTTTCAATAGAAATAATTCTGTAATTCTATGGTCTGAGAGATTGACAGATTTTAGTTGGTTTTGGGGGGTTTCTTTGAACAGGGAAGAGAATGGTAACAAGATCTCCTATTTACTAAGACCAGACCACAAGGTGATCAGATCACAAGGTAATCAGAACAACTGAAAAATGTTGAAGCACAGAATCTCAAATATGTTACACTCTGTAATTCCAAGAGAAATAGTCAAGAAAATAGGAAAACCCTTTGGCAAACATTTGTATGCCTCACTAGGATACAGAGGAATGAAAGGAGTAGATACAGGAACTGCATTGCTAAAATTGTAGAGTTATACAGAAGATGAAATATTCTTTCCTTTCCAGCGTCCTTCAGATGCTACAAAAATGGTAGATGACCCAGAATTAAGGCAAGGAAAAACATAGCAAAACTGACAGGAGTTTCAACTGATTACCTATGCAGAGGACTTCAATCCAAAATTGCTGCTGAGATTTTACAGTAATGAAACAGAGCATGCAAAGAAAGACCAAGATCATGAGAATAAAGACTTATGGCATCTCCCTGTCTCCTCCTATAACCTGCAGAAGTCAAACAATATTCCAGGTTAAAATATACTCTGTTATAATATTTGCATTGATTTTCATATTAATTCATGATGCCATGAATTAATGGTTAATGTGCCATTAGGTAGTCTGCATTACATTAATCTTTATACATTTAACAAATCTGCATTTAACCATTACAATATTGTTATGAGATAAAGACAGTCTTATCTGGCAAATTATCCGTTCTGAACAGAGAGTGAACTGCAGCACAAAGGAGCAGATTCCTAATTCTTCTAAGGTACTAGCATGCTCATTTTCCATTGAAATGGGGATCCACAGCTAAATTAGATTCTCTAAGTAGAGTAAAAAAATCCATATCTCAATATGGGATAAGATTCACCTTGCCACATTCTAAATAACAGATATCCAATCTAAGCTAGTAGTCTGCAGTCTCTTTCTTTTCTCTTTTCATTTATTCTAAAATATAGCATAATTCAACTTTACACTGAAAGGAAAAAAACACTGTTATGGGCATTGTTGCTCATTACTCTAAAAAGATGTATTTCAGTGAAGCTTGGACATTCATCAGGGGCAAAAGCTTTGATCAGTTGAGAGTTCAAGGAATTTAATCCACAGCCCTTTTTTTATTTTTTTGTTTGTTTTTTGGTTTTTTGTTGTTTTTTTTTTTTTTTTGTCATCTTCTGCTGCAAAGTCAAAAGTCAGTTGTTTTCAAGGACAGAACCAGGTCAGCCCAAGTAACTATATCTCTAAGCAGTATCCAACAACCTCTCTTTCAGTGGTCAGAAACATTATTTTCATTTGGTTTTGGATGTTTTTTCAATAAACTGATATATATTTGGATTCTGTGTTATTACTTAATTTTAATTGTGGTTCAAGTGTTCAGCAGGTAAACAGCTCTTCTTTTCTCTCAAGTGGAGGCACTTTTCCAATGATAAACAAAAGCTGTTTCTGCTTATCTCCTAGTGAGGCTTTAGATTCAGCTAACTACTTCCAGTGTTATGTATCTAAACTATAGACAAATGTCTACCTGTATGCTAGGTATTTATAATTTCAGCAAAAGGGAGTTACAAGCAACAAGAGTCATTACAAGCAACAAGACACAGGTGTGTAAGTGCAGGAATCATCATAATTTCTGATACTGATATCATCTGCCTATCACAAGTACATGGAAGATCTCCACCTTTCCGGAATGGCTGCTTGAGATTGTATGGAATAGCCCAGAACATCTCAAATGCCACTAGCTACCTAAGTCACAGCACATAAGTTGACTGCCAAGGTCTCCAGGGTGTTATCTTGTTCCCACAGTTTGGACTGTGCTTCAGGAGATGCATACCAACTCCACAGAGCGTATTGTCTCCAGAGAATGGGGGTCTGACACCCTTTCTTCATCTGGATCTAGACGGTCTTTAAGGCCCCTTCCAGCCTATATAAATTTTATATAAATGCTGCATGTGAACACCTAACTTGGGATATCTGATATGTCCAGTTTCCATGAGATCTTTTGACTTAAACAAAAATCAAATAGAAATATTCAGTGTGTCATTTTGACTATCTCAGCTCTATAAACATGCAAAAGTACATATTTCAACATGATAAGTTTCTATATGTTAAAAATGAAGTCTGGGAAGCTCCTGTACTTTTGACTTCTAGAGGAAGCAGCATCAGTAGGATAGAAAATCCCAGCCACTTGCACCACACTTTAAAGAGTGTGCTATCTAAATATTTTTTGTGGAAAAAACAAATAATTCAAATCAAAACATACTGATTCTATCCAAAGTTTGTGCTATTCAGCCAAGTGTAAATACTAACCTTCAAAACCACAGACAATATTTTTAAAGTTTAATTGTGCCCCAGTTGGATCTCATTGACCTGCTGTTTCTTGTTGCCTCCTTTCTCACTTAAGAGATGACCTTAACAGCAGATCCTAAAATTAAACATACAATGGGAGTAATTAATTCACAGAATCACAGAATGGCTTGGGTAGACAAAGACCTTAAAAATCATATAATTCCAGCCTCTCTGCCATGGGCAGGGATACATTCCACTAGACCAGGTTGCTCAAAGCCCCGTTCAACATGGCCTTGAACAAAACCAAGGGAGGGGCATCCACAACTTCTCTAATTAAGTGGCACTTCTATAACTGCTTTGTTATTTTTGTTCAATTAAAGCCCTTACTGGGTCCTGGAGAGAGGTGAGAGGAATGATGAATTGGATTAAATGCATAGCTGGGAGCACCGGTTGAGATCACAATTTACCAGTACTCGTTATGTTTTCCTGTTCACCGATTAATTCTGAAACCACTTCAGCTGATCTCAGGCCCTGGAAAGCCCTATTGAGGTAGGAGATGAATCCAGAACATGCATAGACATTTATACAAAATCCTTTTGAACTGAACAGTAAGCAACAACCAATAGATTTGCAATAGGACTAGAATTTACACCAGAAACTAACTATAAAAGAGAGATTGTACATTTCTGTGAAAGTCACTGGAAACCAGGATGCTGGTTCTAACCTACACTCAGCCAGGTCAAGAATAGCTAATAAATCATCTCTTCTTCAGTCATGACAAACTTGAAGGAAGAATTCAGGCTAGAACTTCCACAGTGTGAAAAAAACAGAGCAGATTCTCTATGATTTATTTCAGCTGGATTGTCTGCTTTTCCAGTCTTCCCTTTTTAACCAGCTAGGTACCTCTTTCTTCTTTTCTTTTCCTTTGATCTTTTAAGGCTGTGGAGGCTTTATAGTCCTTTGCTTATGGTTTTGTTTTGGTTTGATTTGTTTTGGTTTGGTTTGGTTTAGGGAATAGATGCTTACAGCTCAACACAGGTTGCTGGTAATTTTAATCTAAGTTATTTGTATGAGTTTTTTTTTCTAGCAGTAGAGAAAAGACACCCCAGTAGTGCTAGGTAAACCCAGAACTTGTCTCTATTAGAAATCATTTGTCTTCTTTCCATCAATGGCACTATACAGCAGTAGTGAGGAGCTCAAGAAGAGCCAGAGAGAGAATAGGATTTCAGACAAAGCCACAAAGTTTCAAAAGCAAGATCTCTCCCTCTATTCTGCAACGACACACCTATCTCTGCTGCAAAGCTGGCTTCTGCAAGTAAACATATTGACTTATGTCACCCTGCCACCCCACCTGTCTGCTCATATGCTCCATGCTTTCAAAATTGTATGTTGTGAGCCCTCTGAGGTGGCATCTGTTGTTGTGTCACTTGCTCATACAGAGGCTTGCACAATGGGGCTTTAAAGCATGGCTCTAGTTTCTAGGCACTAAGAGAATAATAATAAACAATATTAAAAGCTGCAGCAGCTGCAATAAAACATGCTTTTATAGGGGTTAGCTTGATGCATAGCTAACAAATCATTTAAGCTTTTAAATATATATATATATATAAATAAATAGCAACAATAAATAAGATGAAACTGCAGCTGGGAGAGAACTCTTATGGCTGTTAATTTTTTTTCCCCACTTATCTTCCTTCTGCATAAGGAATAATAGGTTTGCATTGCAAATTCCAGGCAGTCGATCTCTCCTCAATGACAGTTTTGCTATAATTCTCCTAATTTCAAGCTCCCATTTAAAAAGGTAACTGTAAATGGCATCCAGGCCATTTTTGCAGTCATCGGCAGCTGACTCAGTTGATTCATTTCCACAGATTTAAGTTGTTGCATGCGTAGTCAATCCCCCTGGAAAAAGGCTGTCTCCCCATATCAAATAGCTTGTGCAGACTCCAAATCCTGATTTTAAAATAAGCATAAAAGCTAAGGCTTTTAGGGTCCATGTCATCACTGCAGCCCAGCTCTTGGGAGGGAGTTATACACCATTTGCAAAATCTTCTCTTCAGGAGTTTTCATAATGGTAGTTACAACAGAAACACATGAACATACAAAAATAGTATCTGGACTAGTTTGGGTTTTTTTTTTTGAAAATCATGTCTGTGTATTGGTTATCAAATAATTTTGAGCTAGCACTGATATCATCCAGAGGACTGACCTCTAATTAATAAAAAAATATAGTTATGATCACTAATTTGATATGATAAACCACTGGCCAGTCCTACTCATATTAGTTCCCTCAATGTGTTCCTTGCTATTTTTATAAGCATTAGTCAAAAAGAATTTTCTCTGCTGGAAATAAGAAATATTACTGTGTAAAACATATTTACATTTTAAAGACTCTGTTTGGTCAACCTAGTATCACTATCCATCTGTTGAGTTTGTTCAAATTCCAAAAATGGCAATCAGACATTAGGAAATGAGTATAATCCCTAAAAGAGCTGAGACTGTTTAGTCTAGAGACCAAAAGACTGAAGGAAAACAGGATAATCATCTCCAAATATGCAGGAAAGACCTTCAAAGAGAAAAGGAGTAAAACATTTTTTTGTCCTCATTGAATATAGATAGAAGCAAAGGCTTCAAGTGCATCAGAGAGCTCTGGGTGAAATTACAGGGAGAACTTTTTAACAGGAAAGCGAAACACCAGCTTAATTGCTTTGGAGGCTGCAGCATCCTCCCCAGAGGTTTTAACAAAAAAGCCCAAATCAAAACCAGGAAGTTTTCTGCACCCTCTACATAGGCTATCAAAGTATTGACACTCCCCTTTTTTACATTATTTCCTATAACCTGTACTTTTCCCAGTTTTCCCATGGACACATTTTTCACAGTGTTTTAATATATACCAGTAAAGCTGAGAAATTTGGGATGAAATTTCTTTTGTAGAAGTATATTTTTGCTAATCTTTCTGCAGATAGATACTTCATCATGAGAATTTTGGTCTAGACCAAAAGTCAGTTTTTATTTTGTAAACAGTTTATTAACAGAAGTCACAGCAGTTCTGCCTTTAGGTATCCTGAAAACAATCCAACAATAGTGCCGATGAGTAATGCTGGATAAGCAGACATATTTGTACCAAGGAGAAATAAAATACGGCCACAATTCTGCTATGGTTTCTGCTACTTCTGCTGTTGCTGCTTCACAAGACTCTTGCACTTTGATTCACCTACTGTCTATTCTTATTTTTAAACATATAAAATTTGCAGGTAACAGTCTAGAGACAAAAGTAGTAAGAAATGTAACAGGTAGCTGAACTTTATGGTGCCCACAATTTTTCTTGCTCGAATCAGAATCTTGGTGTTTATAAAAGTGCCAAGTAACTTTCTCACACTGCTGTTGTGATGCCATATCGACTTCTGCTGACATTTACGTGGCTGGCAAATGTGCTGCATGAAGGGAAAACATCCTCATCTGTGACAATGAAAACCACAGGAACACATTTTTGTCAAGATATTTTATATACACATATAGTTCTAAGCTCTCTCAGGTCTCTGCAAATAAGGGTGGTCTCACGTGACAGCCCTTTTAAAGAAAACTCACTTAAGTAGATTCATTTGCATTTTAAAGAAGGGTGTAGGAGGTAGCAATTAAAGAAACTCTTAGTTAAATTTGTTCCTTTTCACAATGCCTTAAACCCTTCTTCCTAATAGTCAACTTCTGTTTTACCATTCCCCCCTCCCATCTGACTCAAAAATATATAAGCCCAGAAATATTTCCTTGCTTTGGGGGTTGTATCATGCCCCTGTTGCAATACCACGGCATTCTAACTCTGGTTGTGGCATCTATGTAGATAATAAACCTGAGTCGACACTGGTTCACAGTTTTCTGGGAGGGAATTTTAACTTTTTTTACTCTAAAATTTCTTTTAAAATTAGCTTATTCAAATGGTCGCAGATGCAAGTGAAAATAAAAATTGACTCAGTATATTTATTACCAGGAAACTTTTGGTAAAAGACTTAAGGTTTCTTGTAATGTTTTAAGCTAAGATATACCATACCTCAAAATTAAACTTGAAAAGCACATACTGTAAGTTAAAGTTACTCCAAAACAGCAATCACCTTAGCCTGTTTGGGAGTTCTAAATTGTCACTTAAACTGGGTTTCTCAATCTCAGGGCGGGGCTATGTGGAGAACAATACTGTGAGGAGCAACCACAATATATTTCAGGGTATGAAACTGCCAACTTTGCTTAGATATTCTTACCTGTACTCTGTTCAATATGTACTGGATAATTCATAGGAAAAAAATATTTTGCAACACCTTCAAATATTCAGGATTTTAAATCATGAACTATCATAAAAAAACTGACTACTTTTCTCTTAGTAAGAGAGTACTTTGCTTCATTCTGCTGTAAGTCATGCTTGGACAATTTGAATTCTGTTGTGTTTAACAAGATTCAGACAATTCATTTTCTCTCAAGATGATAAAATGGATACACTGTCATTTATGGTTGTAATTCTTTTTCATAATTTTGCTCAGTAATATTTTTTTAGTGGAATGCTCATTGAAAATGGAACCATTACACGTAATGTAAACATTTCTGAATTGAGATCTTAACATTTAAAAATTGCCTCATTTCTCTTTAATGTGTTTTGCTGTTTTTCTTGCCTAATTATCATTCTTTTCAATATTTATGTTAACATGACCTTTCTCTGACTGAATGGCTTTAAGTGCTTCTCAAGTACTTATAGCATCATGATTTTTAAATTAAATTATGTTGTTTCAGAAGAGATTGCAATGCAGCCCACAGAATAGCAGGGAAAGGAACAAGTTTCTGTTAGTCCCAGAATATGAATGTTGTGATAGTGTTTATTAGTTCACTCCTTGAATCAATGCAACTGTATCAGAGGAAGTATGACTTTGTTTCTTGTTCATGATTAGAAACATTCCAGTAAATTTAATGCTGCTCAAAATTGTCAGATTGAATAGCTGTGAAAGATTGTTTAATGTTGTAAAATGTTTATTACTTTTATTTATTATGCCTTCATCCTGCTGACAGAATTAAGATTGCACCACAGATTCTGTTTGCCCATGGGAAAAGATCACAGGAACACAGGCAGTAAGATTTGGCTCCACATCTTGAATTTTCAGGTCAATGTTATTCCACAGCCAAAACCTACTCTTTTGAAATCTGTGAGGTCTAGGGCTACAGCATGTGCAATAATAAGCAAATGCAGAATTTTCTTGTAAACCGTGTGAGATGTTTACTTTCATTTTCTGCATATCTTTCAGAGTATGTGTTCTGTTTGTCTAGAATTTAAGAGTGAAGACCAGACTCCAATTCAGTTTCATGATGAAACCTGTTACTGTATTACCAGACTCCCCAAATGTTTTTTTCTTTTACCTTCACCCTAAAAAAAAAAAAGACAGTTCTCAATCCTTTCACTGTTCTCCATTTAGAGAAGACAATGAGTAAGAATATGATGAGCTGAAAGACATGAATGACACTCATCAAGGGAGAAAGAGGGAACAAAATAAATCACTGAAAATAAAATCAAAAGAGATGCAGATATGTAATATTTAACTTTTTAACATTGAAAGATGTGAACAAAATTAAAGACAAAGTAAAACTAAAGGAAAATAATGGATGTTAAAAACTTCCTAAAAATGGAACATTAAAACAAAAAAAAAAAACCCAAAACCAGAAATAGCTCATAAATTGTAGCAAAAGGAGTCAGGTAAACTTTAACTGAAACAGTCACTAATTAGCAAAATTTTTATGTACTCATCTCACTCTTTGACTCCATTTGACACAAAAATGTCAAATAGAAAAAAAAAACCTGGCAGCTAACAGTCAATAGGTTCACATAACTTAGTCCAGAAGCATCACAGAATAAAGCCTAATCCAGAAGAATGCTGAGTCTTCAAGGTTTTCTGACCTTAATGGTTGAGCACTTGGGTAAGATCTGATACTGTACTTTGTGCAGAGCTTGCTTGGGCTGAGTTCCTTAGAGGAATTAAGGAGGAAGGGGTTTTTTCCCCTCTACACAAAATGCATGTAGTCTGCTCCTGATTGACTATTTCTTGTCTTTTAAGAGGTAGAGAATAAAAAAGAGAATTATTTGCAAGGTCGATGCATAAGTAAGGAAGGCTAGGATCTCTCTCTCTCTCTCTGTGTATATATATATATGGTAAGCTGCTATAAATGAATGGTGTGCATGGATATTCCAGAATATGAGGGAAAAAAAAACCATGACAGTCCTACAATCATAAATTGTTAAGGTTAGAAAAAACATTGAGCTAGTTCAACTACCGTCATGTTCAACACCAAGCCACATCCCAAAGCATCCATATGTTTTTTGAACACTTCCAGAGATGGTGGACCACACAACCTCACTGAGAAGGTTGTTCCAAAACCTGTCAACTCTTTACCAGAAGAAACTTTTCATATATCTAATCTAAACCTCCTCTGGTGCAACATGAGGCCCTTTCCTCTCGTCCTTTTTATTTTCCAACATTGAGTGGATTTGTCTGCCAACAAGTTTCTGACACTCTTGTATCAATAGCACTAATAATAATACAGCTTTTCTAACACACCATCCCTCCTTCCTGGACATCAGGCTGGGCCAGGTAAACTTTAATACTTAGTGTTCAAAGAGGATTCTCTTAAGTTTGGCAAGATATATGAAAGCTCCCTCTGGGAGGTGTTTGACTGGAGTTAAACAAGACAGGGTCACTGCCAAGAGCTCTAGAAAAACAGCATGAAAAGAGGCAAAAGGAAAAACAGAGAGAGAAATAGAGAATGCAATTTTATTTTTTTTTTTTTAAATGGGGAAAGATGTCAAACTGTCATGTTAGTCTCTGCTGAGGTTCTGAGCGGGAACAGTTGCCAGGGTAACTGTTGTGCCAAGCCTCAGCACTTATGTATTTTTTCCATTGATAATTGCTAATGTGAACAAGTGCTGGCTTGCACTTTACACCTGCCTGGCTTGTAAGCCTACTTTAATTGGATGTGCCAAGATTGAGAAAAAAGTAATCTGCCCTTTCAAGACAAGTGACAGATAGATGAAGTGTTGCTTAGGCCTTTACAGTAACAATTTTGCTGACAAAATTACTATGAATTGTCTTCCCTCAGTGCACATATACTGCCTTTGTTTATGGAATCAAGAGTTTAAGCTTCAAGATTCATTATAAGTAATTATGCCATAAACTTTTCAGGGATATCTTGGTACTGCATGGTAAAATTCTACTTTTACCTCCAGAGTTGAGAGTGTTTCATTTTATATGGGTACATGAAAACATTTTTTCAAAGTGATGGAGAAAAATGAGGAAAAATCCAAAAATATTACCATCCCTATATACATACATACATACATGCATACATACATACATATACATGTACATGTACATATACATATACATATACATACACATATACATATACATAGATATATACACACATATACACATACCTATACCTTTACCTATACCAATATGTGTATATATATATATATTTATATTTATATTTATATTTATATTTATATTTATATATTTATATATATATATCAAGTTCTTTAAAAAATGTTCTAAGAAAAAACCCTGGAGAATGAATAGGGACAAATCTTTAAAAAAATTCTTCAGCTGATAGTTTGTTTCTCAACAATAGAAGTGATGTAGAACAAACTTTGGAGTGATTAGTTTTTGAATATCCTGTTCAAGATATTCTGAAGACTGATAGAGAACAACAGCACCTTAAATTCTTTATGAAGTTCCCCTGAAAAAATTCAGGTTGAAAGCCAAGGAATCCAGGGATCACATATTTTTTCCAAGACCACCACTTTCTTAACTTATGGTCTCTATCCATATTTTGGACTACACTACAAAATTCTATCAATAAGGTCTAATTCACTACTAAGCTGCATAAGACTGCCCCAAAAGGTACAGAAAAGTTTTTAGAGGGCCTTCTTTTGTTGTTGTTTTTTTTTCTTCCTTTTTTCTTTTTTTCTTCCTGATCATCAGGACATTACAGTGTTTCTATGCTTTTTATTTGCTTTTGAGAGCTGTGTCAAGCCTGGCCTGCTCCATTGCTTAGTGTATTCACTGTGTGTAACTGTCTTTCTTTGATGTTGATTTCCTTGTGCACTTAAATGAAGTTTCCTGAAACCAATATGCCAGAGCAAATTAATGTATGAATAATACATGGTGCTTATTTTAGTGACTTTCATCAGAAGACCTCAAAGAACAGCATGAAGGATAGCAGGGAGATTGCTTTATACCATTCCAAGAAGGAATTACTGTGCACTCCTTATATAAAATGGCACCATCAATGAGGGATGAAATAGGAGAAAACTATCCTACTTGACCAAAAATGTCCTAAAAGTTAGAGAGCATTAGATATATCAGTATTTCTGATTGCATAGCCTGACTTCATTCTGAGTCACGCCAAAGGTTTCATATGCATCTGTTTGCTCCTTTGGGACTGATTGAGGATTAAAAGGTTACACTGTAAGGCAGAACACAGCTAGTCGTCCAACCCACCAAGCTGCTTGGAAAGATAGAGAATTAAAAGTGAAATTAGTGAAATCCCAAACCTACTTCATAAAACACTATAAATGCTAGATAGGCATTTCATGTCCAGAAACACAGTGGACTCAGAGGAATGCTATTTTTGTTAAGATATTTAGGTTAAAAGCTTAAAAAAGGGAAGCTACTGAAACTGCCCAGGAGAGCAGGGGATTTCAAACACCTTACTTAGGATTCTGTTAATCCATGTTTACAGTGATATTCATTTACTTATGTAATTCACCCATGAGATAGACTCATGAGGCTAAATTCTCTCTCGCATTTCTGCTTGGTCACAGCGTAATGGAGATGAGAGAATTTGGAAATACACAGAAGTAAATGAGAGTGCCATGTGGTTCCCACAGTTGATAAGCCCCAACTGTAATGAAGTATTAGCTGTATGAGCTTTTATTACTGGCTGCTGCACATCGAAGTGTATAATGTCATGCTATGGGTTAGTAGTGCTGATCAAAGTTTAGGAGTTCATCAGAGTTTACCCTATCACACTTTCCAATGTCATCAGAAAGAAATTTGATTCACTTTTCAGTGAAAAAATTGACCTAGATTTTCAGCTTCACCACAGAGATGCTTATAGAAGCATCTGTAATGAAGTTTATCCACAATGAATGTGAGTAAACTGGAGCAGCAAAAGTATAATATAGTGAACAACTGCAATGCAATAGCAAATGTTGGTCTAACGATGAAAAATAAATTGTAGAATCAAGTTTAGTAAACAGATGATTTTAATTTACACAACAATCAGATAAAAATTTATGATCTTCAGAAAAAATAAATGGACTCTACAGTTTAGTAAGAAAAAGTTGCTCCCCAGAGACGTGTGATCCTTTCAGCTTTCCAAAGAGAATGAGGAAAACAAATCTAGAAAGCACATGAGGAAAATGTACTTCTTAGAAACACTGTGCCTGCCTGGAGCTGATATCTGCCATTTATCCAATATCATGGTGCAAGAAACTGTATCTTGGCCTGTGTCAATAATAATGTGGGCAGTGTGACCATGGAAGTAATTTTTTGTTACACTTGGCATTGTGAGGCTGTAATTCAAGTACCAGTTAAGTTTTGAGCCCCTCACTTCAAAGAGGACATTGAGGTGCTGGAGTGCATCCCGAGTAGGACAACGAATCTGGTGAAGGCTCTAGAAAACATGTCTTTTGAGGAGCAGCTTAGAGAGTGGGGTTGTATAGTCTGGGGAAGAGGAGGCTCAGGGACCTCATTGCTCTCTATAACTGCCTGGAAGGAGTGTGAAGTAATGTAGGATTCATGTCTTCTGCCACATTTTAAGTGAAAAGATGAGAGGAGATGTCCTTAAGTTACACCAGGGGTGTTTCAGACTAGATATTAGGAAGAAAAATTAACTGAGTGATTGGACAATGGAATAAATTGCTGAGTACAGTTGTGGGGTCACTGACTCTGCAAGTGTTCAAGAGGTATCTGGATGTGGCACTTGGGAATATGGGCTATGGGTGATTACGGTGGTGCTGGGTTGGCATTTGGACTAGATGATCTTGAAGATCTCTCCCAACCTAGATGATTCTATGTTCAATGCCAGTTTGGATGGGACTGTGAGCAACCTGGCCTAGTGGAATGTGTCCCAATAAGTTTAAGTGGGAATAGTCAAAGTATTATATTTATTTGTTTGCTTGATTGGTTGGTTGGTTGGCTCACAACAGTTTACTTTTTTTTTTTTCTCATTTTATTTTTCTTCCTTCCCTTCTCCAAGTCCAAGTCAAGAATTTGCTTTTCTTCTGAGTTAAAGAACAGCATTTTGCCCCAAGTGTTCATCAACTGCCAGTGCCCATTAAATTATTGTTAAACTTTAGAACTTTTTACCTGTTAGCATTAAACTGGTGCACAGCCATGTAGTCCCTGCAGTGTGAAAAGTAAATAAGGTCAACATTTAAGAGAAAATCAAAAGAAAAAAGTACCACCTGTGTAGCAGAAATTAGAAAGAAAATAGAAAGGAAGAAAATAAAGGAAATCCTCCTGGATTTCAGGAGCCATTATCATCCAATTCTTTAATTCACATTAGTGCAAAGTAGAGCACTTATTTGAAATCCATGATGAAAAAAACACCATTTTCCTTTAGGTACAGACTTCAGTTACACTGGCTTAAAATAATACACCTTTCTCTTAGCTATGCCTAACTAACTACCAGCATGCTTCCTTGTAGTTATCCTGACTTCAAAGTCAGGCTATTTATCTTTTCCCAGATTGAAAATTTGATAGTAATCTGAAAGGCAGGGAGAACTGAAAATCATGTAAAAATAATTCATAGAACACAACTAATAAGCTGTAACTCATTAAATCATTATAACTCTATCACATTTGTAAGTGTGTGTTCTATCATTGTTCTTGTCCAGGATTTGTGAAAGGCCAAGACAAAAAATACATTTTCCTGATCTCCACACTATTAATCTGAGGGAGAAGCAAACATTTAACATAGTCATGATTTATACAAGAAAAATTTTGATTAGATGAATATGTAAATTACAAGAAGAAAAAAAAATTTCTGTACAGGAAAACTGTTTTTCTAGACACATATTCTTTCTGGTTCATCTTTTTTTTCGTTCATCATCTTAGCTACCAAAGGCAAAGGCAGCACATACACTTGCCTCTCTAAGTGTGAAGGACAATCCACAAAACTTCAGTGACAAATATTGTCCCTGTAAATTGCAGACACTGTTTTTTTCCAGGCAGTTAGCCTGGGGTTTTTTGCTTTTTTTTTCTTTACTTTCACTGCTGAGTGTCAATAGCCTGCTGCTTAAAGCATAACAGCTGGGAAACAGGAACAGAACAAGCTGGAGACAACTACTTGCATAAGTCTCCTTTACCTGTGAATTTATTTTGTGACTAGAGTTACTATGAGAGTGGTGACTGAGCTTAAATTACTGAGAGGGCTTGGTCACTTTTAGATAAGTGCTAAAATAGTTGAGTCACCATCTCTACAACTGTTAAAAAACATATGGATAGGGCATTTGAAGATATACATGGTTTAGTGGTGAACATGGTGGTGGTGCTAGGTTGATGGTTGGACTTAACGAACTTAGAGGTCTTTTCCAAGTTCACTTATTCTATGATTCTAAGAATAATTCTCAGGCACTGGGATGGTTAGATTTGAGGCCAAAACCCACATCAGATTTAGGTTCAGAGTTAGCAGCATCAAAATCCCCCAATTTCAACTTCAGATGACAGTAGAGTCTGGTTCTCACATCACCTCATATAATTTCTAGAACTTCTTAGGAACTAAGTGTTCTTATAATTTTGAATAATTTTAAATAATTTTGAAGCGATGGAGTCTCCCTCCTCAAAGATGTTCAAAAGACATTGATGTAGCACATGGGGACATGAGTTAAGGGTAGGCTTGGCAGTGCTGAGTTATCAGTTGGACTTGATAATCGTAAATATCTTTTGCAACATAGAAGGTTCTGTTTCTATGGTTCTATGCATCTGTTCTGCTTC
Organism: Certhia americana; assembly: GCA_018697195.1. NCBI lineage: Eukaryota > Metazoa > Chordata > Aves > Passeriformes > Certhiidae > Certhia > Certhia americana. The sequence continues at coordinate 31,983,012 of CM031857.1, read as the reverse complement.
TGTATCAAGAGCATCTCCTGTGGTGTTTTAATAGTTTGTGAAAATGAAATGATATCAGAAGTGTCCTGACTAAAAGTTAAATGTTTTGGGTTTATATTACCATCGTGCAATATAACTTCTTAAAAGTACATATGTATATATTTGTAACATATGTATACATGTAAATGTGTGTGCCTTGAATGTTAAGTTTTACAGCCTTAAACAGATGAATGGATGGAGTATCTTTGCTGGCCTAGTGGGTTACAGGATGGATAACAAATGTGAACAGTCATATTATAAGATAGATATTTTGATACTCCTAGGTATATCTGAACCACTTATTTCCCAATGGCTGTATATGTTTATATATATATATATATATATTTATATATATGTATACACACGTGTGTGTGTGTGTGTGTGTGTGTGTGTGTGTGTGTGTGTTTAGGTCCAGGAATGAAGGCTGACTGACCTCATTACAGACAAATATAAAATTTGTTTTATAGATTAATATGCTGTGATTGAAATAAATATGTGCATTCTGTGGATAACAGCTCATAAAATCTGTATGATATAAAAAGATGGAGACTTTCTGGAAGCTCTTTGTATCAGTTACACAAGAAGATCCTTCAGTTCTGTTGTGTTGTCTGAGTTTAACACTTATTAAATGTTTCACAATACTTTGATCTCCTCACAGCAAATATAATTAAATTTCCTTTCCTCTGGCACTAAAGAGAACTTCATTATTACTTTCTATTTCCATAACTGTAAAAAGAAACAAACTTTCTGAAATTGAACGACTTTTTCCAATTTCAGTTTTTCTTCCTCTTTATTTTTTTTGGTAGGATGGACGTATTTCTTTGTTTGGAAAATAAGATATTCTCTGCTTCTGGGACATTGGTGAAAATCTGTAATTAAGGTAAGAGAAATAACTTCAGATTTTCTGCAATTTCACAGTCTTTCAGTCTCTCATGGCTTGAGAAGTCATGCCTGTAGTTCTCTTTCCGTGCTTCTTTATTTATGTTTCTTTTAGAAACTCAAGTTACTTTGTTGCATTTTCAATTAAAAAAAAAAAAAAAAAAAAAAAAAAAAAAAAAAAAGACTAAGTTGTTACAGAAGCTTGTTTAGCTAAACCAGCACCTGTGGGCTTTTTGGGTTGGTTGTTAGAGATGCCCTTACAGATTTAAATTTTACCAGCCTGTGGGAATAGATTGCCTTTCTAAAGAAAACAATTCTTTTTGTAAAGTAATTCACCCTGCAGGAATTTTAAGGCCTGAGGATATAAATCTGGGTTTGGAACACTTTATATTTAGCATAAAATTTGAAAAGCAATCTTATAAACTAGGACCCTCTCCTCCCACTCAAAGAAAATAAGGCTTATGGGATTTGCAAGTTTTGATCCCTCTGCCCCTAAACAAGTAATTTAATAATTGATCTCTAGGTCACATCATTTTCCACTGAAGTTCATTTCTGCTGTAGCTTGGATTTGAATAGGTAATGTTGATGTATTGAGTCTAAATTACACACTTATTTCTAGAGGCATGGATTAGCAAACATGAAGTTGTAGCATTTTAAAGGAGTGCAGTACACAAACACCAACACAAGCCAGGGGGAACAGATCTGGCTCTCTCTTGTAAGGGCTTTTTCAAATCCTTGCTCTAAGCAGCATTTTGAATCAAATCAAATAATTAAATCAAAGATAAATTCAGGAATGACGGGAGGCCAGTTCTCAGAAACAGATGGATTTACCAACCTCTTATGCGCTGTGTGGTGGGATTACCACCAGCAGGTACAGCATGAAGTTTGTCTGGAACCTGCTCAGTTTTTTGTATAGCTCATCACATCTATAGCTTGCAATGGACTGGTTGAAGAAAATGGATGTAGGAATGTTGTTTTCTTTAGATCACTCATTTATTTACTGATCAGAGAAACAGTGGGGTTTTGGCAATTATATAACTGAAACACTGTTCAGGTATCCTAAAGAAACTTTTTAAGGATTGCAGGTACACAAAATAACAACAAAATCAGAGGTAATTACTGAACTAAATGTAGATATGGAGGTATGCAAGATGTGCCCAATTCTTGACAGACTATTTCTGTCACATAATAGATTTGTCTCTTTTCAAGAAAATCTTATAGACTTAATGAGAGATGAGTTTTGCTGGCTGGTGTTATCTGGGATCACCTTTTCTGCATGGTGTTGGAATGGTTAACATTGTTGTATTAATGTCCAGTCATGACTTCATTAAGGGTTTGGCCACCAGATAAACAATGACACTTTTGTGATAGTTTGGTTATGAAGTGTGTCATTTTTGTTCAATTATAATCTATAGGAAAATGCCTAAGGATGGATAAGCATAAATATGTTTATATATGGGCAACACTATGCACCCTTTGTACAGTCTATAGGTTGGAATTGGTATTAAAATGATGGTTGAACACATTCTTTACAGAATGCTGCAGATGATCAATTTCTCTTTTATTTAGTTGCAAGCTTAATCCTCAGAGGTAAAGCACCTAGAAATGCCCTAGTCATGTCCTTTGATATTTCTATAACAGCCAAAACCATTCAGTAAAGGATACATTTTATCCTAAAAATACTCAAAAAATCAGAAGTATTTTCTGAGTTCTGCAGTTTCTTTACTCACTGTCATCAAGAATGCATTTTGCTGATATATTATGTTCATGTATTTCATTTTTTGGTCACATTTCATTATGTCTTGAAATGCAGTTAACTTGATTGATGCAAATTGGCTGATTATATCGAAGTTCTAACCCAAGCCTTGCAACAGTTGTTAGCAGATGCTGAGAACCTTTTGCCTTTACTCTACTTCAAAACATACGTCTGCATTTCAGATGATATTTCTATAGTCCTGTGTGAGAAAACAAACTATCATTTCTTGCTGAACTAGATCCATAGTTCATAGCAGCCTTGTGATATCTGATAATTTGCATGAAAGTGTGTGAAACTGGAAATGTAAGTTTGAGTGTAAATAGATCAAAGCACCATTCTGCCTAAATTTTAAGTTCCTTATATACCTTGACACCAGTTTACACCTATCAGCTTATAGGACTTCTATTAGTAAAATTAAACATTAATTTATATCCACTGCTTCTAAAATAAATCACTTTATTTCTTTTAAGTCGCATAAAAGTAACTTCTGACTTTCTGTTTGCAGAAGTTTGAATGGGAAATTGCTATTAAGAAAAAGAGAGAAGGGCCAGAGAGTTTGCAAGCTCACATTTAGTGGGTCCTACAGTCAAAATTTCTGTGAAGCACAAGGATAGAACAACCTGTGATTTTAATTGTAGGATAAAAATTGAAACAATTACATTTTTTCAAAAGCAATTCCCTCGTGTTTAGCTGTGTGAGCTAGTGAAACATCAGAAATTTTTAAGATGCTGCTTTCAAAGAGTGGTTAGAAAGCAATCTATTGTAAAAATCATGTAACCTCCAGAGTTTGAGCATAGTCCCTGCATGCTCACCTGAAATAGCATGCAGCAGAATCATGCAAACTTCAGATGATTATTTTCCTAAACCCAGAACTTCAGTTAGACCTTCCTTAAGAATAAATAGCTGTTGAATACAAAAAAGAATCAGAACTATGGAACTAAAATAAGATATGATTCCTAAAATAAAAGTAATTTCAGACTTTAAAAGAAACCTTATTTTATTCTGGTAGAAGCTATTCAGAGAATTTCTGGTGATTAAAGGGCATTCAGACATGAATGGAATGTATGTATTCAAGCCTCAATATGTTTTATTGCTAGGCTTCTAAAGACCTGAATCCCAACCATAATGGTGAATGATGCCACTCTGTGTTTTGTTAGAGAGAGAGGCTAGGCAGAACACCACAGCCTTTGTAATATGGATCCCACTCATATGTCAGTGAATATAGTATACATGTAGACATATAACCTGCTTTTTTAAAGTTGAATCATCAAATGAAGCCCAGTTGTAGCATTAAGCATCGAGTCTGTTTTGAGACTATTTGATCAGAACTATGCATAACTTTAAATGAATAGTCATGAAAATAAAATCATGAGCTCCTATCCGTGAAAGGAACATGGACCTTTTTCTTTCTTCCTGAGGTAACAACCCCCCAAAAAAAGAATAAAAAAAAGTAATGACACCAAAAATGTACATTCTCATTGAACAGAAGCAAATAATTTTACATGTAACTGTTGGAGAATCTCCAGATATTTTACTGAAGGTATAGGTAGTCTGCATCATTCAGGTACTGTCAGAGGAACAGAAGTGTCCTCTTCTGGGATTGTATTGTTGAAAGATACCTGCCACTGGATGCCATCTGGTCCATCACAAAACAAACCATGTTACTTTTCAGAGGTATCTATTCATAGTTCTTCCTAAGAGCATAGCTGCTGACAGAATGGGTCAATATGCAGGAGGGAAGGAATGTATGGGAAGTACAAATTATTTCAGGGTACGTTTCTCCAAAGGTAATGGCCTGTAGTTCCCTGAGTAACATCATCCTGAAATACAGGCTGATATCTGGAGTCCAGTGACAACAAAAAGCCATGTCTTCACAGTGTCTTCTGACTTAGGAAAACTTTAATTTCAGTTATAAAACAAGACAAGAACTTGCTAGATGATGTTGAGACTCTCCCCTGAATACATTCCCCATATTAGGTCCAGAAACATTTGTGGTCCTTGTACCCTGTGAAACTAAGCTACTGCTTTTCCAAAGCTTTTCCAAACGGGGAATGGGCAGGGTATGGCATCATGGTCCTTTCAACCCTGGCCTACAGTGCTGACTGTGGATACTGATAACATTGTGATGACTTAGTGTTGATGGAACTGTCTTCTGTGAGAAAGTAAACTTTATCTGAAACCCAGAAGCTTAGAAAAAAACATATTTATTTTGGCTTCCAATTAATGTAGTTGCTAAAAAAGGGAACATGACTTTCTTGGAATTAAAGTGTGTAGAGTAATGAACAAAACATAAATAAAAGAAGTTGTTTTGGCAAAAGCAGACATTTTAACTGAAATTGAAGTACTCTCAGCATTCTTTCTGTAACTATTTATTTCTGGTCAGAATTTTAAAAAAAATACAACAAATCTCTTTAAGCAGAATCTGTACTGTATGCAGCTCATTCCACAACAGATCTTAAAGTTCAGATTCTCTTTCCCTGTCTTGATCGCAAGTGTGTCTCTTGCCAGTTAAGGAGGTATCACGACACCCTAGAAAATGACCAGTGCTGGAGATCTGCTTTCTGCATGACTGGAAGCCAGACTTCACCCAATCATTTTGAGCATGGAGCAGCCTGGTCTACTGGAAGGTATCCCTGTCCATGGCATGGAGGTTGCTGCTAGAAGGTGCCTTTCAGCTCAAGCCATACTATGATTCTATAATACTGTATAAGAAGAAACTTGGCTTCTTCAGACTTTCTGAAGAGACCAGACTGAGAGTTCAGACCTTCAGAGTGCTAAGATATCTGACTTTATGCCAGACATTAATTTCAGAAAAACATTGAGGCAGACAATACAGCCAATGCTGGTTCAGCAATCCTTCAAGCAGAACATTATGAACTAAACCAAGACATTTTCCTAGAAGAGCAATGTTGTTTATGAGTGGTGTGATAAACCAGAGATCATGTCATAGCAAATAACACATCACTATTAGGACTGACTTTTTTTTTATCAGCCTCACCATAATAGGTCTATTATTATTATTTATTTCTCAACTAAACACTTATATTATGATTTTATGACAGCATCTAGAACTGGACTTTGCAACCCATTTAGTAATGTCTAGCTTTCTACATTCAGTATACAGCAGTGGCATAATAAGTAATGTCTGCATATACATACATACATGCATGCATACATACATACATACACACACACATACAAATATATATATATGCATCTATATGCATATTTAGAAACCTGCTGAGTTATGATAATTGATATTTTGTAGCTACAGCTCTGATACTATATCAAACCACAACATATATACAATTTCATTGTCTCCATTGGGTTTTATATGAAATTTTGTATAGATGAGACATAATGATTTTACTGTACCATGATGTACTTAATTTCTTTCACTGTTGCATATGCAATTAAAAAACCTTCTTAATATACTTTCCAAGAGAACTTTTCCTGTGCTTTCTATTCATAGACTTTGTTCATACCCTGTTTATTTCCAATGACAGCTTTAGCCATAATTTTGTACACTTAAGTAGATATGGAGAATGACAGTATCAGATCAATATCTAATGCCAAATTCATTATTTCTATGCCCCCCCCCCAAATAAATTTAGAATAAAGGAATATCTAAATAAAATATATCATCTTTGGCCACATTTCTACTTTCTTAAGTCTATAAAGTTCATGGAATAAGGTATTTTGAGACAGATCCTATGGTGTGGATGTAAAATCAGCTGTTTCTTATGCTTATATATCATATTTTTCTGACAAGAAATTGGGTATTTTTGTGATGAGGCTTCCTTATGTGGTTGTCAGGCAAATAATATCAATTCTTGTGCCTGCATTCCAGCAGTATACCAGTCAAACAGATATTTAATGGATAGTGTTACTTCTGCTTGGCAAATGAAGAAAATAGAATTTGCTTGATAGAACTTCAATTTTGGTAAAAAGTTATAAAAGTGTACTGAGTCTTCTGCTATGAAAGTGAAAATGTTTAAAGGTGGCTAATGTTATTACTGCTGTATAGAAAATTCGGGTTTTAAGCTCTTATTTTCTTGTGTCTGTGGGATGTGACAGGAGAAGGTGATGTCTGCTGTTAAAGGGAGACATCATTTACAGTGCTGTTCATAAATGTAATTTGTTCGGCCATAATGTCTTATCTCTGCTTTTTCCTTTCTTCAAAGGGCAGCTTCTTCAGGACTTTCTGATTTTCAATTTTCTTTACTCTTTAAAGTATTTACATGATGACAAAGAGGGCCTACATCACCACTCAGACAGAGTATTTCAGGGGAGCTTGCTTACTCAAAAGCAAGATATGCCAAAGATATGCCAAGATAGCTAAAAGTACAAGCTCAGCTTGATAGTGGTCCTAAACATTTAAAATAATGCTGTTTTTAACTTTATTCCTATGAAAATTTTAGCTGTAAACCCTAGCTGCAATAATTAAAAATGCATGGGAATCTCCAGTGAGCTTTCTCCCTCAGTTTATTTCTTTGTTTTGCATTTTGTTGGAGTATTTCTGTTAAAACCTCATTAAGTCATTACTTTGCCAAAACTGCTAGATCAAACTGCATTATGAGTTTGTTCTACTGTTTATCCATGCCTGATGTGCTGTAGATTGGCCTATACTGGATGCTTGTTTCCTCTGGAGATGTACTTAGTTCTCAAACAAAATTCCCACAGTTTGCAAACCTGAGTTTCTAATAACCATTACAAATTATTTACACAGGTGACATTATCCATCTGAGTAAGCTGGTGTTTAACTTCATAGGATTTTTTATTCCTTTAGTAAAAACAGTTTTCAGGATATTTTTACTTTATTATTTGATTTGTGAGTTTCCTATACAAATACCTGCTTGAACAGTTTTTCCTTAATTTTGACTTCTTTAGTTTTTGTTAAAGGAAATGTTAAAAAATTTTTTTGTTAGTTAATTAATTAACTAAGGTTATACATCACACTTACACTGTCCTTTTTATTTCCCAAAATGTGTAAATATATAATATTTTTTATATATTTTCTCTGTATGATATACACAACAGCAATACTAGATGGGGAAGAATTTGCACACCCTGGCCAAATCACTTTCTGTCAAGTGACTTCCGGGCAGTACTGGGAAGTGAGCACAGCAAAGAATGATACCCAGGATACAGTTTGGGTGCCAGAAGCTGATTAGTTTTGCTGGCAGGGCAGGGGGCTGTTTCATGGTAGCTGGCCTCTACCTGAGGCTGGTGCTGGACACATTCAGGACACATTCAGCTATGGATGTTCATGGTCTGGGGTTCATGCTTGCTGACTGTTGCATTGGCACATAGCAGAGACCTTTGGGGCTAACCACCACATGCCCTTAGAGGTCTGTGTTACAATTTCTCTAATTACCCTGTGCACTAAGGTAGAGGCATAACATCATTACAGCATCATTTCTGAACACCCTGCTTTGAATTGTTTTGTCAGCTATTTTGGAAGGACAACCATTTTAGGACCTGTCACAGCCATGGCAAAATCTTCCTTGCTATGATCAGAACAAACTTTATTGCTCCACAGAAACGAGAAAAAACATTGAGCCCAATACATTGAATGAACAACTAGTTCCATGAATAAAACATCAACTTTCAATGAAAAAGTTTTTAGTTCTTACAACATTTTGCCAAGCTTCTAAAGCCACCTTGTAGGTTTTGCTATTTGCTCAAGGGACAGCATGCTCGAAAGAGTTCTTGTCTCTTTTCTGTCTTCCCTTTTCTGTGTGACAACTATTACGTCTATCAAGAAAAATTGCTTAGAAGAGGTTGTTTCCTCTGTAGTACAAGATGCTTCCCCCTCCTGATGCAGCTGTCCATCATTCCCTGTAACTGAGTAACGGGAGGTCACATGAGACTGGATGACTATGCCACTTCCACTACTTCTCTAAAATTACTTGAGCATTATTCCTATTGTGTATTTATTACATTTCATTGGAATGTTTTTGCCTTAAGGTTTCAGTCTTCCCTCTTTTGCTTACCGCTTTATCAGTCCAGGTGATATGCATTTTTTATGAGCTCTGTGTTATGAGAAATTATGCAAAATGTATAACATAAAACCTTCTAGGATTCATGTTTAACTCCCTACAAGTTTTGCATACTGTCTACATATAACATGCAAAAGTTATTAAACATTCTTCAGTGAAGGCAATTGAAAAAATATACACACCCTGTTTGATAATTTGAAGGAATTTTTTCACAAAAAAAAAATTTAATATGATGTCAAAATTTGCGTAATTAACCCATTCATAAGTAACTGTGCAAATCCCGTTTAGCAACTTATGGCAAAGCAAGACCACTGTGCAATTATGCTGCAATTACAAGTTAATTACATAGATATAACAACATCTGAATTTTACTTAAACTGTCTTTTTTCAAATTATAGTAATTAACCTTGCAATTTCTAGGTTTTACCTTGCACAACAATAACACACATGACCTGGCTAAGTTCAGTTTTTCTGCTCTTACGTTTACTTCTTATAAAAATGTTACATTAAATACTGACATAGGATCATTCACTAGCCAATTTAAACTGAGAATTCTTTCAAGACAGTTTGTAAACAATGCTTAACTGGAAAAAATGATATAAAAATGCCTATTTATTTCTAATTTTAAAGTTTGGCCATAAAATAGTAAGACATCAGATCTTGTGTTAAGCTTTCACTTATAGGCTTTTTCTTTTGTTGGCTTAAAAACTAGATTTTGGCTTCATCTTTCCTAACTCTAGATACCTAAGATAGATAAATGCCATTTCCTTTTTCATTTTCTGTGAAGGGAACAACTTGAATAGCTTAAAATGATGTGTACCTTTCAGGGGTGGTCCTCCCTATGTCCACTGACTTCCTAAGCTGGAGAATGACAAAGCAGTTTTTCCCTCTGCATCTGCTTCTGTGTTCTTCTCCTCAATAGCTATCAGCGGCCATGAGCCAAATAGTCTAACAAAAGTGCACAAGAAATGCAAATGTACAAGGATTGTGAAGCAGCCCTGGCTTTTCCAAGACCCAGTGAATACTGTCCGTATCTTAGGATATAAGACTGATAATAACATTATTTGAATATTCATTACTTTATTATTAATATGAAACATTGCCCTTTATTTAAAAGGATGTGCTTAAAATTGTTTTGAAGCATTCTTTGTTTTCAGATCTTTAGGCACAAGGAAAAGGGAAGTGTAATGTCCTGTTATCAGAAAGACTCATCCTTATGTTTCTTGTTATTTTTCCACAAAATTGTTAAATGCTGTACATAAAACAACTAAGTGTTTCTATCCAAACCCAGAGATTAAAGGTGCATCAAATGAAACACAGGCATAGCAGAGGAGTTGAAAGTGAAGTAATCCTGATAAATGTGTTGAGCAGCATTTTCAGAATGTCTCACCTAAATGTTACCTTTCCTATTATCAAAACCAGACTCTCAGTAGGTATTTTAAAGTAATTTTTTTGTACTTTGTTGTCACAGATTTTCGTTTTTATAAAAGTAGCTTAAGGTGCCTCTGCTAAGAACATCCTAAGCTGGAGTCCAGTAGAACTACACTGTATCTCTAAAGGGGGGCAGTGGGTGGGGTGTTACATGTAAGAGGTTTTAAACCTGCATGTTGCCAGGAGCATCTGAAAGTCCAATCATGGTGTGTTGTACATCCTTTCATTTCATGAGTCTATTTATTCACACCTAATCAATGATGTAATTGTAAATAATCAGATTAGAACATTTTGCCTCAGGAACAAACAGCAATCCAAAGAATTGCAGATACAGTAATACCAGCAACAAGAATCAGTGATTTCCTATTCCTCATTATGACAAAATTCAATTTAAAGTTACCATATTTTATCATAAAAAAGGAAATTAAAAAAATCCTGATATGTGAGTTTCACATCTATACATCTGCTGTGCTACCAAGAAAGCAAACAAAATAAAAGGGCACAAATGAGAAAACAGTAATTTTATGAAGATGGGGAAAAGAACTGTATTATGTATTTTTGTAATAGGAGCACATTCATTACATTTTTTAGATATCTGTATATGCTGCTGTTTTCTCAATGCCCATCATGCTGTTAGCTAACCATGAAATAATTTCATAACAGAGGAAAATGTTTTTTCTTAAACCTTAATTCACCCATATCAATAAATCTGAGAAAGAGTTTTCCTGTGGAGAAAAGTACACTAAAGAATAAATGGGTTCATGTGTTCTTATTTTTTAATTTCTCCTTGAGTTTCAATTTAATAGATATATCTTTTTCTTCTAGGGTAAGCACATGGGATCTGACTGAAAATATTTTTATTTCACTGTTCACTGGAAATGCCAATAATTATTCCTGCGTGTGTTACAAATGTTTAGAATTATTATGTTCATTACAGTATATATATAAGTTTGAATTCATGTAACTAAACTGATGATACAGCCTTTTAAATACATCAAAATTGCTTATATTAGGAAGGAAAATGGGCTGCCTAATTGACACAAAAAATATCTTGGTATAAACTCATTATTAATAAATTTAAGCTGGTAATTAAAAGATGATGTTTAACCTTTAGAAGGGTGAGGTTCCAAAGCTGTAATGTCATCACTGGGTGAAATTAAATCAAGTTCAATTTATTTCTGAAAAACATCAGAAACAGGTTGTGCTTTTGATAGTGGGAGGGTGAAGTCAGTGAGCCAGGAGTTGTCCTCTTCGGTATCTCAGCAAGGTCAAAAGCAACACACTTTTGCATTAGAATCAAGTAGCTATGATTCAGGAAAACAGCCAACAGTTTACCTCTGATTACAAAAAATGTTGTAGTAAAAATGGTTCATGAGAAGCATGCTGGATACATCTAAATCTGCAAACTGAAGTAAATGGATTGGTGGAAAGGGAAAAAATGCTGATGGAGGAACAACCTGAGTAGCTTAACCACTCCAGGAAAGGAACAATTTAGGGAGGGAGGTTTTCATTTCAACTTTATCAATTTTTTCTTCAGGTAAATTCCCTGAAGTTTCTTGTTTTGTTAGCATTTCATGTCTAACCTGCCTCTTAAGTATATAATACAAACCCATGAACACTATTATCTTGTTTTCTTACGCGCAGTGATTTTAGAAACAGGTACAGGCTGATTCAAAGACCTCTGAAGGCAAAGGAAAAACTTGCATTAAACTTTGGCAAAATCACCTTCCCCGTGGTAACTGCCGTTGCAGTGTAAGATGAATAGTGCACTGACATATATTTTCATTTAATCAGGGCTAGTTTTAGTGAACTTGCTGCAATCTGAAGTCAAATCCATGTATTTTTATATCTACACATTCACGTATCCTATATGTTTAAACCTTTGAAATGTGTAATTAGGAAATATCACTAAGTTTGCAGGTTTGATATCCTTGTCAAACCTATATCCTATTCAGCATAATAGGAAGGAGTGAGTGTAAAAATGTTCATTTTGTAGTATCTGTCACTGCCATAGCCAAATGTATCAGATCACAGTAAATTTGCCCATCAGTATGCACATAGTAAATTAATTCTCTTCATAGCCCACTGTGCATTTCCTGTAAGCATCCCTGGAAAATGTTTCCTAGATATAGCTTTTGAATTAATCAATCAACTTTTGTTTTTATAGCACCATTCTGGAAAATCCACTCATAGCATTTTCAGTAACAGAGATAAGAAAAACAAATCCATATTCTCCATTTAAGTCCAAAGCAACTATCTTCTTGACTATATTCACTAAAGACATTTCAGCCGTGGAACTACCAACAGCTTTATATTTTTGGGAGCTCTTTAACTGCAGAACAAATAGACATGGGAGACAATAAAAGTATCCGAGTCACAAAAAAAGAATGTGGAGTCAACTGGAGCTTTGATTTGACCCTACAAATTATGACTTAATAATTTGGGAAAATTAGGAAATATTTTGAAGTCATTTCTGCAGGCCACAGTGTGGCTGCTGAAGGGCAGATGCAGGATTATTCAGTTACCCATAGATATTTACAATGTGGTGTCTGCAGCTGAGCTAGGATCTTTTCAAGGTCATGAACAATAAAAGGGTCTCTTATGGCTCCAGTCAACTCAGCTGTTCAGGACCTGACAACTCATGGCCTTCAAATGCCTGTTTCACTCTTTCAGTCTTTAAAGGTGTTGAGCATGATTAGCTCTGGTGCAGACATCTACAGCTGAGAAAGCTCACCTGTTTACTAAATGAGTTTTGGCATGAACTGTAGGCTGACATCATAGTGAAGCTTCAGTTTAGTAGTGAAAGAGGAAAGAAACCTAATAAGAAACCCAGCAAATCCCACATCAGACCTGTGTAACAAAATGTTAGTGGCATGAGCTTGTGTATTTAACAGTAGTGTGCAAAGCCATTAGAATTTTCATAGAAAATAATACCATGAAATAATGAAACAGAAGCCGTGTCCACCAACTTAGATAAGGTTTTGTACATTTTAGAAGAACTAAAACGTCAATATGATTATTATTTCCAAATATAAATAAGACGGAAACTCACACTAAGTTCACAGAGGTGCCTAAATGCATTCAAAAGCTAGTTCCTCAGTAGAAGAAGGCACTAAATGGATTGAATATAAATTACATGCCAGGTTTTATCAGGCAGTTCATTGACCCCTATTCCCACAAGTCATCCAGAGAAAATGGTTAAGACACGTGGAGAGAAGAGCTTTCTGCTTTCAACGTGGACGTACGACTGGGCAGCTATAGAAATATGCAGAAGAGAAAAAGAAGGAATTTCTCATATGTGCAATAGTCAAAGAGAGGAAAATTTTGGGATCTAACTTGGAATTCAAATCCTTGGAGAATAGGAGAGTAAGACCTATGAACTATAAAGTGAATTTTCTGCTTCTGTTCATCTCACTTCCTCCTTGGCTGTTCTGCAAAACTTATTCCTGTCCTGAGTTGTGTCTAATTTGTCCTCCAAGCACCATGCCCCTCATTGTTTATGTTCACTGTATTTTATTTTTCAAGCTTCCCTTGTGCCAATTCAGCTGGGGAGCCAATGATCCCTCTGCCTTTCCTCTGTGTGTTAGCACATTTATGGAGGATAATTCAGTAGCATCATACATGTGCAACATATGTTTATGCATGTAGAATTACATACTACAGAATAAGTATCTCTATTCTGAATGTAATTGAAAAGTGGGGTTTATTAGTGAAAAAATTCAGCGTTACAAGGTCACTTATCTCTTGCTGTCAGGATGCATCTATGCTGTTATTTGCACATTTTGCTGACAAGTTCTTTCTTCCCCTGGAAGGCTTAAAACTTACTCCTTTCATCTGTTCTCAAGGCAAATGCAAGTCCTGTACACAAACTGGTGTCTGCTAAAACATCCCTTCTCTCAGACCATGCTCTCCTGACCTGAATTTGCTCATTCAGGAACGGTGAGATTCCAGTCATGTAACTGTACCGAAAATATGAATCATCTAGTGCTATCAGTTAAGCTTCCTATGGTCTTTTAACAATACAGGGATTTTCTGACTGTGAAAGCTGCTTTCCTTTCTTTGTGAAAAGTAGCATACACCCAAGGTAGATATGTCTTTGTAATTTTTTCTTTCCTGGGTTGGCTCTAGGACATCAATGATAGAGGAATCAGAGACTGCTAATTTGCTCTGCTGCACAGACATGCCCAAAGAGAAGAGGGTATGTTCCTCCCTGACCCTCATCGAGTCTGGGAATCATAGTTGCAACCTTTTCACTTCCTCCAGCATTCCACAAAACATTGGTTTCTCTCATCATTTCCCTGTGACCATTTTTTTGTTTGTTTTGGAGGAACAAGTAAGGATAATGACAGGCTGGTGACAGCAGCAGGATAGAAGATTATAATGTGAGCAAAATTCATTCTAGTTCCATCAGAGAGCCAGCAAAGTCTTTGTGTGGCTACCATAAGAACTATATTGAGGACTCCCATCAAGGCTAAAGTAATGTCTTGACTCAGGAAAATAAAACAAAGCCTTCAGAGCTCAAGAAACTGCAAAATTTGCTTTCAGTCACTCATATGCATTTTCAGAAACTCAAAGTTATTTGGAAAGAAAGGGATTGCAAAGATGCCAGTATTTTAGCATGTGTGCAGAAAACCACCAAATACCTGAACAGATTTAAGTACACTGAGTTACCCCTGTCACAATGAAGATATAACCCATTTACTTTTGACCAAGTAAGGTGGCTGAATGCCAGGTGCCCACCAAAGCTGCTCTATATATCCCATCTTCAGCAGGACAGGGAAGAAAAATTATATTGAAGCAGCTGTGGTCAATATAGGGACAGGAAGAGATCACTCAACAATTACCATCATGGGTGAAACAGACTGAACCTTGGAAAATTTATGTATTGCAGATTGAATCAGGGAAGTTAAGAAAACCAACCAAAACTGAAAATAGTTCCCCCCTACCCCTTCCTTCTTCCTGGGCTCAACTTCATTTACAATTTTCTCTCTGTCCTCCCATTCAGCAGTGCAGGAGGATGGAGAATGGGAGCTGTGGTCAGTTCACCACACATTGTCTCTGATAGTCCTTCCCCTTCAGGGTGGGGGACTTCTCACATTATTCCCCTGATCCACTATCAGGTCCCTCTCACAACAGCTGGGATTCTGTGTGGAATCTCCATCATAAGATTCTTTCCATGGTTACAGTTCTTCATTAACTGCTCCACTATGGAGAACCCCTTCTGTGGAACAAAAGGCTCCAGCATGGGTCTCCTTCAGGGCCACAGGTCCTGCCAGCAAACCTGCTTTAGCTTCGCTCCAGTGAAAAGGGAGTCAGGGGAGTGCCAGGAGCCTGCTCCAGTGCAGTCTATCCATGTGGTCCAGCCTCCTTCAGGCTCCCCCTGCTCCAACATGGGGTCCTTCAAGGGCTGCAGGTGGATACCTGCTTTACTGTGGATCTCCATGGGCTGCAAGGGGGAAGACCTCTAACCCAACACTGTCAAATCCACCATTAAGTCATGTCTCCTAAGCATCACATCCACAAGTCTTTGAACATTTCCAAATGTGGTTACAAAACTTTTCTGGGCAGCCTGTTCCAGTGCTTGACCATCCTTTATATTTTTTTTTCCTAATATCCAATCTAAACCTGCTCTGGTGAAATTTGAGGCCACTTCCTGCTGACCTATCTATCACTCATTATATGTGAAAAGACACTAACCCACACCAGGCTACAACCTTCTTCCAGTTAGTTGTACAGAGCAATGAGTCAGATTTTCTCCAATATATACAACTCCTGTTCCTTAGAGTAATCCTTATAAATACAGGGAATAGTCTTACCTATAAAAATATGTGTGCACACACATGATGTTGAAAACATGTGCCTTCCATTCATCCTGCATTTTGAGGTAAGGGAAAAGATCATGGGAAATATCTCAATTTCCCTTGAGAATCCAGTCCCAGTCTTCTCCAGGAGAGACTGCTCAGCCCTGATGTTCTCACCTTGGTGTAGCTTTATCCTACATGAGGTCCCTGTGCCCAAAGTCATAGAAAACTTTTCCTGCTCTTTCCCATGGGAAAAGACTTTGCTGCCAACAAGGGATGTTGTAGTTTCTGGTTTCTGGTAATTGAAAAAATCAGGCCCCAAATTTTTAACTATTTAAGCCAATTGTTGCTTAATTTTTCTTAAGTGTTCAGTATAGCATCTAAACAATGATCAGAGACTCATTAATAAATAAAATGGATTAAACAAGAGAAGGAGGAGACTGTGCAGGGTAGAGATTAAATAAACAGAAGGATAAGGAGCTTTAGACTCTTCTCAGTCTATTGGGATTCATCACTAGGTCCTGCAGGGTTGATGTAGTTATCTTCAGTCCTTTCCCATTTATCTGGTTATTTGTAATTCCACCAAAAAAAACCCCCAGAAATTCTATTTCCAGATTGTACATGCTGACTTTTGAGGAGGGATTTTAAAATTCATTACAGGCATAAAAACAAATCAAGCTGACAGAATGCTCAAATATACTGTGCTGCCCAGATTTATAATTGAAAAACCCTCTGCTGCATGAAATGAGTGAAATAGAGCAGATGAACTAGCAGACAAGCAGGAGACCAGAATTAAACAAATTTGTGTAAATAAATCCCACTTATTTATCAGATACCAGGAATTCATTTTCGCTGTATTTGGCCTCTGTGCCAGATAATGTGAGCAAATATTGGTTGGGATTGGAGGGCAGAGGGCATGCAGGTTGTTTCTTTTATTATTTATTAATTTTCTTTCAGGTAGATGAGGGCAAAGGCCTGTGTGAAGTTTTGGGAAGAAAAGAAAGACTGCAAGGATGTGTCTGATTATGATTCATAATGCCATTGGCTCCATTCTCCTTTGGGATGCATTAAGTACTCTGTTTGGATACCTGGTTTACTTTTCAGATATGACCACCTGATGAAAAATAAATGTCTGGCTTTGCCTAAACTTCACTGTAAGCATTAGCTGAGGGTTTTTGTTGGGAAAGTATTTGCCTGGGCATTGAGCACTAGTTATATATCCAATCGTGGCACAGTTTAACAAAAGTTAGAAGTACTAGCTTAGTTTTTATCACATGATTAAAGGTGCATTTTTTTCTGTTGAGCAGTTGTGGATTAAACTTGTAGTATTACTGTCTCTTTAATAAGACCTCTGAAACTCTTGGACTGAGATCTTCCTGAAGTCCCAAAAATCCCCTTAATAAATACAAGGCAAACAGTTGAGCTGGCCAAACAGGGTGATTATCCTTGGTATCTATGTATGTCATGGTGGCAATTTTTAGGAAGAGGTCTTGATTGGTAGCAGGAAGCCAGCCTTAGTATTCAGGCAGTGGTCAATTTAATTGTGAGCCATTTCTCATTGAATTTAATGTGACTTCCCACAAGCTGAAAGCCAAGCAATGCCAAGCCACTATGACCAAGAAGTCAATTGCTACAGATAAGTCTGACAGTTCATGGAGACTCTTCCAGCCCTTCTAACCTATCAGTAGCATGATTAAACTAATATTGCCTTAGGATCAACCATCAAAATAAAGAAAGGAAGGTGGTTTACAGTTTTTTCCATTTATTTTCCTCATAAAAATACTTTGCCCAGACACTTTCCCTGGGATTTTAATAATTCGTCATTTTTGCTTACAATGTCCACCAATTTTTATAACAGCAGGAGTCAAACAAATATGATAAGCTTGGCAACAGATTACTAGATGAGAACAACTCTGGGAGGTGGTTAAAAATATGAAAGAAACCTAATTAGAGCCTGTTTCTGAGCTCTTTGGCTTGGTGCAGTAAAAGCAGTTTTAAGAACAACTCATGAAAAATTATGTCTGCCTGCTGAAAGATGCTATTTCAGAAAAAAATTGGAAGTTAAAATTGTGAATAAGCCTTCAAGTTGAAAAGAGTTTTCTTTGCCTTTTTGGAATTGATGATACACAAATTGCCGTGCAGTGGAGACTTTTATTTGCTGGTGTTTATTCATCAGAGATAGCTTTGACATTAATATTTAAATGCCAGAGGCAACCACACATAGTTTTTTCCATTTGTCCTGGTCATCTTGCCAGGAGGATGACAAGAGTAAGTATCAGTGCTCACGTTACCAAGTCATAATCATTCAATGCTGACCATTTTAGAAATAGAAACTCTAGCTATCAGTCATGAGGAGAGTCAATTTTTATTCCTCTTGTGCAGTAGCACACTTAAGAAGTATGGAAGAAACTTCAAGGTCAACTTGGATAAACATCCAAAAGCTCAAAATCCTACCCAGACCTAAAGAGTCTGCAAGCTTTGTGATTTCTGGTGGATGGTCTCCTTAGAAACTGGAAAATTAAAGTTAATGCATCTTGCAAAATAATTTGGAACCTTTGTATATGTTTGTTCTGAAATTTGGGTAAGGTTTTCAAGGAGAAAGTTTTCATGGCTATAAATCTTTGTAACAATCCACATTTGAAAGCTTATAGAGAGTCAAAATGTATCTTGCCCTTCTGAGCTTAGTTTCTCAAAGCATACATGTACAGTGATACTAATTCTCAAGAAGTTTCAAAGCTTTCTGCTATTAAAGGGTTAAATTTTGTTATACTGAGACAGAAATGGATGTTGAGGGTGAAAGAAGGAGAGATAAATGTCTGAATTTTTAAAAATCTGGTATTATCTTCCTACTTGTAAAAAGCTTGTTTAAAAACCTACAAAAATGCAGTTTTTCTTCTGTAGATTCACTCAACAAATCTTAGCAGAGGATGGGACCTGAGGACATTCCACATTATCATTAACTGTGCTCCCTGGTGCCTTTCCCTAGTTCATCTCTCTACCCAACTTTATAAATTATCTGTTTGGGAAATTACTTAATTGCCCATCTCCCAAGAGTTCTATAAAAACTAAAAACTATTTAATTAGTCTGGAAGGTGTTCTTGAAACTATTCATTTATTTCATTTTATTTATATTATGTCTGATTAATAAGTGCTAGAAGTGCAAACTCTGTTCAAAGTCATTGCAATTATGCTGGAGTTTTCTTCTTTCTTACTTTTTCTGTTTTATTTCCATCAGGCTGGCCAAAAAGGGAGTCAGTGACTAAGGAGCTCAGACTTCAGAGGTAGAATCTTTTAATACTTGTCAGTGCCTGCTTCCAGTCCCTAGTCAACCATTCCCATGATCAAATGACAGAAGAGACCTATTTCCCAGTTCCAGAGCTAGATGATGATGATGGTAATTTCATTATATTTTCTCCATTGCTTTCAACTTATCCTTTTAATTAAAACATAAAGGAATGACAGATTCCCCCCCCCCCCCTGCTCACTCTGACTTTAGTAAAAGTTCAACATCCCAAGTGGGACTTGAACTCACATTATCACAGAGCAAAAGTTCAAAGCACTAAAACAGGAGCCATTAAGGTGTCAAGCAAGTAAGCTAGCACTTACCAGGATCAATTTTCCACTTAGGCAGCCTTTGCCCAATTGTGCTAACTCCCACTGAATCTATACCCACTAATGGATCAAAGCTGAGAGGCTAGGAATCCTTAAATCATTAATTCCCAAAGCTCATTAATATACTAGTACAATTGCACCCCCTAGCATTGTCATGAGAGGCAGGTCTTTATAGGTTTGCTTAAAGACAGGTGTCTTTGGGTTTTCTTGCTTTCATGGGGGGAGGATTTTTGACCTCGCATGAAAGCTTACCATCTTAATACTTCAAACTGACTTGCAGATTGGGTGATCATTGTTTATTCAATAAATTTGCATAAGTGTTCAATGAAATGCTAAGCTACTACAGTAGTAATAAAAAAAAAGGACAAGAAAGTGCAGTATTCAGTAGCAAAAAGTAATTTTTCTCATTGTCATATGTTCTATTAAACTACCACTGTAACTCCTAAGTGAAGAAGACAATTTGAAAATAGCAATAGAAGATCCCTCTCAATTGTTCTTTGACTTGCTTTTCACTGCTCAGTTTTAAAAGGTGGACCTAATGTATATTCTCACAGTTCTTCCTCTGTAATGTCCTAAACCTTTAAATTTGTTCATTAATGCAATTAAGTTGAAAAAAATCAACAATTTGGTGAAGGTACAACAGCATCATTATCAGGTTTCTAGATGAAGACTGTAAATCTCCTGGCTTTGCCTATCCTCTTGAAGCATCTACACTGACTGAAGTGAAAGACTCCCACAATGCTGCAGGGTTGAAAGTATATTACAACAGAATCTCTCAGATTTTGATATTATCTAGCAGCTGAATTGATGCCAAAGGGTCATGTAGAAATGAAGGTGTGCAAACTATACAATCTACATATATATATACACACTCTATGCTGTACAGTAAATAAAGGTAATTTTGCTACTGATCTGGGGTTCTTTAAAGATTTGATTAAAAAACCTGAACAAAGAACCATTTTTTGGAAAGGTATTTTAGCCCTGAGACAGAAGTCCCTGTTGTGTGGAAAATCAGTGATTACAAGAAGAAATCTATACATAAAACACATTTAGTTTTGTAATACCTACATACTACTAGACTGTGAAATGCACAAAATCTCAAATTGCAAAATAGCTGCCTTTCAAATACTGGGTGCTGAAGTAACTTCTGCAGCAAAGCTTCCCTTTGTATATTAAAATACCAGATACACATTGTTACACATTATAAAACGAATTGCCTTGCCATGAAAAATAGAAAAAGAAAAAAATAGAAAAATAAATTGTAAGAAGCTCTCTGAGAAGAATTACATTACTGAAAATGTCTTTGGAAATAATATGGACTTTGGAGAAAACATTAGGAAGCCACAGTGATGTTACTCAGTCCTGCATGGATGTACAGCGGAGACAGTATGATTTAATTATTCACACAATAGTTTTAAAAAACCCTGATAGGTATGAACTTGATGTTCTGTAAACAACTGACAAAATAATAGAAGCAACTATTTGATCTGTATGCATTGCAATTGAATATCTTTCTATGCAATAATTCATAACATTCAGAGGTTAACTAAAGAGAACCTAACATCTTTCTGTTGTCAAGGTTGAGTTGATTTCTCATTATAAGCCATATTCTAACAATCTCACAAATATAATCAGTTGTAGGGGAAGATGGTAGCAATCAGTACATTTAGGCTGCCTAATGCATTTCATTATGAGGTATTTCAGTGACTGTTTTTTCCTCTGAGAAGCAGTAAGGCCATTGTCAATTAACTGTCACACTGACATTTTTTACATGATCACAGGGGATGCCTGTGTCATTTAGTGCATTGAGACAAAGAATTTGGTTTGCAAGGGAAACCATTAAGAGTTGCTCAGTTTTTCAGCCTCAGTAACATTTTTGTAACCTTGCTTATTTCCCCGTAAGTAATATTTAATGTCCACCATTCTATTATTCCTTTATATAAAAATGGCAGGGCTTTTTTTCCTTTTAACCCAAAAGACTGCCTCTTTCATGACATTCTCCATTTTTCTGATACTACTCATTGTTCTCTTCTTACCTTCTGACATTTTTTCAAACTGTGTAATAAAAAATGTCAAAGGAAATTTAAATCACAAAATCCATAAAGTTCTCTGTGAAAAGTCAAACTGAGAATCTAGTGGTGGCTGTGTCAATGCATGACATTATTTTCTCTGCAGTAGCTGCTGAATTGACAATTGAAAAATATCAGAATTCCATTTAAGTCCTCTCTGTATGCCCTACTTGATGCTCATACATGATAAGGAATATTGGCAAAATATACTCAAGATGATCCAGGATGAAGTTTTTTACGTGTCCTCATGGATGGCTGTCGGTGTTGGGCTTTTCACATGCTAAGCAGGAGTTTAGTCTTTCATCCTCAAGAATATTTGCTCAATTTAGGTATGGACTGAGTGAATGGTTAATTTGAAGAAAAAAAATGCGCTGAAAAATAACCACTGAATACTTCATAGGATCATAGAGCATTTTGGGTCAGAAGAAAGCCTAAAGTTCATCTAGTTCCAGCCCCCTGCCATAAGCTTCCACTAGACCAGTTTGTTCAGAGCCCCACCTGGTCTGGCCTAGAACACTTCCAGGCATCCACAGCTTCTCTGGGCAACCCTCTGTTGCTGTGCCATAAACAGAAAAGCATAGACCATCCCAAGTCACTCTGGATGGAGAATCAAGCACTGCAGAACAAGACTCTCACCTGGGTCATCATTTGCATTTAATGATCAATAGATGCTCTTAATATGTACAGCAACATTTTTGATGACCATTTTGCATTACATGGCCTTTCTGCATTTTATTAAACAACTTCCACACAAATAATAGTTCAATATTTTTATGAAGTAGAATCAAATGTTCATATATTAAACAAGACATATTTGTATGTATATCTTAGATTTTATTCCAGTCCATCAGCAAGTATATTTTTTTCCATTTTCTGTCAGTATACTAATAAAACTAGTTTGTTTCAGATAAAGAATTCTATCCACCCTCAAGCTAGGGAGATTTCTTCTTTCTTTTTGTTTCAAGAAATGTCCTAGATATAATCATCATAAAATTAAAGTCATTGCAGGTGGTTTCATGGAGCAGAGACAGTGGTGGAATCTAATTTAAAAAATATGTCTGTAGGTTTTATTCTGTAAAATATTCCTGTAACGTATATCATAAAGCTTGACAGTGTAATGATAGGAAGATGTGGAGACTGATACAAAATTGGGTCTGAGGTTCATGAATGCTGCACTGTCTAGCTTTATTGTTATTCATTGCATATTTATAGGCAACTTGACCAACATCCAAGGCACTCTTTTTGTATGCAAATAGAGTACAAAAGCCCATATCTGAAAAGATTAATCTCTTTTGCCAGAAACCATTGTCATAAAGTTTGATTACATAATTTCAGACATTTCTTCGAAAGGGTCCCCTTTCCCACACATACCTAAAAAATACAAGACAATGATAACATCAATGATCACCAAGTAGTCTCAGGATTAAATGTGTCCAATCTTTAAAAAACAGAGATTGTGCCAAGATTATTCAATTTATAGTCACTGTGGAAAACTAAGAAAATGAATGTAATTTAAACCATTGAAAATATTTTAGAAAACCCTACGCTTGTTTTATTAATTGACAACTGAACCTGAAAAAGTCAATATTAAGGCAGTTGAACTCAGACTGAAATGAAAATGTCTGTCACACTGTTTTATCCTGACTATAAGTTCTGCTAATGGGTCTTTTCTCATATACCCCACTGTCAACTCCAGAGGTGTGACTGGTAGCAAAGTTAGGCAAATGTCAAGTTAAGCTCAGCAGCAATCAGATACTGGATTGTTATAGGAAAACGGTTTAGCTTAAAATTAAAAACTCAGATTTGTAGGCAGTTTGTTCAGCCTATGTGTGAGAGGCGATTTTTTTTCTACAGAATCACAAATTCAACTAATTTAGAAAAGACCTCTGAGAACATCAAGTCCAACCTTTCACTGAATATCACCATGTCATCTAGACTGTGGCACTAAGTTCCATGTCCAATGGTTCCTTGAACACCCTCAGGGATGCTGGCTGTACCACCTCCTGGCTCCCTCAGCTGCTCTTCATCAGACTCGTGCTTTCCTCAGCTCTGTTGCCCTTCTCTGGACCCACTCCAGCACCTCAGTGTCTTTCCTGGATTGAGGGGCCTAGAACTGGACACAGGATTTGAGGTGTGTCCTCACCAGTGCCAAGTATAGGAGGATGGTCACTGTGCTGGTCCTGCTGGCCACACTAGCGCTGATAGCCAAAGACCAGAATGGCACTGGCCTTCTTGGCCACCTGGGCACTTTGCTGTCTCATCTGCAGCTGCTGTCCACCAGCACCCATCCCCAGGTTCTTCTCTGCTAGACATCATTGCAGTCACTCTTTCCCAGACTGCAGCACTGTTGGGACACAAAGAAAGGACCTGG
Source organism: Certhia americana (assembly GCA_018697195.1). Taxonomy (NCBI): domain Eukaryota; kingdom Metazoa; phylum Chordata; class Aves; order Passeriformes; family Certhiidae; genus Certhia; species Certhia americana. Next base: position 31,959,073 of record CM031857.1, on the reverse strand, counting down.
CACTTGTCCTCATACAACTGGCCTTGGCACATGGAACTGTCTGCAGAGCCTTCCCACCCTCCAGCAAATCAAAACTCCCACCCAGCTTGGTGTCACTGGCAAACTTATTGAAAGAACACTTGATGCTCTCATCCAAATCACCAGTAAAGACTTTCATAATGTTTGGGCCCAACACTGATCTGGATATGGCACCATTCACTGCCTCGCTCTGGGCCCAGACATCCAACTTTGTAACTCAGAGAAGAGTACATCTGTCAAAGCCATGGGCTGACAGCCTTTCCAGGAAAAAGCTGTCAAAAACAGTATACAAGGCTCTTCTGAAGTCCAGGTGGACAACATCCACATCCTTTCCCTCATCTGCTAGATGGGTCACCTGGTCATAAAAGATCAGGTTGATCGGACAAGACCCACTTTTCTAAACTTGTGTTGGCTAGACCTGATCCTTCATCTGTCCTGTATGTGCCACATGATCACACTCAAGGTGATTTTTCCTAGAAACTTTTTAAAAACATGATATTAAAGCTCAGCCAAGACTTCTTTTTTCTTAGTGCTATGACACATTAAGACCTGAATCTTGCCCAAAGATGGGTCTAATATGAGACAGCACAGCAAGAAATTTGGCTATCTCAGGCCATAGATAGTGAGGTAAACAAGTGGTTTGATGGTTTGTGGAGTGTGTGGTGCTCAGGAGAAGTTTCACCTCATTTACCTGCAGAGATTTTCAGCATAGGTATTGAAATGAAATGTCCTCAGTCCTCTGTTGAGGGAAAAGTAATCCCTGTAGGGCACCATTTATCTAACCTGGTGCAGAGGTGCAGAGATATATGAATCATGTCCCACCATTATTTGTTTCTCTTTGGAGACTAAAGAAGGACCCCTGGATGCCTAACTTGGATGTCAAGTTCTCCACTGTAAATGCCAGATTTAGATGAGATTAATCTTATCCCAATCTTCATAAATTTCACAACATATAGAACTAGTGTTTTTATTGCATTATTATCAGGTAGTTAAATAAAAAATGCATAGGAAAAATTTGGATTTCCATGGATTGCATGTTTCTTTTTTTTGTAAGGAAATCTTTCCATAAATATGTGTTGCTAAAAGCAAACTGTAGAAAACTGTTGTGACTTGAGGGAATATTTAAAATATTTACGATTTAGGTGGCAGATAAGTTTACAACAAAATTGTTTGCATATTTCCAGCATAGTTGAAAGGGGAAGCCTAGTAGGGATCATTCTAGATTTTTATTTGTATTATAGTACTTCAGCAGCCTCCCTGGTGTCTTCCTTTTCATTTATGTAACACCTGACTGTAGTTTATTTCTAAAATTTTGTCACGGCAATTTTCTGTCTCAAATGGTCTTTTTATCACATTCTTCTTCTCAATACATTCACAAACCACACCACAAAATAGTTCTTCACTGGTTATCTCTTGTCCTTTTGCTTTTTTTTTTTTGTTTGTTTGTTTGTTTTTCAATTGCTATAATTTAGGTCTTTAAGGTCTATATTATGACTTCAAAAAGCATTCCAAGACATAATTTGTCAAAAAAAAATTCTACTACATGGAGCACAATGACAGTACTGTATAATATTACTATTAATAATTAACTTGTGAGTACTTCTGAGTTTTCTCAATATTTTGAAGTTTGGCAGAACAATATCAGATTCAGGTTGTTCATTGATTACTTTTCTCATAGGAACAAAAAAAGGACACACAGCAGACACATAACTTCTATTTTCTAGAGATGTTTTATAATTTAGCACTTAATACCTTTCAAGAGATGAAAGGCCTCATTTTTACGTAATCAGATGTAAGCAGTTTCTCTTGAAGGTGTTGGACACAAGGATGATAAGGTCTGCCAAAATTCTTAGCTACCAAACAGATTAAGTCCTGTATCTTAGCTAGCAGGTGTGGCAAACCAGCATTCAGAGGAAAGGAGGGCAAGTGGCAATGCAAAACTTTAAGTCAATTTTTAGGATGCTTTATGACCAAACTTAGGGCTGAACATACCTAAACTAGGTACCCTCTCCTTCCTGTGTCTCTATCATTTTTTGTCAGTAGATTTCAATTCCTTGTAGTGACCTTAGGCTGAATTAGGCTGAAATTTACACCCTATGTGAATGAATTCCATGGAAGGTTTCCAAGACTGAACAATACACTCATGGTAGAAAGAAGTCCCAGATGTAAAGCTGACCTGAGGTGCTTAGGCCACTCAGTGCATCTTAGCAAGAGGTGGAGGAAATAACTGAGGAATGGGGTATCTGAATACAGACAGCACTTTAAGAATCTCACTATATTGCTGCCAGAAGCAAACTGACTCACTGTGCACTGTGTCAGCTCTTCATACACACAGTGCTATTTCACATGTCTTTGAAGGATTTTGCAGAAGGTCTGAGGAGCCAGTGAAGCATGAAGAGAGAGGAAGAGAGAGAGCTTCTCACTTCTTCAAGGGAGAAACCACAGCTGTGTGCCATGTAAAGTGTGCAAGTCTGGCATACAGCAGGGTAGTAGAAAACACAGGATCTCCTAAAAGGATACAGGAGACAACACACAGAATGTATAATGTCTTTTTTGTCCATAGATCTCGTATGTTAGGAGATCAAGTGCTACAATTCTAGTTCAGCTAAAATGGCATTATCTTATACATCACCTCAGTTTAGATTATTGCTTTCTGTCAGTATCTAAAGCATAGAACTGATATAATTTTAGTGATTGGCAGTACTGTGCTATAGCATCCCTCAGCAAACCAAGCACACTGCTTGTATGCAGCTTAAAAGCTGACAACATCTGAAAGACCTGGCTGTATCCTTGATGGGAAAACCTGCAAAACAGTGATGGGGGAATAAGAGGAAATAAAAAGGATCTTTTTTTTGTTGCTGTTGTTTTTCCCCTTAAAAATTTCTGAGGCAAATATATTTAACATTTGTCTTTCAATTACCTTTAGATTTGTTCTCAATCTATTTTTAGTAATTAAGCAAACACATAGAAATTAAAGGAAGGAAGAAGAGGGAAATCTGGTAACAAAAGGAAGCAAAGTATGATAATCCACAGAAGTAATAAACATGGACAGCAGAAGTTATGCCACTCTTGTACATGTTTCTCCTTTGTAGGTTCTTTGGTTATTAGGTTGAGCTTATCCAACTCTGAGTAGAAGCACTAGAAAGGGTATCTCTGCTTCTTCATGGCTCCATGGAATTTAAAGGAAATTAATAATTTTTTTAATGTCTCTTCATAGTTGTTGAACTCACTTTGAAATCAGGTTATTACAATTTAAAGAATTTGCATACAGTCATGCAAGCATGCGGATGTGCAGAGAAGCACACATAGGCACATACATACCCCATTAGTACATTGCATAAACTTATGGAATCAGGCTAAGAAGACACCTGATGTGAAACATGTCAAGATTTCTTTGCTGATGCAAACCTGTTCCAGTATGAAGAGTTAATTATTTACAGTCAGAAATAAGTATGAAAATGCACAGAAATCACAGTGCAGTGATAGCCTTGGTGTTTTGGGTTTCTTCCCTTTTTCTATTTCTTTTTTATTTTTCCCTGAAAACAAGCTTTTATGTTGAATACATGATTATAGGATATTTGAAAGAAAAGATCTAAAACAGAAGATTTGCCCTTATCAGCTGAGAAATAAAAGACACATAAAAGAGCTGTAATGCCAGAGAATCAATCGTATTGAGCTCACAGATAGTGCTGTAGGCCTAATAGCAGGGGACTGCAAGAGACCGACATGACAGGAAAGGCAGGAGAAAGAAATACTGTATGATTAGATAAGGGAGACAGGTAAGATTGGGATTATATGTGATTTTAGTCTCCCTAATAATTATGGAGAAACCTTTGAGATACTGGATGATGGCATGTGGCATGAAACATAACAAATTAATATCCTGAAGCAATATATCAAGGACTTTGCTAACAATAATTTATTTCTAGATTTGGTGCTCTTCCATCTCCAAGACATTAATAGTCAATTAATAGTCAATAACAAATACTTGTCTATTTCACGTAGTGCAAAAAATGTAAATTATGGGATATTTCCTGAAAACTGTTACCAGAATTTCAGCAGAATCTGAATGATAAAATAATATTTTAGGAAAGAATTACATGGGAGGGTGTGTCACTATGATTTGCTTCTGGAAAAGAAATGTGGTTTCAGTCCCAGCATAAAAGCATTTACACAGCCTAGATTCCAGCTTTCATCTTAGGTTGCATTTCTTAGTTTCTGGAGCCTTTTATGCATTTTGAATGTTGCAATAAAACCTTCTTACACATTTGAACTTGCTCCAGATATGAATCTGGGTTGGTACAGGGTAAGTGCTGAGCATAAGATCAGTATGCCTCAGTACAGGCATAGACCATTCCCTTAATAAAGAGGATCATATAGAGCAGGATAACTGGTTTTTGAATGTCTCAAAGGACAAAGAAACCATAAGTTTTCTGTTCCTTTGGTTGACCTCCATGACAGTTGACCTCTGCCAAAGTAAAAATGTCTGTAATTAAACATGGTCATCCAAAATACATGATTCAAAGGATTGGCATGAAGTTGATTCAGGGAGAAAACCAGCTATAATTTAAATAATCCTTAAAAACTTAAAACTGAGAACAAAGGAAAATGAGACTACTAAAGGTAAAAAATTTAAAAAATTTTCAGATCCAAGCTGAAATGAAAAATGAATAAGGAAGTTCCAGAAAAATGCCAATATAGTGGGGAAATTTTGAAAACGTAGTACAGGAAATGAGCCAAAAACCTCTGTAAGAGTTTTATAACAGGCTATGTGCATGCACAGCCTACAGCACAACAGCCCACAGCAAGTCATTTATTCATGTCACAAACAAGTAGTTCTCATCTATTTCATCTATTCTTTTTTTTTTTTTTTTTTTTTTTTTTAAGCAGTGAGAACTTACATCAGCTTATATAGCACATGAATTAAAAAAAAAAAAAAAAAAAAAATTAAATGCCCAATCTCCGGTTTAATGGTAATTTGGTTATTCCTTAGTTCTTACTTGTTAGTGTAATCTCTAGAATGTGAATTTTCACACTGAACTTTAGTGAATTGATAATACTTAATTCTGTTAAGTATTTATTTACTGCACTTGATGCTTATTCCTCACATAGAAATATATTTTTCATCCAGCATCCTCCAATAGAAAAAAAATGTTGTCTCTTCCCAAACACACATTAGTTTGTTGTCCACCAGGAGTCCTGGGATCTTCTCTGGAAGGAGCAGAGCTGCTTTCCAGCAGGTCAACCCCCAGCCTGTGCTGCTCTGTGAGTTTATTCTTTCCCAGTTGCAGCACCCTGCATTTGCCCTTCCTGAATTTAGCAAGGCTCTTTTCTGCCCATCTCTCCAACCTGGCAAAGCCCTTCCGAAGGGCTGCAGAGCCCTCTGGGGTGTTGGCCACTCCTCCCAGCTTTGTGTCACCACTGAACTTGCTGCAGAGGCATCTGCCCCTTCATCCAAATCATTAATAGATAATTTATATGATACTGGACTCAGTATAGAACATTGAAGAGCACAACGCAAATAGAAAAATCCCAGTCTGCTCACTTCCTAGGACTATCTAATCGCAAAGGTGCAACATAGAAATCCTCTTTCAGCATTCTAGTTTATTGTGAAATTATCCTAAATACTCCAAAATGCCTGTTTTTTGTCTGCAGGGCTATTACAACTTCATATTGGGTGGGAAAATATTTTTCCATCCCCCAGCCCGATAAGGAAGTTTAGAAAGCTTATTATGGGATGCATATGTGTTTTATCATACTGCATCTGAGAAAGTTAGATGCTCAGCCCAGAAATGGCAGAACTTTGTTCTAGACATTATCTCACCTATTGTGACTTCTACTTCATACCCCACTTGTACCATGTAAAATTGCCCAGCTTCAAGGGTTTTTCAAGATACGGCTCTGGTGTCAACAGTGCAGGTATTCCAGCCCTTCTTCACTCCAGACACCCTGTCTACGCAATTATTTAGAAAAGCAACTGTGACAATTGATAGTAGATCCTTGATGGACATAGGGACTTTCATAAAAAGGACTGTGTCAAATGAAGGCAGTGTTCTTCTAAGGTGTTTCTTCTCTGACTATTTCATTATCTGTAATCATAAATCTATAAAATATTTCAACATCACTAAATCCAAAAATAAAACTTGAAATAAATTTTTAAATTGTTACTATGTATAGCTGTACGTGAAATCTGTAAAATATTGAGACCTTTTATGTATGCTAACTCCTCTTCCTCACTCTAACAGCATTATGAAATTATATGAGTCAGTTTTAATTAGCAATAGCAATAATTAAGGAGAAAATGCACTGGACAATGGATATTGCCCTTCTATCTAGTGCAACATGGCACAATGCTCAGTGCTTGAATTCTCTCATTGCCTGTGCATGCTGGAAATTATTGTTTCCAGAAGATAGACTGGAAATTGGAAGAGAACAAATCTTCCCTTAGTGTTCAGATATCAATGTAATATTTTCGTGTTGTATGTGCATATCCATATTTACAATATGATGCTGAGATTAGTTTAAGGAATACTCCTCTTTATAAGCCCTTTCTCTACAATTACCATATACATAAATAAGTGTATAACTATTTTTCTTTATATCTGCCTGCATCTCTTTATATTTTGGTACTTCTTTTAGGACATAGCAACTTTCATAGTCTGCTTTTTCTGTCTTGCTTAGTTTCTGACCTCACACATAGATGAATGAAAAAAAACTCAAACCATTAGGGTAAACCAGAAAATGGAATATCTACAAGAGGATGAAAAGAAAAACTAGATGAAAAATTATGAAACCCATCGAATATGCAGCAGTATGACAGTAATGGCAGCCAAGAGTTACGCTGAAGTAGTTTGAACCTGCAACAATCATGCTTCAATTTTTTAACTGACATACACCAAAAACAATTACAAGAAATTATTCTTAAATAAATGATATGTTTATATGAAGATGGATATGCATATAAAATTAATGAATCATAAGACATGTATGAGCTGAAGCAAAGGTTGTGCAAAATTGACTGAGGCTGTAGTGAGGTAGAGGTAGCCACCTTCTCCCAGGAAACTAGTGATAGGACAAGGAGAAATGGCTTTAAATTCTATCAAGGGAGATTTAGGTTGGGCATTAGGAAAAATTTCTTCACTGGAAGAGGGGTTAAGCATTGGAACAGACTCCCTAGGGAATGGATAAAGTCACCTTCCCTAGAAGTGTTTAAAAAAACAACTGAATGTGGCACTTCACAATATGGTTTTGTGGGCATGAGGGTATTAGGTCAAAGGGTGGACTTGATATTTTTACAGGCCTTTTCCAATCTTAATGATTCCAGGATTGCAGGAGAGTATAACATCCATGCTTTGTACTGTTTCATTCCTTTTATTCTCCCTATTTCTTGTTTCTGCTTTAACATTCTCTGGTTCTAAGTTTTTCAACTTAAAATAATTATTTGTTGAACTTGAAAACAGTGACATATATGCTGCATTTCATCAGGGCTACTGAGGGCACAGAATGTTAATCATGTTTAGATGTTCACATCACTGTTGAGTTCTGACTGAGTAATATTTCCTGTGAAAGGAATTATTTATCATGATTCTCTGGTACATATTTTTTGTATGTAGTTAATTCATCAGTGCTTTGACTGGCACAATTTTAAGTAATTTTTGTGACAATCCCTGTGATAATCTTTTTGACAGGACAGCTGTTATATCTGTTAATAGAGAAGAAGCTACTGACTCACCAGTGGATATATTTTCTCTTATTCAAGATAAATGCAGATAAAGAAAAACCTCACATGTTAAGTTCAAGACTCTAAAGCCTCAGATTACTCAACATCACTAGGGAAGCACCCTTTTGCTTTAACAATGTAAGAACACTGTATCTGATTTTTCCTTTATGGTATACATCATCCTCAATAGATCATTTTCAGTGTGACATCCTCATTCATATACTTCTTACTTTAGATCCCTTAATTATTAATTTCTTTTTTTTTTTAAATTACGTTCATCACAATCTCTCTGGGTGCCCATGTAAATTATTAAGAAGAATGAGTAATGGATGACTGATATGAAACTAAATTGAAAGAGACTCAGCTGCACAATACAATATAGTCCTTGCTCAATGCCCTGCTTCTCCCCTAAGGCAAAAGCCTCAGTCAAGGGGTTTGCATGAGCCCAGAGAGTCAATGGGTTTAGCCTGTACTGACCTTTACAGGGAAAACACATCAAAAATTGGAGAATTTCCAAGTAAATTGTTCTCAGCCATTGTGAGGTCAAAAAATAATTAATATATGAAATGTGGAAACAAACCCACCTATGTTTGCTCTCAAAGCAGAGCTGTCTGAAGAGAAGGTAGGTTTCTAAATTCCCATTATAGTGACTGGAGGTATAGTCAGTTAACTCCAGAGAGCAGTTTTGCTCTTCATAAACTAAACATGCACTTCTCAATTTTGTGACTTAAATATTGGCCCCTGAAGATACCCTGGGCTATGCCAGGCATCTAGAGAGGCGAGAGCCATGATGCTGAACTCACAGGAGACATTGCTTCCTGCACTTGCAGCTGGAGGTCAGATGGGACGCCCCATCTCAAATGGTATCTCAAATGATACCATTGCCTGTGATAAGGCGGCTGAATCATGCCCCTGATGGTAGATCAGCTGATTTGATTTTTCACCATGGACAGAAATGTGGTATTAGAAATTAGGGGATTAGGAAATCCTTACGAGAGATGAGTTGCACCTTAACATCTAAAATAAATGCAGTCAAATGAACTCTATCTGAAGAGACAGGAAGCAATAGTCTTCATGCCATTGGCAATATGGCAAGGGACTTTGTCTGCAATGGTTGAGCCTGAGATGGTGAACTATTTACACCTTCTTGAAAAGGCATCAAATCAAACTGGTAATTAATAGGTATCCTTCATTACTCTATTTAAAGGCCATTATAAATATAATATGTGAGTTTTGCATATTAAAATTCTGTGTTTTGTACTTGAAAACCAATTTCATATTTAGATTCTTTTTATTTATATATAAATACAAATATATTTAGATTATAGATAGTTTTCCTATGATGAACTAGAATTCACAGCATATGAATTGCATTCACATGTGTCTTCTACAGCTGTTGACAGCAGCAACCTTTATTTGTCAATATATTTTGAAATTAATTTCCAAAAACATGTATCTTCATTAATTTTTTGTATTGTCCTTGATCAAAAGCCTGAATATCAATTTTTCAAAACCAGTAAGGAGTAATGTTAATGTTCAGCCTTTCTATAGAGTTTCTCTTCTTGGTGTCCTTCCCTTTTCTAACAAGACCACCAGATTTTCTTTCCAGAGTTCAACAAATGCATTGCAGAAATCTGCTTTGCTGCACTTAGCACTGCAGTGTTCAGTTGTTTCTACAGATGAATTTTCATTGTGATATCTTATCATGCCTAAGAATAGATCATCTTCTGTACAGCCACAGGCTAATGAATAGCTTCAAGACAAGAAAAACATACACTCTGATTTTCTGTCTTCCCAGAAACCTAAAAAAATTTCAGTACTGCTAATGTGTACAGTGGCCTTACCTTTCTTTCACTGCCGGAAGAGATTCAAACAAGGAGACATTAATATCTAGTAGCCTCTCAAAAATACATCAGCAACAGGAATAGGTTCATGTCCTGTGTTTGATTTTGTTCATGAACATCTTCACAAAACCTGTTGCCTAGAAATTGGCAAAGGCAGTATCCTTTGATTGTAGTATACTAGATTGGTAGAGTTGAGATGTGTGTAGATGGGAACTCCAGTAATCATTTTATCTTTCCAGGGCCCCAGGGTAGAAACATATTGCCAACAGCTGATACATTTCTATCCTTCTTTTGAAAATTCAAGTGACAGGAATTCCACTGCCATCCTTGGGTATTCCAATACTTAATTATTATTATTATTATAAAGATTTCTTCCTTTCTGACCTAGATCTCCACTGCAGTTCAACCCAACCACAAATATTCTCTCCACAATAGGTACATGGAAAAGTTGTTTTTAAATGTGTCTGTATGAATGTTATTGTAATTAGTAATCTTATTCTCCTGCTCCATTTCTAGTTAGCTGTTCTTTATTCAAACTCTTTACACTCTATATTTTGGGCATTGTAAAACATACAGGTGGTATATAAGTAGTTGAAACACAAAACAATGGAAGAAGTAGACAAACCAAAAGCAAGTGATTTCCATGTGATATTTGAGAGGTTAAAGAAGCCAAATACTGTGACCAAACTACATATGAATAATGCAAACATCTTTAATACTCTGAAAAGATTTCCCTTGTTAAAAAAAACAGCTTTATACCTAATTTTTCTTATTCGTCTGACTGATTTCAGTGACATTGTCATTGTATTATGTTCCTCCAAGTTTTCTTTTTATTTTTTTGTAAATATGAAACATGTGTTCTTAATTATAATGTATATATATAATCAGTGTGGTAACAGTGGATTACAGCTCTTTTGAGTGAATATTTTCTTTCTTCTTTCCTTGATTTTTAATACTCTTCAAGCAAAAATAGATGCATAAAAAAATAGGATTTCATTGAAATGCACAGAAAGAGATTCTCATGTTCTCTCAGGCAAGTTCATCAGTGTTCTTTTTAAACTAATAAAAATCCATTTTAAAGCAGCTCTCTCTTTATCTTCTTTATGTTCCTGGAAGGAGAACTTTAAAAAATCTGTTGGCAACGGTTTCAATAACAACAGAATAAAATTCCTTAAACCTGAACTCCATAATTCTCGGGAATTTTAGTTTTCTCTCCCCCTCATGTTTGCATATTAAACTGAGAGATAATAATTTGCATAAATTCTAAGAGTTTTAGAGGTCATTGTCAGTCTTCAAATTTGAGGTGGCTTAAGTGTCACAACATGCTAATGATAATGCATGCAATTTTACTGGGTCTAATTAATCTTACCATGAATGTGTAAAGCTGCCGGTATTGTCTGCTGAAGAAACGGTACAGGACTGCACTTCCTCAAATCCACAAGAGTCAATGTTTGAGTAGTGAGTTTCATAGAAAATTTATGTCTTGCGTCTCTATTTAGAAATTATTTTATTTGCAGATTTTTTTTCCCATTGGAAGAGCCACCATTAGATTTTTTAAACTTAGTTTTGCTGTGCAATCTTAAGTCTCATATTTCTCTATCAGCAGGAAGACACAAAGAATGCAATTTCTTTTTAATTTCTTTTTTATTCCTTTTCTTTAACACTGAATATTGACAATAGTAAAGGACAAGAAGTTAAAGATAGGCAGGCCATAGACACTTATGTGATCCCTAGGTACCACAAATGGCTAAGTAAATACCAATATGGATAAATTAAAGTCATTTGAAGCCCCTCTGGACAGCCTTTCCATACAGGTGAATTATTATTTTTATATTATTATAATTATAATTATACTATTATAGCACACTGTATGAAATCCTTTATTTGACTGTTAATTGTTGGAATGGTTACAGTGTAGATTTTTTTTTTCCTGGCAAATGTCATTCTTGACCTCAGCTACCATAAATGTAACCTTAAAAATAGCACATTATGCACTAACCATAAATATTGAGAGGAATTTCAGAGTTAGAAAATATCACTTTTTCCAAATAAAATAGTAAAAACTGTCTTGATTAAGGGTGAAATTTGCCCCCTGCAGATCTGAAGGCATGTGAACCACTCAAGTGTCATTTAAATCCTCCAAATGGAAGTGAAGTGGTGAACCTCACTCCAAGCACACATCTTAGATGTTCTTCTTTACATAAAACTTTAGTTCTTAAAATTTCATTTTTAAAATTATAGTGATGTTCAGAGATGTTTAGACACATTTTTCATTGTGTCTAAATACTATTTTCAAGACTATATCTCCAATGAATTTTGTTAATAAAGAAAATAATAGAGCCTCAGGAAATGGTGTTGTGATGGTAATAGACTTTGTTCAGTAAAGCTTCTGTTGTTAATTAAGAAACTTTCATCTTTCAAGTGCAGCATTAAAAAAAATTCTTATTAACAAAGGTATGTTAGGTCAGCAATAAAGTAGATTTCCCTTTGAACATTATATCTAATCAATCCAGAGAGAATTAACACAATTATACTTTATCAGAAACATGTAGAGGGAAGGATCAACAAGGGGGATGGAGTGTGACTCTGGTATTAATTACAAACTGTTTTAGGAAATAATCAATCCTTTGTTAATCAGGTCAGGTATATGAAATGACAAAGAAATTATTTATCAAGCCACAAGGGTGAAAGTCACGCACAAGGGATTGTAGTGATAAGTCTCTGAATTGTAGAGCAATCATACGGGCTTTTCTTTGCATTTTAGGTTGTATTTCTAATTGCATTCTATCCCAAACATCACTAATTAACTTAGAAGGGAAACAGTAAATGCTATAAACCGTAAGAGACATGTGAATTAAACCATCTCATTTTTCAGTGTTCCGGTTAGACTCTCAGACCATATGATTATTATTTTTTTAGTCTTAATTTCTGAATGTATTTGACTTGATTTGATGGAAATAATATATTTAGTCTCTTCAGTCATTCTTGCAATATATCCAGACTGCTTTATTGAAACAAGAGCCATCTGAAAATTTATTGCAAACTGCATAACAAACCCCTATTATTCTTACACAGAGCACTGTAATTTCCAGATTTGACAAGTTCCCTACTCTTCTTCCCAAAACGCAATACAAGTAAACTGGGAAAAAGGAAATAAATCTCACTTTACAAAGATCTTTGGGAATAACTAAGCAGCAAATTAGGCACCATTCTTACAGTCCAGTCAGAAGAATGTCTGAGAGAGGACCTGTTTGTACTATTCTCTATTGCATTGTTATAACATTTAGCTCACAATTTTTCATGCTTATTTAAACTTCTTTGAAAAAGATTCAAGAGTTGTTGGAAGCACTACTTTTTCCCTACTTTTTTTTTTTTTTATTTCCTACTTATTTAGTTTTCTGACTTTTTCTTTGATGTTTTTTAGTTAGTGCTTGGAACATCAAAATCTCTGCATAAGCCTGATGGGTGAAGTCTAAGGATTAATTAATTTCTGTTTCCACTTTTTACCAATCTTACAACTTTGTAGCTGTCATATATTTTGAAATTTGCATGTCATTCCTAGTCTGTATGAGCTGCTGTTTTTTTCATTCTCTGATATGTGGTAGCTCAGTATCTATTAGAGTGCAGCACAGAAACCATCCTTGTTGTACCACCTGGCCAAATACACATGCAGTGAAAGGTTTTGTTACATGGAGTTTTTGTCTCTCAAAAAAAAAAAAAAAAAAAAAAAAAAAAACCAGCAGCTATGACCCCACTGCTTCAAGATGGGTTAATGGCTGGACTCGATGATTTTAGAGGTCATTTCCAATCTTGATGAGTCTATGATTCCATGGTTTTGTGGTAGCTAATGTGAGCCTGATCATTTTATCTGTTATGCAAAATGGAAAGCTATTTTATCATCCAAGGAGGGTTTTGACAGATGAAGAGAGAATGAAATCAAAATTTAGTTGGTTTAGCGGACATGGTGATATTTGATTGAAGATCTGACTTGATGATCTTGGAGGTCTTTTCCAGCCTTAGTAATTCTATGATTTTATGACTGTTGATCAAAGATCTTTTTCCTAGGAATCTTTAAATAGAGAAATTGTTTTCAACCTATTCTTCCCAGGTCAGTTGCTTGATTCTCCTGTTAACATCTATGACAATGTTATTTGCCATTGGAAAGACACCTCCAAGGTTACTAGTTTTAGTGTAGCTTTTAACTACTACCTCACGGAAGAAAAGAGAAAAAGAGATAACATACTATTCCTCTCTTGTGGAGAAGAAAAACAAAAGAAAACAAACAAAAAAAAAAAATCTTTTTCTTCCTTTTTTTTTCTTTTGGTAATAGTTTTTCAACACTGTCTTACATTTTTTCATTTTTCCAGGTGTTGTTTTCATTAATAATATACCTGTCCATTTACAAATCTTTTCGTTCATCTCCACTTTTTCCTCTGTCAGAGATCTGTCTCTGTGATGTTACTGTCTTGCTTGTTGTAAGCATTTGCTGGATTTCTTCAGTCGATCTCCAAGTGTCAGCTGAACAATGCCAATGCCAATTGGCACCCAAACAATATTCACAGTCAAGCCAGAGTCTTAACAGCTAAACATGGGTTTCCTTTATCCAAATCCTCCGAAGATCATCTCCTACTATATTCTGACATATTGTTCATAGAAAGGAAGGCTGATTCTGAATGCTAGAAATAACCTCTGACAAATATACTTGATGTTAACAGAGTACATTTCCATTATTCAAAATTTACCTGCTTTTTTCTCTCTCAAGACCTTCATTCACCAGAATGTCTCTAGGCTATTTTTGTCAAGGTTTGAAAAATGGCTTAGTGCAATTTTTTTTTTTTGATGCAAGTTAGTACAGTGATAAGCACAGTAAAGTCTCCAGGAATAGAAAATCATTAATTTACTTCAGAAAATAAGACTTCTGTGATGAATAAGCCCCATAAGGATTCCATAGTTTTAAGCAGCTTCACTGACAGTGAATACCTGAACTGGCTAAAAGAAAACTAAAACATGTTACTAAACCCGTAATTATTTTATACAGTTAATCAGTAAATAAGCTTTAGAATGGAGGGTGCTTGGCAAAGCTGTTTGATATTAGACTTTACTAAAATGGACATTCTTTATTTTAAACACATTATAGCCCACAATTATAGGAGATGAGAACTAGATGTAGCTAAGAGAAGTGCAGAAGATGGTTTTAGGCAAAATAAATAATTTTGGACTGTCATCACAATCTAGGCAGTATCTTGAGTCACATCCCAGTTTTACATGTATCAATAAAGAAATCAAGCCCTGTTGATGGAAATACTCACAATTAAATAATTCAAGGTGCTGTGATATTTCTGGTCTGACATTCAGCCCACAACTGCAACCTCTGTCATACCAGAAGCAAGACAAAGGCAATCTTTTCCTTTATCCTTAATGATGCTCCATTTTGCCTATTATGCTTGAAGTAATTTTCCCAAATCTCCCAATCATCTTTAAAATCTCATCTCAGTTAAGTTACTCATAAAGCAGTATTGCAATTGAGAAGAGCTTGCTGAAGCAAATACCTGATGCAATATCCTAAATTCACTAAGAACCCAGAATAATGCACTTGTTAGAGTGTTGGGCATGACACTCTAATGTTGAGGGAGATCCTCAGAAACCTGCCAAGTCTTTTTCATTTTTTGAGATTTTTATTGCCAAAATCAAGATATGAGGTGTTCTTCTGCCAAGAATTGTGAAGAGCATATTTGTATCATGTTCTAAGGAATGCGTGAAGCAAGGGTATTAATGACTTCAAGCCAGGGGAAAACATGTAAATGGCCAAATACCTGCTTCTTATCACAACCTCAGGTTATCTGCCAATGTGTGACTTTTGCAAGGGCATGTAGAGATAGGAAAAAGGGGTGAGGTCTTCAAGCTGAAAGAAATTTGGTTTTATTAGATATTAGAAAGGAATTATTTATTGTGAGTATGGTAAGGGAAGAGGTTACCAGGAGAAGTAGTCCCAGAAAGTGTTCAAGCCTAGGCTGGATAGCACTTTGAGCAACCCGGTTGGGTGGAATATGTCCCTGCCCCACCATAGGGGGTTGGAACTAAGGTCCCTTCTAACCCAAAATCTTTCAATGATTCTATGATATCCACATAACACTTGTAGGAAATAAAATTTAAAACATCCCTTTCTAAATTATGGTGATTCCTCAATTTTACTTTCAAGTTACAGTTACATTTCTGGTGGAAACCTATTTGTTCTGGATTTTTGGAACCAACTATAAGAGCTATGACATTATTTGTCTCCAGTCCCAGTTTGAGGGCCAGAGATGAAGAAGGATTTGGCAAATTATTTCCTACTCTTTCTTTCTGTGAACAAATTTAACTGATGAATGAAATAAAAGAGTTAGGTAGAAAAATTTAAATTATATCGTACTTTGGTAGCTGGGGTAATATTAGGCTTATGAAATCAGTAGAATTAGAGTTTTTAAATTCTTCTATGAGTTTTAACATTTGAATTTTATCTTACATTCCACGCAGATCTGCAATGTGACCTTTCTGTGACATTTCTTTTTTAAAAAAATGAGAAAATCAACACTATTTATCCTTGTTGTTCTTCAAGTAATATTATTCTGGACAAATCAAGACTCTGTGCTTAGTTCTCTAAGGCCAAAATGTAGACCTGCAGGAAAATGATAAATCTTTTGGGATTTTCATTTTCACAGAACTGGTAATCTCCATCATGTTAGGAAAGGATTGGAATTTCAGGTACAGGATGATGTGCACAGATACTGCTTTTCTGCTCAAAGGCTTAGCCTGAACTGTCTCCTCATGAGCTCTTGAAACTCAAGAATAGTACCAAATCAGAGAAATTTAAGGTTCTGGCAGTTAAAAAGACCATTAAACTCCGCATGAATGTTAACACTCTGCTTATATATGCCATGAATGCATTGTTCATAGTTCATTGTTCATGCCTCAGCCACAGCAAGGCAGATTTTTTCATTTTCCTCCTAAAAAACATTTTATTTGCAAAGTTAAGGATCCTCCATGCAGAATGATGCATTTTCCTAGCAGCCTGTTTTTAAGGATGAAAAGATTAATTCATTCTTCTCTAGAAATCAGCAAATGGAAGGAAAATAACTGTGCCAGTAAAGGAGAATCAGCCTGCCCAATGGGGACATTCCTTTGTGCACTATGAATTTCCCTGCTGATCAATAAAATATGTAATTTACTTGGTTTGAAGATTGTCTGGAGTGAGATGGCTACAGAGAACCCTTATCCAGCTTTTCTTATCCCTGTTTATTTCTTATGATATGTCCAGAGAAGCAACATGAAATAATCAAAATTAATCCTGACATTTGGGGTTTTTTAACACACCATTAAAAAAACACTTTAAAATATAGAAGTGAAGTAGGAGCCCCTGGACTAAAAGTTAGAATTTCAGTGGTGGGGTTATTAACAAAGAGTTGGTTGGCAATTAATTAATTGCAGCAGCAATGTTCAGCATTGGAAATCATTCACATCTAAAACAGAGGGTCTCAAAGGAACAGGAACACTGAAATGTCTTGGCCAAGATACAAAGAAGAAAATGTAGTCAGGCAAACTGTAATACATAACAGATTGTGTGAACCTTGTTTCATGAATGAATCAGAGCCATGACATCCTTTTGGAGATAACCTACTGGCTCTAAGATGGTGAATTTAGTCCCATTGCTCTTCACAGCTTAATGTCAACCTTATAAAAAAGCTTCGACAATTTGAAAAATAACACAGGAATAAATTGTAAACATGAAACAGGATCCAGAGCTAACAGAGCACAATGGGAAAATCCCATTTCCATTGTCAGTGATATTCTGTTGAAAGTTCTTTAAAGGATCTTCAGAAAGTAGTACTGTAGAGTGCTGAGTTAAATAGTGTAAAATTAATTCCTCCATAGCCAATCTAATAAGGTTAAGAATACAAAATACTCACAAAAAAACCCAAGAAATCAGCATGTTTTTGTGTAAAAATGTGCAGTTTGCATCTTTCTTGTCATCTTCAACAAGGGACTTTTTTGAACATAATGTTATTCCATTAAGTCTTCAGAGAATATGCACAAATACAACTATAGCTTTCGTTGTTCTCCGAGTTTGCCCAGCAGCTGAACAGTTTGGCTAAAATTTGATTTACTGAATCTTGATTGTTGGCTAAGATTCAAGAGAAACAAAAAGTTCACTTGCTTACCACATATTATTTTTTTTCCAGGCTTCTGAAAGCAATTATTTTTACTGATAAATGGAATTATTTTGATGTAAAATGATTCAGTTTTTAGACTGTGGAACCTTGGGATATGACTGTCACCTTGATCCCAGCCAGGACAGGGGTTTTAGGTTTAGACAGCCCTGTGTTCTCTTTTGTTGCATTCACACCTAGTCCATGAGAATTCCAGGCTGCTGGCATACCACACTGATGGGACAGCCTGAGGCACCTACAGAGACAGGAATTCAGCCATACACTAAATCTTTTTGCTGGCTAGCTTTTCACTTTGGGGCCACCATGAGTTCATGGCATGTACTCTGGTTTGAGACACACCTGAGAACACCTATATTGTGCTGCACTGCATGTCCCAGCCACACCTATTCCATTAATATGTGCTTGGAGCCATCCCACCTTTAGTGCCAGTCACAAAGATGTCTGTAATAAGACTCCCTGGATCTTTGAGAGGAACTCAATGACTTGCAATTTAATGGAGTGACCTTGTGACCCAATGACCACTCCCAATAAAGTTATTAAGCAATTATTCAGAAAATTTTTCTGCATATTCTCCATACTATAAAATTAATGGCGTTCATAGCAACAAAGATAGAAAATTATCATAAATACATTATATTTAAATGACTAGTCCATATTTCATGCCTTTATAGCAGTTAATAGAGCATCAATACAGAATGAATTAGAAGCCAAGAGCAGCCAAAGCCCTGTAAGATTACTTCCAAGTTATTTTAGCACTAACGTTTTTTTCTTAATCTTTAATTCACTTTTACTGTAATGTTAATTATGTAAATTAATATAGTCAGAAAGCAGGGAGTCCTTCTGCAAAACAAAGATAAGATTGAGGCTGTTTTCTTCTTCTCAGATTAGGTCTACAACTCAAAAACAAGGTACCTTTACCATTTATACAAGGGAATTCACACCTTATTTTTTGGTGTTGTGCTGCAAACAATTCTATCTGAATCACTAACAGCAGAGGGAAAGGAATCTTAAGGTTGAATAATTGGGGAGGCTGGCAATGACAAAGAAATTGAAAGGCAAATTGAAGGAAGTGTGTACAGAAGTGGACAAAAAGAATAGCAAAAGAAAACAACCTGATTTTTCATTTGGATAACAGAGAGAGGCTGTCAAATGTTTTCACCTCCAGGGCTCTTTTTGAATTAGCACTAGTTTGACAGTTGCTGCTGTGAGGTGCCTCAGGATTAAAAGTGTGGAGAATAAAGATGTCATTCTGACTCCAAGAGAAGATGACATTCAGTAGATCTGTATTGGATTGCATCCTTATCACAGTAAAAAGCATGTCTCACTTGTTCTAGTAAATGTCTTGCTTGCTTTTCTTTTTCCGGACACCAAAAAATGCAGACTGACAGTCTGATTAGCTCTCATAACTTCCATTAATGAGTCTTCATTCAATCACATTTAAGGGACATTTACTCCTCAAGATCGAGGTTATAAAGGACAAGGCAGTAATGCTATACCAATTATTTTCTTCTTTCAGCTGTCCCTATGAAATACAGAAATTACTATGCTATCCAGACAAAATAAGAAAATATTTATCAGGGTCGTCACTGCGTATAAATGTTGTTTCCAATGAGAGTTCTACCTGTAATTGAACTATTTGGAAAGCAGAATGGGTAGTTATATTTTCCAAGTCTGTTTAATTCACATTTATAAATAAGTATGAGGACTCATTAAAACAGGAAAAAAAAAAAAAAAAGTACTGATAGATTATTTTAGGAACTACTCCTAATGCTTCAATTAAAAAAAAAAGCAGCAATGTCCTCCCCTGGGAGGAAAGAATTAACTTGTAGGGAAATTTCTATACAGAAATCATCCTCTTTAAAAATATATATATGATAACAACTTCAAAAGAAAAATGTTTGAAGAGATTTTAAAAAAAAAAAAAAAGGATACTACAAGTATTCCCAGGATACATTCAAAGAGATTAAATCGCAGGATAGCATACTCGATGTTTTCTAAGTGTAAAATCTTAAATTTTTAAAAAAATTCTAATGTTCAGTATTTTGCAGCCAAAGATAACATCATCTTAAGTGGCTAGACCCTTATGACACCATTGATATCAAGGCATCTTCATTTTTTCTGAGCTGCTTCCACTCCCCCCTTTCCCCCCACCATAGTTAGGATTCAATTTTGGTACGCATAAAATGTTAGTAAACTAGGAGATTCTTTAAATTATGTGTTTCAATTAAGTGGCATCTAGATGCTGGGAAAAAAAAGAGTCTTAAAACATGATGAATATGCAATTCAGAGGCAGAAGTACCAACAAAATTTATATCTGCTGCAGCATTAGTCTTAAAACCTACACTTAACAGTGCCCTTTCTGTAAGTATTACCAAATTGGCATAGAAATCTAAGTGGTTTAAAAAAACCAAACCAAAACAATGATGACAAAATCCAGTCAGCCCCCCCCCCCCCCAACAACAGCAACAAAATCTCCATCATGAACGCACAAAACTTTATGGGAAATGTGTATTTTTATTCTTTACCCAGCCTCACTGAGATAATTATTCTCCCTCATGATGCCTTTTGCAGAAAGAAATCATATTCCCTATTCAGGCTGTGCTTAACCTGATGAAATGAGACAAGCATTTTAGTCTCCTTTGGTAAAAAATAATCTGTTCTTTTACATAAACCATTCTATTTTTCCTAAGTTTACTTTCTGATTTCTATTGAAAATGTATTGCTTAATGCACTTCAGTTCCACATTTGCCTTTTTCTTGATGATTTATAATGACATTTTTCAGACATCCTGTGATCAACCAATGTTTTAGTTCCATGCTATTCTGAGCAAAAAGTCCCTAGCTCATCTGAGAAATTTTAATTACTTTTCAAGATTAGTTGATGTCCTAAATTTCTCTATAATTCTATTAATTTCCTCCTTTGATCTAATGATTCTACCATGATACTTAGATTCTGTTCCTGTTGTGCTTTGAATCATCAGCAAATTCTGTGAATTCACATTTAACCTCTATATCCAAATCATTGAGAAACTTTCATCAGCCTCTTATAAGTTCTTGGGGTCCTTTCCTGTTTACTATTTCTGTTTCTCAAGTCCTTTATTTACTTTTAATTTTTTTTTTAAACTGATCCTGGGTTTTTTCAATTTCTGTATTAACCACCAATATGAGAGTTTATGAAGTACATCACTGAGGCAAATTAAATCTATTGCTGTTCCTTTTTTCAGGAAAGTATGCACTTTGCAATAAACAGATCAGATTAAATATTTTGTTGTTTATTACACTATCTATCAACTTTCTCAGGTTATACTACAGCTGGCATATGTTTATAAATCCAAGGTAAAATGGACAGTTTAATTTTGGTTTCTTGGAGAGATACAACTAGTCATGGCCAAAGAACTGATTTTTGTAAAAATATGTTAGTACATCAAATACAGCTGAAATTAAAGTAAAACTCCATCAAGTCATAATATTGGTTTAATAATTTCATTTAACTATTTTTTTATTTTAATATTTCTTGATTTCCTATATTATATTCACTTTAAAACAATTTTTTTTCAAAATTATAGAAGGGTTTTTTTCAAAAAAAATTAAAAGTCATGTTATATCATTTTCCAAGTGTTTTTTTCTGTACAATACCATACAATGCAAATTTGTCCAAGCTGCTCTCATTTCATATCAAGAAAAAAATTGAACTGTTTTTGTCTGAATAGCACTAAATGAGAGAAGAACTATTTGTGTGGAATTTTTCCAGCCAGCTCTTTTATTACCATCCTTAATTTCCTGTGCTGGAGTTACAACTTTAATTAATTTTATAAATGGAATTTTATATTAAAATTCAAGTCATGCTGTGAACATGGCAAGATGCGGACTGGTCACTTCTGGAACCTGCATTCTGCAGGGAGAGACAGGAATAATGTAGGGACTATGGTCTCAGTTGTCCCTCAGCATCTCATTAACCAAGGGCAACAATTTGATGCATGAAAATAATTTTTTAGAGAGCACAGAGCTGACTGAAAGACTATTACTTCTGAAATGGACGAGAGCCACAAAGAAATAACATCTGATCCATCTGCTTTACCTTTGCAATTGAAGAACAAAGCCCATAGCTGCTGGTTGAACTAAAAGTTTGCTTCATTTCTATGGGCATGATAGGGCTCATTTGCGCACCCTACTCCAGATGTGTAAGGCTGATGTTGGATCAGCAGGTAGAGAGTTTTTCTCTCATTCTCTCTGCTTCTACCAGAAAAATGGACTCAAATCCCAGTCCCACTGGGATGGGAAAAATCAGGAGATGAAAAAAAAAAAAAATTCCCTGCTTTATGTATAGCTAATCTGTTGCCATAACTCATTTTTCTGTGATTCTCAAAGGGTGTAAATCAGTAAAATTCCCTTCAATTATATTATTTAGCATTTTCCTTCCTGTGGAAACTTACCTTCAGTGAAAATCTGATGATGTATAACAACTTTTTCACATTTTTAAATGCTTGATTTTTTGTGAATAACACTGATCTTTTGAAATGCAGACTTTCAGGCAACATCTTATGAAAGCAAAGTAGAAGAGTTTCTGCCACAGAGACATGTTCCTTTTTATTCTCTCCTTTTACTGAGCTTTATCTACATGACATGCACTGTAAAAGTACAACACTGCTTTAGCAAATGAAGAATCTAAGGCCTAGTAAATCATCATTCTTCTTACAACTGCAAAAATCACTTCCATGACAAAGAACACATGAGGTATTGAATGATACGCCTTTATTCTCTCCCACAGTTTTATTCTATCTTTCACCTCATATAATTACATTTTTTTTCTGTAAGGCTTTCTTTGGCTCTGTGTACAGTAATCTTATAGTAAAAAAAATTTTTAGAAAGACATATCCTCCCATAGACTGAGTTTGAATGACAGCCAATCTTGACTGCAGAACAGTCATTAAATTTAGAAGGTATTTCAGGTAGGAAAGCTTGATTAATATCAAACAAAGCCCATTTAATGCTACACCCTTTTCAGAATGGAGTGGCACATTTAATAATTATATGAAATGGCTTTAATTTCTAGCACCTATTCCATAGCACTTTCATTTCCATAAGATTGACAGGATAAGAATACTTAATGCCCAAACAAGAAATTCTAATATTCAGAACCATCAAACTTTTGGTATTTTCTCACTGTAACTTCATAATTGAAACAAAAATTGTTTCCTACATTACTTCCTGCTTTCAGTATAGAAAAGAACAAAACAAAAATCCCTCAAACTCCTGATTAAAGCTGTACATTTCCTAGCCCTTCCACTGAGTTATTTGTCCAAAATATGCCAAAACCATTTATTGAAGATACAAAATTCCAGCCAGACAGAAGTATTTAAAGAAAAAATTTGTTTGCATTTTCCTTGTATTTATATTTATTCAACTATTTCTTGCAGTGATGAATAACAAGTGTGTATACAAATAAGAAATCTCCATATGTCAAAGACATGTCAACACATGGAACAAAATATATTATTCTATGCTACATCATAAATGACTATCTGAAACTGAACATGTTATTTAGTTTTCCTTATTTAACTTTCCAAACTGTAGACAACATCCCTTGAATTGACAAAAACGGCCCAGAAATGCTGCCTTTTAAAAAATGGAAGCCACACATTTAGATGATTTTTTCCTGCCACTGCATGCCCAGAAACAAAAGCCTGCTTCAAAAGATTTATTATTTACAAAGAAAAAAAAATGCTACCCCTTTGTATTGTTAGATCCTTACTATAGATTCCCAAACTCTTTGTTCAGAACCAAGGTGTTGGGGGTTGGGTTGATTTCTTATAGAATTTTTTCCCAGAAGTTGCTAAGAAGCTAATGGCTGGGTGCTTTTCGGTACTTATGGGTGCTTAGGGCCAAACAAAAGAAGCAGCTACCCAGAGACATTGATTTCACTTTGCTCGGGGCAGTTTTCTGCTCTGGGGGAACTGCCAGGGCTGCTCGTCTGGGTGCGGCAGAGAGCTCTCACTGTATGCAGCCTGTATGCAGCCTTGAGAAAATCAAGATATCTCTCTATCTTCTTGGTGATCCCTTTGCTTGCTCAGAATCCTTTCCAACATATTGGAAGTTGAGGGCAGAATAATAAAAACAGGCAGAAGAAAGGCAGAAGAATAAAAGGAAATGGGGCAAAATAAGTTAAAGGAGTCATGGAATTGTTCTTGTGCTAACTCAAATGTTCCAGGGCATTCCCCAGCACAGCATTTTGGTTGTGTGCTGAACTAAGTTCTATGCCATGCAAGACAACAAATGAATATTTTTAAACCTTTTAAAAAAGAGGAAACTCCATGAACTTTCCACACTTATCATCTCCCATGTTCATTCATTCACACTTGTAAAAGAAACAAAACTCACTTCTAACTTTCTCATGTTCCTCTGGTCTTTGGGGGATAAATACAGGAGATGTACTCACTGGCAAGAGTAAAAAAAAAAAAAAAAATACTGAGCTGGATTAAATTTAATAGCTTGTTGCGGCCATCAGGTTCCACCTCAGGCGCAGATTTCGCCGAGGTGGTTCCCCACTCCCGGCGTGGCGTCCCGGAGTGATCTGACCCCACAGCTAGCCAGACTCCGGCGGGCTGCATCAATAGCTGTGACATCAATGTGTTGTTTCCATCTCTGGATGTCCAGAATTATTTATTAATTGCATCCTTTTGAAAAATTATCTACTTGATGTCGGTCTGAATTAAACTGTGTGTTGTATAAGTGTTCTTGATTGATGCCTAACAGAGGTGCAGAACATGTACTCTGCTTTTCATTATATGGGAGTAAGGATTTTATAAGTAATAGGTTAATTGGAATAAGTAATTCTGGGAGCACATAGAAAATTCTTGTTTTCTGCAGTGAATGACCTTACTTTGGTGTCAGGTGTCTCTTTCTTAACATAAATTTGAAGTATACTTGCTAAAAATGTACTCTGTTCTGTGATTTAGTTGTAGTTTTCTTTGCACACCAAAGGTAGAAATAGTTCTTGTAGAAGAGTACTACATGCCATAGAGCAAGAAAAATAACTGTATTTTCACTTTGGACATAAAAAACAGTATTCCTGTTTGATGAACAAAGAGGGCTGACAATCAGATGTGTCATCTCTGCAAACACTCATAAGGTTAAGATTTGAAAGATCAGGAACAATCGAATAGGACAAAGAATCCCAAGTTTCATTTTTTTACATCCCTTTCTGACCTCAAGATTCTTTGTAAAGAAATACAACACTTCAGAAATTACTAGTTATAGAATAACACCCTATGATCATTTTAATTGTTTTATAATTATCAGTCAATGAATACCAGAATTAGAAATATAACCCATTCCTTACAGTCTTCCTAAACCTAACCTTCATATTGGTTCACACCACACACCTGAAATTGTACTGCTCAAGGTTTATTGAGATCTCTTTGGCTTGCAAAATCTGAAAGAAAAATTCTTTCTTTCAATAAGTATTAAAGAAAGGAGATTAGAGGAGAATTTCTATTTTGGGAGGGGGATTAAATTCATTCCTACTTGTTATTATCTGTTGCTTTCTCACCAGATCATTTTGCATAATAATCCAGAATTTCTCCCTCAACAGTTTTCTGTTCAGTGTATTGACCCCTGAAATGTTTATGCATTTCAAAAATAACTACACGAGCTGAGACTGATTTTTTTGTATTATTTTATTCACTTTCTTTACTCTTAGAAAACTCCTTTAAATTTAACCAGTTTGAAAAGATCTTTCAATCATCAGTAGCATTCCCTCAAGTGCCTCCATTTTGAGGATAAACATTCAAGTCCATGATTTTTGCTTTTTGTTTGATACCTTTTACAATGAAAGAAGTAAAACACAGCAAGATATAAACTTTTCCTGAAAAAATCTGTTGTGTTGGCACATATTCAGAAAATACTCTTATTTTTAGATTTTGTTTGGTTTTGTCCCACCTTTCTTGCTTCTTAGAAAAGTGGACATTTCTAAACTTATAGAGATATTTATTGTTTCATATGTGCTGCTCAGGGACACACAGTTGTGATTAAAGTTGGCCCTTTTTTGCATTGTTAAGAATTTTTCCATATTCCAATACTAAGCTAGGGTTTGCATTATGCATCTCATTTCTGTCACTTGTGCTAAAGGAAAGGTATGCTGTAAAGGATAGTGAATTTGTCCTCTTGGGTCCTGTTCTTGGCAAATGAAATCAGAATTCTGTTAAGCAGTGTTTTTCACACACTTTACTTGGAAGAAAATGCTGAGCCCACGTTCTCTTTCATGAATAAACTTCATTGAGCTGCATTAATCTATTAAATACACAGAAACACTGTTGTAACAAACCCTGGCATAGAAAGGAAGAGCCCAGGTGACTTAATAAATCATCTCCCATTCATCACCTTTGACATGCAGCAAAATGTGTTCCAGAATTGGCTTCACCTCCATTACTGGGATCCTGAGCAGAGGTGCTGCCTCTGCCACATTGTGTATTACCTGTTCCACATGAACAAGACCATTAAAATAAAAGAGGGAGAGAGAATTAGATAAGAAGGAAACCCAGCCTTTCTTATTTCTTCTCTCACAGTCATCCCACTGATGCAAATATACCTGTTTCTGCCTTCTTAATGTTTGAGAAATGATCAAGTTATTTACAGTTGGACAGGATTTTATGTTCCTATCATTCCCATAGCAGGGATCTAGGATTCTTCAGTGATACACTTCTGTATCTGAACAGCATACTTTTGGCTTAAAACATCTTTGGGGTAATGAAAACCATCAGTGAGTGACAGTAATCATAAAATGACACTTACCTCCTGATTGAAATTGAAGGTGATATCAAGAAAAAGCTAATTGAGGGACTACTCTAGACTAATGTTATCATTCTATGATCCAAAACGGAGGAAAGGATTTTTTTTCTATCCCATTATCCCTTTTCTTGACTTTTAATTCAAATGGGCAAATTCTCCTTCCCTCACCTATTCCTTTCAAAGAAATAGGAAGGAGGCAACTCCCTTGTAGATCTGCTTTCCATCCATGTTTGTGAAAAACAAGGTGACAAATGTATCAGTTCTTTCCAGAGCATTGCATAGAACAGCATTCCTGCAGTAAAAAAGCCTATATACAAAACAAGTTTCTTCCAGGGGTCCTACAGGACATCTCCAAGCTAAAGCCAGTCTTTGTAAAACACAGGAGTAATTTCTGAAGTCAGCTATGAACCTGGCTCCAAGAAAATCTAAACAGGCACATTGGAAGATCATAGAAGTGTTAAGTTTGGAAAAGACCTTTAGATATCAAGTCCAACCCTCAGCTAAAAACCACTACCATTGTTCACAAACCAGGCCTTCAAGTGCTATAGCACATGCTTTTTGACTGTTTCCACAGATGGTGACTACTCTACCACTTTCCTGGGCAGCCTATTCCAATGCTTTACAACCCTTTCTGTGAAGAAATTTTTCTTGATATCTAACTAGTTGGGCTCTGGCAAACTGTGAGGCTATTTCCTCTCATCCTATAACATTTTCTGTGTGAGGAGAAACTGAAGCCCCCATTACTGCAGCCTCCTTTCAAGCAGTTGTAGAAGGCAATGAACTGCCTCACAGGCATCCTTTTCTCCAGGCTAAATGTCTCAGCTCCCTCAACTGCTCCTCATTGCTCTTGTGATCCAGACATTTCCCCAGTTCTGTTGCCTTCTTTGGATATGTTCCAGCACCTCAATGTCCTTCTTGTAGTGAGAGGCCCAGAAGTGAACACAGGACTCAAGGTGCTGCCTCACCAGTGCTGAGTACAAGGGGGAATAGTCACTCCCTGGGGTGGTAGTGACACAGATGGCGTTTGGCCTTGTCGAACATCATACAATTTTCTTTCTCCCATCAATCCAGCTTGTCCAGATCCCTTTGCAGGTTCTTCCTATACTTCAGCAGATCAACACTTCTGACCAGATTGGTGTTGTCTATGAAATTGCTTAGGATGCATTTGTTTCCCTCATCCAGGAAACACTGTTTTCCCTCATCCCTCATCCATGAAGATGTCAAACAGGGCTGGTCCAAACACGAGGCCACTTGACACTAGCCACCAATTGGAATCAACTCCATCAGCCTCTACTCTCTGGGCCCAGCCATCCAAACAGTTCTTTACTGAGGAAAGAGGACATCCATCCACACTATGGGAAGTCAGTTTCTTCAGGGAAATGCTGTATATACTCCTTAAAAGGACTCAGCTATTATTTGATAATGAAGAACCCTTACTACAAGATGGGCCAATATTGCTATATGAGGTTAAATAATCAGGAATTTATGTTGAGCAGCAAAGGAGGAAATAAACAAGTGCATTTTTTATACTTTCTTTTCTTTTTTTTTAATAATTCTTTTAGACATTCTAGAACAGATGTAGAAGGTAAAACTGAAATGACTGAAGTTGAAAAGGAATTCAAAGGTAAAAAATAATATTTTCCATTACATGAATCTTTTCTCTGTCCCACATTACCTGTGGGATCTACAGATATTTTTGTCAGTGCCGAAGTGGAGGGGAATGAGCGCTGGTGTGAGGACAGATATATTACCCAGAAAAAGAAGGAAGGGAACTTCTTAAATTTGTTTCTTTTATGAAAAAAATATACTGGTGAACTAATCGCTGTGCATGAAAAATCTCAAGAATATAGTGTAGTTATCAGTTGCCAACTTGCTATATTCTTATCTGCACCCATCCAGCCTCATGAAGAATTTGTGTACATGTCTTTGTCATTACATACATCTACTCCCTGCAAAAGTCAAGGCAGGAGGGAAAGAGTTCTTAATTAAGACAATTAGAGCAGAATTTCAAAACTGAAATTATTTAATTTCTGTGACATGAGGTCAGTAATCCTATTAGTTGTTAATGCATTTGTATTCCCCAGGCAACCATGCTGGCAGCATTATACCTGCACACTCACAGTCCTGGGCTAGCATTGATTGATAAGTGCACTGCGTCTCCATTGTAGTGATGATTTACTTGTGGAATGGGATTATTCTTGTGTAAACAGTAGATAAAGCTCCATGCTTTTTTTTTTTTTTTTTTTTTTTTTTTTTTTTTTTTTTTTTTTTTTTTCTGATGGTTGGCTTTTGCATGGAGTTCCAACTCAGCAAGAAGGGGCCACGGAGATACTTCAAGGAGAGAGGGAAGGAGAATAATGGACAGAGAGAATATGTCTGCTAAAAATCAAAGTTATATGGGAAACACATCAAAGGCAAAAACTCTTGAGTTTTCCAATACTGCTGCTATGGCATCCTGAGTCAAAGTGAAATCTTTATGTTCTTTTTTAGTTACTCTCATAGGTTGCATCTGGGACAATCTGCTCATTTGACAGTGTTGATACACTGTCTTGAAGTTTGTAAGCCAGTTTTTTTTCCAGCCATGCTACTTCATCTAAAAACTAACTAAATAAAAAAAAAATTACCTCTAAACCATGAGCTCTTCCTACTCATACAGACTCTGGACTCTCTGTAAATAGAAAACAGAAACACATCACATATATTTTTGCTTCTAATTGTTGAAATAGCTCAGTTGGTTGTATGTCTGGGTGTATTATAGATAATTGCACTAGTTCTCCACATCCTTACTTCCTCGTGGTCCTTTGAAAATGAATTTGAAAATGAATGCTTTGCTTTTGAAGCTACTGTTTTCCAACAAGAAGCTAATTTTTTGTTACTTATAATGTAACAGTACCCTGCAAGGGGAGGCATAAGCAGACAAGGAAGAGGTCGATGCTATGGTGATGCCTTTTCCTATATCATGTCGTTAGATCTGAGCTAAATGTTGCTTTGGGCAAATACTGCAGATTTCATTTTTCTTCACCTGTTAGAGGACAAAGCAAAGAGTAGCAGAATAATGTTTAGGACAGCAAGGTGCTTGGAAGAGAGGATGTGTGGAGAAAAAGAGGCACCATCCTTGAATTGCCTTCTTAAAACACAAGAAATGCCCTACCAATATTTCCAAAACTTATTCCTTCTCTGAAAGTAGCAGCATAAAAAGCTCTTTAGGGAGGATATGCAAGTCTAAACCTTGAATGGAGATGACTTCTTCCAAAGTTATTGTAGTAGGGGTGTTAGCAGTACATATCTCCATATTCCCATTTCATATCTGTTTAAAACTTTCTGTTGTCCAAATCACTAAGATTAAAAATAAATAAACCTACACACACCCCCAAAAAATACCCCAAACCCTAAAACTAAAGCACAAAACCCCTCAAAACTTTCCAACAAAACAAACAAAAAACCCCACAAAACAAGTATTTTCCAGGGGTCCTACAGGACATCTCCAAGCTAAAGCCAGTCTTTGTATAACACAGGAGTAATTTCTGAAGTCAGCTATGAACCTTCCTGGATGGAAGGGAAGATCTTGCTAAACTGCTCAGAGCATGAACACTGATAAAGCTAAATCAGGCCAGCAGAGATTGTTTAACTAGATCTGGGAAACCTCCAAGGATGTAGATTCTTCCTCCTGTTCCTGTAGATCCTTCCTCCATATGATCCTCTCAGAGGGAAAGATCTTTTCAATCTAGTCCCCCAAGCTTCAGCTTGTGTCCATTACACTTTGATTTAGCATCTGCCACTTAGAAGAATTGGACTCTGTAAACCTTGTAACTGTTCTTGAAGCAATTCCAGGATGACATTAGACTTCTTCTTTCATTCACCTTAGTCACATTAAATATCCACATCTTTCTCTATCTCTATCTTTCTGTACTCTAGGGCCTTAATAACACTTGTCACTCTGCTACCTCTGGTTTTGTGACACGTTTGTTCAATTCGAGAGGTCCAAGACTGCACACTCTTTCAGATATAACTTCATCTGCACTTGTGAGAATAACATCCACTCTCAGCCTCCTGGCTCCTACTGCTCTGACTGCTCCTCATACTGTGTACAAATATGGACCATGCATTCTTCACAGTAAAAGTGCTCCTGGCTCCTGCTAAATATAGTGTTCACCCACTGTGCCCAGGTCTTTACAGAACTCCTATTTCAGTCTGTCTGTTAACAGCTGTAATGATAAATGGCTTAATTCTGCTCATGTGCAAGACATTGCTCTTCTCCTTGCCAAAATCCATGAAGTTTCTGCTCATTCAACCTTACAGTTCATCAAAGTCCCTCTAGACTACAGCTTTTTTATTTGTTTTGTCACTCACTCAATAGCATAGTATTGACTTTGCTCATTTAATGTCTAATTTGTCTCATCTAATTTGTCTGCCTAATTTCTCTAATCCTTTTTGAACCTCTTGATACTCTGTGTCTCCACGATCTCCTCTGGCAACGAGCTCCTGCATGTTATTGCTTCACTCATATTGTTTCTACTTCCAACAAAACCCAGAAATTTTAATGTTCAGAGCAAAGTCTGAACACTTCTAGGGACTGCAATTATTTGTACTGTTACAACATACATTGCGGTTTCCTCAAAATCTGTTTATCTTTATTTTTTTCACTGTGATGCAGTATATGATTGTCATTAACATTTGAGTTCCATGGGGACATGGTTCTCCAAATATGAACTGTTCAGATCTACTGCTTGTCTTTCATCATTAAGTCCCTAATTCAACATAACACCTAAGCACATCCATCAGCACATTCATGGCATGTTTTCTTGAATAATGATGATGTATGCACCGCTGAATTAGTGTCTAAATGGAGAAACAGTTCCTCTGTTTTTGGGTTGTTTTTTTTTTGGGTGGTTTTGGGGTTGGGGATTTTTGGGTTTTTTTGTTGGTGTTTTTTTTTTTTTTTTTTTTTTTTTTTTTTTTTTTTTTTTTGGGGGGGGGGTGTTTGTTTTTGTTTAATTTTCTCTGGGTGCATAATGAAGCAAGATTGCAACAGGTGCATATTATGTATCACAGCATGGTGGAAAATCATAACTATGGGAACACCTATCTGTTAAATGGCGAAATTGAGGAAAGAGAAGGGTGCCAGTGCAGTCAAATGCATCCCTTCTTTGCTAGAGAGAGATTGCGTGAAAATCACTATGCTCTTTTAGAACTTAAAAGAAAACGCTATTTATTTCTTTTAATTCTGTTCAGAGAGACAGAAAATTTTCAGAGGAATATCTACATCATGAGGAAAAGAGGATGCTTTGTGTCACTTATCCAAGTTGTCAATAAGAATGCTATTTCAAAATCAAGTGATTTATCAGGGAAGGAAAACAAAACAAATCAGAAACCTTTCCAAAGGGAGTTTCATTCTTCAGATTCTATTAGAAGTGTTTCTGTATGGTAGATATGGTATGTATAGACTTTCCATAAATACTGTCTAATCTGTTTTGTTTTTTTTTTTTTTTCATTAAGAGTGGTAGTAAATTCTAAATTATTAATGGACAATTCAGGTTAAAAAAGTCAAAAAATCATGACAAAGAAATTAGCTAAAGGGAAAAAGAAAGATGAGAGCCAGTGGAACTTTGACTTCACCATATTGGTATCCCAATATTTTCTGTTAAAATAAACCAGAAATAGCAAATTCTTCTTGTATTTGAACCCCTGACATCTTTGGAGGGTTCTGAGATATCAGCACAGATGAAAATGCAAAGAATGGAAATTAAAAAAACCAAACTATTGAACTATGTTTAATATCTAAACCTGTTCTTCTGACAGTGATAAACCACTAATGTAATTAAAGTATCTAAAATAAATGCATACAGGTAATTTAAGATTTTTTCAAAATATGCATTTAAATTTCTGTTGATTAAGGGAACATGACAGACTTCTTTGGTTACCTTTTCCAGTGTTTGTCTACCTTCCCAGTGAAAAGATTTTCCCTCCTGCATTGCCCCCTTTTCTTCTGCATGCTTCTGGGAAGGTCACGAATATGTCTTCTCTAAACCCTTCCATTAGGTAGCTGAAGACCACAATAAGATTTCACTTCAATTTGTCTTTTCAAGGCTGTCCAGAAGCATCTCTTTCAGTGTCCGATTGCTTATACAACACACATTCTCGAGTCTTGGACTACCTTCAGAGGTCTAGTGCTGGACTTGCACCAGCAGGTGAATATCTGTGCAGCGCAGAGCTCAGTACTGCACACGTGCTCACACCAATTTTGGTCAAATTCTGGAAGAACGTAGAGAATTAAAGACACAGTAAAATCTGTGCAAGTCTTTTTACTGCAAACAGACACGTCATAAAGCCCAATTCAAGAACCATACCAGAATACATTTAAGTGCATCTTTCGGTTAGCATAGTCCTTAATAGATTTTTAAATTGAGACCTTGATTAGTAATTTTAATTTGTAGCCACAGAAAGAGTCAGAAATTAAGTTAGTAGATCTCAGCATTTATTAAATTTAAATTATTGAATCTTTACTTGCTTTTATCCTAAGGAAATAAAAAGCAAGTAATAAAAATGAAGCCACCTGAAATATATTTGTTTTACATTTTCTTACTCCATTTTCTCCATGCAAAGTCAAAAGTGCATTAAAAAGTAATATTGTGCTGAGCTCACAAATATGCAAACGCCTCTAGATATCTTGTCTCAATAAAGTTTATAGAATGCATTCCCAAAGGTCTGACAACAAAACAGAATAAATCGCAGGGCTCATAAAAAGATAATGCATGCCATTTTTTTGCTTACATAAACACAAACAAATGCAGCAAGAGGCAGGAGTGACTCTGAGAGGCCTCTTCCTTTCAAACTAATTTCTCTTATCATCACATACATTTGTAATGAATTATCACTACCTAAGGCAAAAATAAATAAAAGATTTTGTAAAGCACATGGACATTTGAAAAAAAAATCTGCATTCTTGCAAATTCTGTGGGAAATCATCTTTGCTTCCTTTCCTCAATTCAGATTTGCTGTTGAGGATCATATCCTATGGGGACCGCACTCTACAAAAGAAAGAGAAACAAAAGGGACAGAAAAAAATACCCATTGCTACCATACATCAGAAAATCCCCAACAAAGTCCATTGTTAATTTATAAAGAAACAAAAACATACAGATTGATATTACAGATTCAGACACAAATATCCCAGGTAAATCCTTCCCTACATCACAGATTGAGAAAGCTGCTTTCCTCTTCTGTGAGCAGGACCTTTATTCAAAAAGTGAGAAAAGTCAGGGTATGTTCCTAGTCAAAAATGAATCCTGCAAAAAACCTACATAACATTTAAGCCTTATTAGCTGAGTTACAGATGTCTGACCAGAATTGCTAGTGTGTGGTTATAGTCTCCCTGGCTATAGATGTACAAATTTTATTTATAGACATTTTTAAATGGTAAATGTTGGTGGCCAATCTCAAGTGGTGATTTCCAGATCTCAGTATTTAGGCCTGCCTCATTTATGTCTTCGTTGGTGACCTGGATGAGGGGATCAAGTACACCTTTAATATGTTTGCAGGTGATACTGAGTTAGATGGGAGTGTTGATCTGCTGGAGAGCAGGAAGGCACTGCAGAGGCATCTGGGCAGGCTGGATAGAATGGACGAGGCCAATTGTATGAGGTTACAGAAGACCAAGTGCCAGGTCCTGCCCTTGAGTCACAATAACCCCCTGCAGGGCTACAGGCTGGGGAAAGAGAGGTTGGAAAGATGCCTGGCAGAAAATAACCTGGGTGTGCTGGTGAACAGCAGCTGAACATGATCCAGGGTGTGCCCAGGAGGCCAAGAAGGCAAGTGGCACCCTGGTCTGGATCAGCAATGGTGTGGCCAGCGGCATCAGGGCAGGGATTGTCCCCCTGTACTGGGCACTGGGGAGGCCACAGCTCTAATCCTGTGCTCAGTTCTGGGCCCCTCACTGCAGGAAAGACATTGAGGGGCTGGAGCGTGTCCAGAGAAGGGCAACGGAGCTGGGGAAGGGTCTGGGGCACAAGTCTGATGAGGAGCAGCATAGGGAACTGGGGGTGTTTTGCCTGAAGAGAAGGACATTCAGGGGTGACCTCATTGCCTTCTACAACTGCCTGAAAGGAGGTTGAATCGAGGTGGAGGGTTGGTCTCTTTAATCAGTGGGAGATAGGATGAGAAGATATGGCCTCAAGTTGCAACAGGGGAGATTGAGATTGGATATTAGGGAAAGATTCTTCACAGAAAATTTATCAAGCTCTGGAACAGGACAGTGTTGGAGCCATCAGCTTTGGAGAGGTGTAATTTGAAAGACATGTACTTTAAGGGACTTGGTTTAGCAGTGGACTTGGCAGTGTTCAGCTAATGGCTGGATTCAATGATCTTAAGGGATTTTCCCAACCTAAATTATCCTGTTCCACAATTCTATGGAAATAACCTCTTCACCTTATATATAAATATTAAGTATGAATCTTTGAGACACACAGAAGTCAAAGGAATTGTCTGAGACCGCAATGAACTCAAGATTAGAGTCACCATTCAGAGTGCTTCCTTGGTCATCATCCAAAGGTCAAACTTTTTATGCCCTTGTACCTGGAGACAGAAAAAAAGATATCTAAGCTTTACTTATTTTCATCTGACCCTCAAATAGAAATGTCATGACTACACATCTCAAGTGAACATAATAAAATAGCTATTAATTTTGCATACCTTAAATATTATATTAAGTATCAAACATAGCAAATTAAAATAAGTGAGTTTGGGCTATTGTATCTTTGCTTCTACTTTTCCTTGGATATACATACTGCGGATACTTAATTTAAAATCTTTCTCCTTGATCAGTGTTAAAAATTTCTTAAATTGAATGCATATCTTTGCTGTTTCTGATGATGTAATTTTTCATTTATATATTGATTTAAGATTCTATACCTAAAATGAGTGCCAAATAGATGGCCTATTTTTGGTCCATCTATAAAATTATCGAGAAGTTTTACATTCACTAAGAGTAAAGGGGGGTTGGGGGGGAAGAGCAAAATTATCAGAAAAAGAGTAAAGAGAGAAAGCAAAAAAAATTCCAATCCATTAATCTTTTTGTCTCAGATTAATGTAGGCAGCACTGTCAGAACTAGTTAGACCTAGATCATATTTTCCCCCATCATTTTTTTTTCATAACTTTGCTGATATTGAATCTGAATTTTCATGGCATGAGCTAGTATTTTAATACTTGCTATTTTATTCTTAGCTGTATTCATCAAGTCCTGAATAGATGGTATTGGATTTTTTGTTATTTTGGTGGGATTTTTCTTTACAATATACCTCTGAGAAATAAGACTCTCGCCAGGATGCTTTTCAGTATCTTGCAATATGGTTGGTGTGTTATGATTCTTCCATTCACATTGTAATAACTGCTGCAAAAGCAAAGCAATGTCAGCCTATTTTGCAGAATTCCTACTTAATAAGTACTCTTGGACATGCAACTTCCATTATCATCAGTAATGGAAAAATTACAATGTAAATCAGTGTGATGTTTCAGAATATGGTTAATTTGCATTTTATATGTGAGTTTAAACTTCCTGAAGGTATTTAAAATTAAACTGTAAAAGAAGGGAAAGATATTCAGTACAGAATTTGAGGTTCTTTCAGCAGCTGGATTACAAGCAAGAAACCACATCATTCAATTTTTAAGACCTCAAGGTATCCTATTATGAAACATGTCTCATACATCTATATATAAATATTGATATGACTTACAAACGTGTAGATGGAAAGGGATTTCTATTTTTTGCTACTTTTGAATGCCTACCTGCTGTACAGTAATTACAATGGAGCTCATTGAAGTCTTTTCACTGACTTTGGGTTTGTGGTTTCCATTTACTAAATTATTACCTTAGACTTATAGCACCTGAGATTCTCATGTGAACCCTGTTCCAGTTATAAGCAGGGCCAGGAGATTCTGTGTTGCATGGATTCAGTTTGGAGAGATTGTGGGCTGAAAGATGGGTAAACAGTAGAATAAAGCTGTCTATATATCCTGGTTGAACTGATTAACTCTCCCATATGAATGAAGCCCTTCAGGCACACAAGTGACAGATAATACATTAGTAAAAATGTGCCTGCACCAAAATTACCTTTCCCTTACAAAGAATGTAAGATACACCATTACAAAGTACTTATATAACTCCATAACCTGCCTGTTTTAGGGGGTGCATCAAAATGCAGGGGTTGTCACTTGAGAATCATGCTCATCAAAGAAAAAATTATACTCAAACCAGCTGTGTAAGGGCAGTGAGCTGAGATCAGATTTCTCTCTCTGGAAAAGAAACCAAAGTTACTAATTTGGGTTCAGGCTGTACTCTGGGGCCATTTAAAATGTTCCTGCAGTCCAAAGCCTGAATCTGTTTCTCCAAAGTTTTTTACCTCCAAAAATTGGATTTCTTTCAAAGAACCCCCACAAAATCCAAGCAAGATCATCTCATGGTCACTTCTCTGCTTACTGCCTCTTCCCTCTTAAACACTACAATGTTATTGTGTCTGAGGACCAAATTAATAGAGAAGGCTCAATAAGGGGTGCTGTAAGACTGCCCAGTGCTTCTAGCATGTCTCTAGCCCATCTATGGCATGAACATATCCTTCAAGAGAACACACACCAAGTAATAACAAATATCATAGAATTACAGAGGAAGAAAAGCCTTAGATTCATTTCTTCAACATTTTTAAGGACAACTGGTAGCTGTATAAGATATATATATATTATGTATTATATATCTTTTCCTCGATTGTTCTCCTCTCAGTGTTCATCATTCCTGTCCCTTCCCTAAAAGACACTCAGTCCACAGTTGATGAGGAACATGGGCATCTGTTTAGGACAGGAATGACCTGATTATTTTTCCTGCTTTCTGTTACAATTTCCTTTCACTTTCTCATACACATGTAAGACCATGCCTCCCATTGACTGATTACTGGCAGGTTTGATTATAAAAATAGCACTCTGCAATTCAACTGGGTTGCAGGCAACAATGAAGGATTTGCTGGAGATATATTCTTTCTTTGCAGTCCCATTTATCAATGTACAGTTTCTCACTTGCCATTTATCATCTGCTTTTCTGTGCTTCCCTCGACATCTGGAGGATTTGTAGTCTGCTAAGTGGAGCAAGGCCTTGTCTTGAATACCTTACCATCCCTGTCTCGGTAACATACTCCTGATTTTTCCCCAGTTTAACTTTTCTTTAAATAAACTTGACAGGTTCAATATATCCTCACTGCAAAGAATATATTGAGGAGAGTAGTAAGCAATAGAGAACATACTAAAAAGCTACAGCCCAAGGAAAACAACAGTGAGACAGAGAGAAATGCACCTCTAATGCGTGTATGAATTTATAATAAAAAGCAGTAGTGATAATTGCATGTCTTTTAACTCGAGAGGACCATAAAACAGTGTGATTGAGTATACAGATGAGTGCCAGGTGGAAAAAGCAGGTCTTCTGTTTTGCAAGTACTTTCAGGATCTAGAGATGTGGGATGTAAAGATGCTTCTTGCTCTCATTAGTTATGAAAGAAGTAATGTGTCCTGGCATATTTGAGAATTTTACAGGATGTCTAAATATCTCACTACCTTACAGATGTTCCAGTAGTGAATATCTGAGAAATAAGGAGGATAGAAAAGGAAAAAAAATAAAAAAAGAAGAGGACAACTGAGGGGGCAAAAAAAGCAACAGAACTACAGAACTATAATAAAACAGTCTTTCATAGAAATTGAGTTAATAAAAGAGTTATAAATTTGGAATCATTGTGTTTTGATAGTGACCTTTCAAAGTTTCTTTTATTTTCATTTCCAAATGTCAAAACAGGGTATTTTGACAATTCCAAACCATGATATATTTTCTTTAAAATTGAAATGTGATATTTTTCACAACTGGTCCCTTTCTGCAGATGGGTTCCCTTTTGAAGAAAGTTATTATTTCCAGGGTTGAGGATGAAAAACAAAAGGTAAAGAATTTCTGGAAAATTATGATATTCTTTACCAGTAAAGTACATGCTTGACCGAACATGGCCTACCTGTCCAGTTTCAGAAAGCAAAAGGTCAGGGTCCATGTGAGTTTAAGCTTCACCTGGTAGCTCAGCCTAAATAGCACCTTAAGCAGTAAGGGCATGATGTGGTGGGAAGTGGTCGGCCCTTAGTGTCCAGCAC
This sequence comes from Certhia americana, assembly GCA_018697195.1. NCBI lineage: Eukaryota > Metazoa > Chordata > Aves > Passeriformes > Certhiidae > Certhia > Certhia americana. The sequence continues at coordinate 31,920,335 of CM031857.1, read as the reverse complement.
CTGGACTAGCCAACTCCCTGACCTGGCCACCAGGTGGAGGAATTATACAGAAGAAAGTGTTTTCCCTTCCCAGCTGTTACCGTGTGCATTGACATTTATTTGAACGGCTTCAGCATTTTGTCTGTAGCCAATGTACCAAAAGCTGGCAAAGTCTGATGGCTTGTCTTGAACTTGCATCATCATGGAAAGGCTATCTGGCACTGCTGGCTGAAGGTTTGGGATGTCACTTGGAGAGGTGAGCTCACTGTACCTGTTGCAGACTAATGTGGCATTAGAAGAACATCCTGGGCAGCTTCACAGGGGATCTTGCTGTGCTGCTGGTGCTGCCCCTGAGCTCATCAGGGTTTTCACAGAGTCAAGTTCACACTGAGGAATGAGCTGACACCCTTCGAGGGGGGAACTCATATATCACAGCTCCTTCTCTATTTGTTTTGCATCTCCAGACTTTGTGTGATACTTGCCACAAATGTTTTCAGGCACCTCAGCCATATATCATTGGAACACAGCCCCACTGTTTGTTTCTACACCCAAAAAACATCTCACATACTGCTGCACAGCAACATAAAGCTCATGGGTGGGACCTAGGTCTTACTGAGTCATTTTGCAGTTAGGTTTTAACTAAAACATCTGCCTTGCTTATGAGCTGCTTTCTTCTTTCAATTTCCCTATAAAAGTCAAAAGTAGATCTCAATATTTTGAGATCTCTGTCCATCACTCAGACTCTCTATTTTGAGTTTTTGATGCTGACTGTCATAGCAGTATCTGATCTCATTGCACACCAAATTAATAAAAGCCAGTGTCCCAATGGACTGGGAGGAGGAACAACATGACAGAGCAGAGTCTTAAATGGTGTCACTTATGACAACTTCATCCAAACTGATAGAAATGTGATGGTTTTCACCAGCATCCAGGAGTTCCATCCTTCTAAAATGAAATCCCACATCTGTTCACCCCATTATCATTTCTTCAGAGGGTTCATATACCTTCTCAGTATACGCATTATGCTAAATTTTTATATGTATTTAAAAGTATATGGAAGTTCTTTCAAAATATTCTAATGAGGCAGAAGTACTCAATTAAAAAGCAAGAAAAAACTGTAATAGCAACAGAAAAAAAACAGTAGTAGTTCAAGTAAAAGAATTTCTTGCCTTTAGAATAACACTTAACACATTTGTCAATCTCTTAAATGGAGTTTTTACTGACGGACAGTGGATTTGTCTCAAAGCAACTGGCAAGGCTGTCTTTGAAATATTGCCACTCATGGGTTCAGATAAGAAAATTAGCAAAAGACAAATAAAATAAACATAAATAGTTTTAATGGAAAGCTTTCTCTGAGCTGCTTCTGTCTTTCTTAATCAACTAAGAATAGGCTGTGATTACAGTAATCATTATGCAATTAATCACTATAATTACTTTTTATTGGAATAAGAGTTTAAAAAGCAACTAACATATTTTCTGTTCTTGCTTGACTGGAAGACATTAAGTGCTTGTCAAGAAGTTACTAAAATTATGTCTTTGCAATTTTTTTCTTTTTTTCATCTCTTTATGATCTTTTTTTAGTGTAAAAGCAACAGTGCAAGTTTATGCACATCCTATACACAGACAATATTCACATAAAACAGGGATGTGCAGTTTTCCAGTGGTAATAGGCTGCAATTTTTTGTGTACTCGTCATGCTACTTGTTTTTTTTCATACAGAGTGCATTTACATATAGGTATCTATAGTATGGTCATGATCATAGGTGGGCTTGTATCAATGAAAAATCAACAGCAGTAAATTTACCATTTAGACCCACTTATTACTGTGAAATTGAAGTTTTTCTGTTCCTGGGCTTCTCTCTTTGTGAGCTCAGGCTGAGAGCAGCTCCCAGCATCTGAAGGCTAGGCTATATGTTCGTACCTTTTAAGACCAACCAGGGGACTCAGCCCTTGTAAATACTTCTCACCTCAAGTTTCAACATAATGAAAGCGAGGAAAGATAAGGGCTTGCTTCACAAAGGATTACAGTTTGAGAACATTTTATACATGGATCCCTATTTCTGTATTGAGGCTGTAGTAGGAGGTGTATTGGCTGAGTTGGGCTTCTATTTGGTGTTCTTCCTTCACCTCTTCTCTCTTGGGAAATACTCACAGTCCTGAAGAGACAACTCTTTTTCTTCCACACCACAAATCTCCCAGGAAAGTCATCTAGGAACATTATCTAATCCAGCCATCAACATTCCTACCCTACACTGTCCTCATCCTCGATCACAGCCCAGGATACTTTTACTATTTCAAATATGTTTAGGGGTTTTTTTTCTTAGAAAGTCTTTGCAAAGCTGTAGACAAGTACAATCCTTTCTTGTCTACTTACTCTGCTGTTTTATACCACCTCAACTCTGAATATGACCCAGACAGCTATGTGCCCACTGAGGGGACTGTTTTACTTTTTTTAAATACAGCCAGGACAATACAGTGTATACATGGAACTGTGTAATTAAGAAAGAAAACTTTTTCAAGGAGGCAACCAGTAAACAGTGTATAGCTGGATCCACTGATAAGCAATCGAAAACTAGACCTGCCTGGACACTGCCAAGGCTCCCAAAGTGCTGAGGTGTCTCCTAAGTAAGACATTTTATGTTTCTTTTAACAATTTTCCCTAGACCACAAACTTCTGGGCCACATGCTGCCCTACTTGGGCAGGTAAGCAAGCTGTCAGGGCTAGGACTGATTTTGAACATTGATTCCAACCAATTATTTTAAAATTTTAAAATAATTTAAAATATGGAAGAATTAAAGATGTAGAGAGTATTTCATGCCAACCATTTCTTTTAAAAAATTTAATCTGAAATGTTGGTGTAGAGCATGGATTTAGTTACTGTGTTTAGTTACTATTTATAATCACTTTCACCCCACACACCTTTTAGAGATGGACCAGCAGTGGCTATTTTTTACTTCTGTGGGCAGGAGCTGAAAATGCTTTTAAAAATGTTGATTATTTTCTGATGCTTGACTCTGACAACCTACTACTAACAGGAAAACTCACTGAAGTGACTGTTAAATGGAAATCCTTCCCCCCCACATTCTTTCAAGCAACTCTTTGATTGGCAGACCAAAAGAAATGGTTTTAAATAGCAGTTCCAGTCAGTGTAGGACCCTACTGGTACCTTTCAAAAAGGGTATGAACCAACATAACTTGAGTTTGCCCTGCAGTAGAATTTTACAGGCAACCGGAGCATTTTGGAAACTAGATGACATAAACTCAGAACAAAGATACTTGTGCAAACATTGACACATTCTTACAGGACATTTTTATTTGAACAGATTAATATTTTCTGACCTCTGGAAAATTTATGATTCTCCTAAGGCGAGTAAAAATGCTTTGTCTACGCTAGGGTTTTAATAGACAAAAATTAACATGTCCTAATGGCCGAGCTTTTCTCTGTGGATGTCTGTAACACAGCTGCTGATACAAAAGCTTTGGGTAAAGATATATCAATAACTTTTTTCTTTTCCATCCATTCATTAAGAAGTTTTTTTCATAGAATCATACAATTTCTTGAATTGAATGGGACCCACAGGGGTCACTAAGTCCAGCTCCTGGCCCTGCACAAGAGTCCCCAAGAGTCACACCATGTGCCTGAGAGCATTGTCCAAACTCTTCTTGAACTCTTTCAGGCTGGGGCTGCGACCACTTCCCTGGGGAATCTATTCCAGAGCCCCACTACCCTCTGGGTGAAGAAGGTTTTCCTAATATCCAACTTAAACATCCTCTGATGCAACTTCAGGCCACTCCCTAGGGAAATCCTGTTACAAAGTTCATTACTGAAGTGGTTGTTTATTTCTTTTGAACAGTGAAGACAATCTAACAATTTAGTCTCTAATAAATCACATGCACTGTGGGTTTTGAGGCTATTTTTGACCCTTCTCTTGTTTCTTTTAAAATAAATATAACTTGCATTTTTTCTTTTAATGCCAAACTAAAATAAATGTCTCTGAAATGGCTACTTCTTTATCATCTGTGTTCATAAAATAGTTCATGAATTCACAAAGAATTTAAAGTGCTCTAAAACTAATTTTTTCAGTAACATTTTTAGCAAGACATGTGGGTCAGTTTTAGCCAATTATGATGACTAATTTCCTGCTCTAGGCTTGAGGCTGTTTCTTAAGCATTTGCAAGGACACAGAGTTCCTGGGACATTTTACATGTAAAAAGAAAATGTGTCTCCATTTTGTTTTCTACCAATTATACTGACTACTTTTAAAATTAGTTATATCTATAGGGGGGCAATTTTGATAGTCCTTGATATCAGTTTCCTTATCACATGCTATTTCTCTTAGGAAAAAAAAAAAAAAAAAAAAAAAAAAAAGAAGATTTTGTCAATTCAAATTTTCACTAAGCTTGTTCAAGTTTTATACAGCATTATTATCTGAGTTTTACAATCTGGGACAGGAAGCTTTAAATCTCCACAATATTATAACTTACTTTGGGGTGAACTGAGCAAAACAGCACATACTGGTTTCACAGAAACTAATGGAAGGACTTCCTCTTGTCTACACTAGGAACAAGCTTTTGGCACAAAGGTTTTAGGGTTTAGTGTGTCAGCAGTGCCACACAGATTTTCCCAGTTTGGGTTTTCATCACTGCCTGTCCCTGAGCCATTGCCCCCTCACCCCCAACTGCTAGGCACCTGCATCCTTACAAAGGCTCACAGGAAAATAAATGAGCTTGTTCTGCAGCAATGGGAACAGTGTCCTATTTTCAGAGCAAAACAGGGAACTGTTGCCCCCACTGCACCCCCTCAGGGAAGCCCTTTGTCACCCAGCGCTTCCTACTGAGGGTGGAAGCTGTTGCTAGAGTGAATTTAGAGTGAAAGATCACATTTCCCATTGAAAATACAGCTGATATGCCCAGCCAGCAGGGAAGTGTCAGTTCTCTTTCTCTCTCTGTTTTGTGTTTCATGAGACCAAAGATTTACCACTCCAATGGAGTAAAATTTGGGAATTTACCTTCATTCTGACAAAGCAAGAATGTATTTTGCCTTTGAGCCATGTAGGTGAACACCTGTTCCCTTTGAGTTTTGGCTTTGAACCAATGGGAAACTTCAAAATACTTTCAGTCAAAAAGCATCCAGTTCCACCTGGCTTGGACATAAAATCCAGAAGCCTGTCTTGGGTTAAGCTAAAAGAGATTTAATTGAAACGCTTGAAGGTTTTTGTTTTCCTTTTGGTGAGTTTTGGGTTGATCAGTAACAGTACCCAGTCCCATTAAGTTTGGAGGACTTCCGACTGCCTTAGGGGGATTTCTCAAAAGTGAAGTAATAATACTATTCTGATCTCCAGTATGTCTTATTAAAAAAAAAAAAAAAAAAAAAAAAACCCCCCAACCTGCCTTTCTTTTTTTTTTTTTTTTTTTTTTTTTTTCTTTTCAAATTTATGGCAACTTAATTAATCTTTGCAAAGCACCAAAGTAAAGTCCTCTAAAAACGCTTTGTGGTATGGCACAGCCTTTGTAAGCTGGTATGTAGGAACAGAATTAGCATGTCTGGAAATTGCAGACACAAGTCCCTGCACACCAAGAAGATAAGAGGAAATATATGATACTTTGTTTATCTTCAACTTCTTACACAGATATGCACCCTGGATTTCTTAAGGTGTTCTGTAGCATTTTCTTTCTGCTCAATTGACATCTGCTGATGAAAGGGAGCCCTGAGTGGTGATCTCAGATTTCTTTAGATCAGAACAAAACTGACAGTCTTTGAGACTAGGGCTGAAAAAACAGATTTTCTGCCAAGCTGGGCCATGCAGGAGGATGACTTTGACAAAAAGAACTAGGAAAAATAGAGAGAAATTAGGAAGAGCTGAGAGTGGCCTGTTTGCAGTGCTATAGACTCACTAAAACCTTGAAGGTACCTAAAATATTTGATATTCATGCACTATATCAAAAGGTTTGGACCTCCATTAAGTATTAAAATTTGTCATTTTAAATTGCACTTTTTTTTTGCCAGCACACGCAATACAGGTATTGAAATTTCCTCAGAAAGTGCTTATCTCATCAAGAGTAAAATTATAGTATATGAAATACTAATTACAGTATTGTGATGAAAGGTGAACTTTTTGGTGACATTTTATCTATTAGTAGAATACCAATTTTCTCCTTTATTAAAGCAGAAGATGCCACACATGGTGACTCAGTTATTTTCTCATCAGAATCACTTTAAAAATATGTATATAAAAAATGATTTTTTAAAATCTTCTTAAGAATCCATGATTCTAAAGAAGCAGCTGAGTTTTGATCACATTTGAATCAGAGTTCATCAGTATGCACTGAGAAATTCTTCATGGTATCTAGCCAATAGAATAACATGGAAACTCATCCTGGAGCCATGGAGAATCATGTCACTGAAAAAAACAGTATTTTATTTCAGTTTGATTTATTTTGGTTTATTTTATTTTACTTTAATTTTCATTATTTTTTAATTTTATTTTAGTATTTAAGTATTTTATTTTTAAACACACATTACGATGTTTTGTTGGAATAAAATTGTGAATTATTTTTATTCTTTTTTTTTTGCGGTTTATTTCTATTCTCAGGGAATTATCTGATTTAGATGACATACCAACTTATTTCAACTTTTGATAAGATCAGGTACTGTCCTCTTTTAAAATGTGATTTTCTTTGGCTGGCATCTTCATTTAAATATTTTTCTTGTTTTCTTTGTGTTCAAGCAAAATTTGAAAGGAAAGATACACTACTTTTGGCTTCAGAACTTTTTCTTATTTTTCATTTCTTCAGTGTATTTTTTCTTTTCTCTATGTTTGCTCTTTGTCAAAAGCTGCCAGTCTGATCTCATGAAATGTCATACAGGGACTATAAAATATTAAGTAAGTTTGTATAAGTTTTGGATATCTAAGGAAAGACATTTCATTATGTCTCAGCTGTACACAGTTCAGCTATGATGTGCTTTGGTCAGGACAAAAATAACATTTCTAAAAAGTCTCCATAAATATTTTATCCAACAAATTTATCTTCTCTTCCTATCCAAATAATAGTATCTTCAAATAGATGAGTTTACTTGCTTTTTTTTCCCCATATATTTGGGGATTTTTTTTCTTTTCTGTGCACAATGGCAAGCCTCAAATATCCTGTGTGCACTGTGTTAAACTCCATCTGATACCAAGCAGAGATTTATTAAATCAGCCACAGGGTTTTGCTTTCATCATTGACAGCAAAAAGGCACAATCCATTCAACCACAAATACATTTGCATGAGTGTTCATCACAATTGCAATTTTAACATTTATTTTTGGTAAATATTTGACCATTCATTCTACATGGAATGTAAACAGAAATGTGCAGACAGGAAAAATGAGAATCAATGCCCTGGAAAACCACATATTTTTCACACTGAAATTTTTTCTTCTCTTGCACATATTCTGACATTTTCTGATAGCTTCTAGTCTCTGTTTTTTGATTACACTCTTGGCCAAATTTTTTCTCTGTGTTCAGTCATTACTGGAGTTGAGTTGGCAAATAATTTGGGTACAGATTTCCTGCTTGTGGAATTTATTTCATTGCATACTCCATGAGTGGTAGAGTTCACTTCCTTCTGATCAGGAAAGGACTGTTCAAAGTGTCTAATTATCTACTGCGAAGAGATATATTAGCACAGAGAATTGGAATAAGAAATCATAAATTGATTTGGATTTTTGTCAGTGAGTGAGTATAGTTAAATGATTTATTTTTGTGACTGTAATGAGGAGTGCTTGCCTTTACCTGTCTTTGTATTTCAAAGCTGTGGCCAGTTGTCTATGAGGAGAACACAATCAAGTAAGGAATACCTATGAAAGCCAATTTATAAGGCTTGTTCCTGCAAACCTGATATATTGCTTTCTTACTGATTTCAGTGGGTGGGCTGTGCCCTTCCCAGCTGCAAGCCTCAACCTGTGGATAAATCAGATGCTATAAATCCTTTGTCTGAGGAAGAAGAATAGGAATTGTATGCTATGTGAATGAGCTGCAAGCTGCTAACCATCATTCCACAGTAGTTAATTTCCACATTTAGCACCTATTATGTAAAAAGTGAATATACTTCACTAAAACACTGGTTGAATTGATAGGAGTGGGAGTATAAAGAGTGGTGGTCATGAACCCCTCATCTTCCCAGGGTTTGACCATCCTCTGTCTCACTACACTGGCATTATGCTCATGATTAGCTTTCTCTGATTGATGTCAGGCAGGTGAAGGAGGTTCTTGTGCTGCAAGAGGGCCTCCTGCTAAATACAGAACCACTTCTAATAGCTCTGTAAATCAAGTGCACAAAGATAATAGTTTTCATCTACAGATCTGAAGGTTGTTTACGGCAGGTGAAGTACTCAAAAATACACATTGTCTTATTTCTCAGAGCAACCTGTAGCCAACAGTTAAATCCTAATAAATATTTTTCCAGAATCCATTTGCTGTAAAGAAATGGCTATCCTGAGCAATAAATACAGACCTTGAATTCTTCACCAGCTAAGCAGAGAGTTTACAGAGAAGATATGTGTTAAGGGCATGAGGAATATCCACTGTTGTTATAATGAATGATCATTTTGTATATAAACAAGTAAAAAGTATTGACTCTTACATTTATGCCTTTCTGCTGAAATTTGAACCCGCAGACAACTCAGCAGGTGATGTTTTCATGCATCAGATAGGCATTTATCCAGCTATTGAGCATACTACTATTACTCAATTTGTCTTACTGTGATTTTCAATTGTGTCCATCTGCACATATTTAAAATTAAACATGATAAATTGATTAAATGAAGAAGAAATTGATTTTTTTTATTAAAGTATGATGACAATAGGCGATTTGACTTTCAAAAATTTCAACCTCAAATATTCTTGGCATCCCTGGTGTCATGAAATCTATACTTTTTAAGTGTACACCCTTCAATGGATCAGTTGTAAAAAAAAAAAAAAAAAAATGTTTTCTTCAAATGTTTGCTCCACTTATCTTGTTTCTCTGCTTGCCTGGATGTCTTTGGGCCATGCGATCTCAATGTAGAATGTCATGGTTTAGGAATGGTATTCCTCAATTTAGTATTCCCATTGAAACACCTCAGACAACGTGCTGCTCTCTCCCTCCTCCCCTCCTGCTGTGTCGGCTGGAGAGGAGAATTGGAGGCACAAAAAGGTAAAAATCACGCGTTGAGACGAGGACAATTTATTAGAAGCAGCAATGAAACAAGAACGAGAGCAGTGAGAACAATACTAAGAGTGCACAGGAGAAGCAAGCGATTCACAGGCAATTGCTCAGGAATTGCCGGAATTGCTCGGAACCCGGAGCTGCCCAACCACATTCCCTGGCAAACCCTGGAGAACAAGACCCCCTGACCCTCTGTGGCCCTCTCACACGGTGGGAGGTCACCAGTGGATAACCCCGGGGTCCTGGAGCTGCCACTCCTGCCTGCTGCAACACTTAACCCTGGCGTGGCCAGAAATATGACATACTGCTTGGAGGGATTGGTAACTACCCCTCCAAATCAGACCTCCCTTCCAAAAAACTGCTTTAGCAGGAGTTTTCCAACATGCAAAAAGTGCTTCTTTTTCTGTTTGGGTCCACTCCTATTCAACACATGGAATAGTTTGAAAAATGTTGTTTCCTTTATTTTGTTAGTAGTCTTTAGAAAACAAAAAGTTGCTGCAATACTATTTTGTGTAGAAGATTACCTGCAGAAATAAAACAGGAATGATGCTTTTGGACATGAATATATTACCTGATAATCCCTCCTCTTTCCCTACTATAATTAGTTCCATGATGTCTCCTTTTTTTCAATGAATATTTATTCTTAATAGATCAAGAAATTTTCAAGGTATTATTTATTGTTTCCTTAGAGATGTTGAATCTTTTGCTTTTATTAAAGACTTGTTTTAACAGACAAGTGAGTTAAGAAACATAATTTTGTGAATATTATAGCAAGAATTATCTCTGCATACCACTCTAGAAGCACATGTGAAAAGCTGTTAAAAAAAAAAAAAAAGCATGCACATCTGTAATTGTTTTCATTTTGAGGTAAGGACCACGTATTATGGAAGAGAAAACTCCTTTTTAAAAGAGAGCACCCATTATCTGTCCCATATAAAAACATCATAAAAGAGAATACCCTACTCCAAAAAGTACAAAGAGAATAGAATTGAAAAGCATAAAGGGAAAACTGGAGGGGTTAGACAAATAGTCTTTCAAATGTTCAGATCATATTTTTTATTTTAAAATGTGAATAAATGGACAGTTTTTATAGAAATCCTTCTGTATTATGAGGGTTGTACAAGATAGTGTATAAGCTTTGATCATCACAGTACAAACATTCAGGGCAATAGAAGAATTTTTTCTGTCTGCATCTCTAAAATAGTAGGATTTTATGAAGGGTAAAGTCTCTGGGGAATTAAAAAGCAGTTTGGGGTCAAGCTTCCCAAAATAAGGATTGTGTTGTCTGACTGCATTTTTTGAGGCTCCAGGTGTGTGTGTGCAGAACACACAAGGGCACACAGGGACTGGACAAGGGAGAATGGCTTCAAACTGAAAGAGGGTAGGTTTAGATTGCATATCAGGAAGAAAAACTTAATTGTGAGGGTGGTGAGGCACTGGCACAGGCTGCCCAGAGAAGCTGTGGATGCCTTACTCCTGGAAATATTCAAGGCCAGGTTGGATGGAGCTCTGAGAAACCTGCTCTAGTAGAAGGTGACCCTGCCCATGGCACTGGGGTTGAATTTAGATTACCTGTAAGGTCTCTTTCGAACCAAACCATTCTATGATTCTATGAACGTTAAGGAAGACTGCATTGCTGTCCTTGCTGTCCTCAAAACCAGCATCCAAAACACCCACTAGTTGTGAAAATATGAAAAGCAGAGAAAAGCACTGTTTTGATAGATTGTACTTCATTGTGTAAAACCCACACATCAACACACTGCAATTTGAGAATATCACCTGGATCACCAGCTAATGTCATGCTCATGCAGACGAGTGCTGGCCTCAACATTCCATGAATGCTTATTCACTCAGAGGTACATTAGAAAAAAAACACTTGCAAGCAGGTAAATGAGATGCTTGACACCTTGGGAAAACAAGAGAGAAGGGAGAGAACCTGGCAGGATGATGTTCAATGGCAGATTTACAAGACAATGTACCACTCATAAGGCAAAACAATCCTGGGCAGTGCAGGATTCAGGAAGTGAAGGCTGTGCTCTCTCTTAGCTCTAAATAAGCAATTTAAGTGTGAGTCTAACCCTTGGCTGCACTCCCATTTACCTCAGTGGGAGTATTCATACACTTAAAATTAAGCATATGCTAAATATCTTGTACAATTGGGACACATTTACATCTTTAAGTAGGAAAAGCAGCCTGAGTGATGGAGTAAGTAATTTCTGGATCTCAGGCAGAGATATACATAAAATTCAAAACATGAAGAACAAATGAGTAAGTGCTGTATTAGGGTGGTAAGTGTTTGCCTGTAAATTGTTAGCAAACCCGAGCCATTAACATGAATTCACGTGTTTCCAAAAAGGCAGTGTGGAGAGTTACTGTTAATGCATGTCATAAACATCTCTAATTATGAACAGGCATAAATGCCCTCAGTACTGAAAAACAGCAACCCACAAATAAAATGTACAAAATAACTCTGTGGCTATGCAGGTATAATTTTCTCATGTCTCATTGTTAGGAGTGATTTTCTTCCTGTGATCCCTGCTCAGCAGCCTAGTGTGTGGATATCCAAGTTCAGGGATGGTGGGAGATGAAAAAACTCCATGAGGAAGTTTCTTGTAACTCTGTGTTTCTGCCCATGCTCTGCACACACAGCTCCCGTTATGGCCCCAGCCCCTGGAAATACTGAGGCTTCCATAACACCTCCTTCTGCCCTACTCTCTGAGGGACAAGAGGAAGAAACAAAGGAGTCTGTGAGGCCGAGGTGGCAGGAGAACAATGAGGTTCATGCAATTAGCCCAAATCAGAGAGAACCACCTACTCAAATGATTTAAAGTATCTTCCATATGCCTCTGATCTTATTCATCCCACATTTCAAACAACTATACTGAAATATTTCTGACAGCTTAAGAAAGTGTATGTCAGCCCATCTTTCAGAGATGGACCAGTATTTTCAAGAAATTTGTGATTTTTATTCTTTTGAAAGACCAAAGGGGCTTGCTTCATCCAGATACATGTTAAAAAAATTATTTAAAATATTAGTTATTATTGCTTCGATAGATGAAGAGGAGGATTCAGTAGCCATTTCCACTAGACAAACTCTTCCCAGTCCTGTGCCTCATCTAAATGAAGTGCTTAAATTCAGCCTCTCAAGCTGAAGTATTGAAAGAGCAGTGCATGCTGAGTTTAGATAGAGGCACAAGGCAGCAGATCCAAGTAAGGACTAAAACTCTCAGCATAGCCATGTTCCTGCTGCCGTGAATTTGACGTATATTCAATTATTTATGAGCAAACAGGCTTGTGCCTACAGATAATAGGAGAAATGGAGTATAAATGATTCTTTGTGGACACACGTGCAGTTCATTGTCTGCATGTAGATTTTCAGTTGTAATTTAATAAGATTTTTGTGAATATTTGGACTATCAACTTTGAAAAATAATTTTTGATTTAAGTTTGCATTGTTCAAATATGGTGTTGTTAGTTCTTCCTTCCACTATATCACAGAGAAGTCACTAATAAAATTTATATGCATAAGTTTTTAGTCTTAAGGAACTGGCAGGAAAATTAAGTACATTTTGGAACATTCACTTACATATGAGCACTGAAAATCCATCCTGTCTAATTCTTTCCCATTTCTTGAATTCTCAAAACACAAGCATTTATTTGCGTAGAATCACACAGCTGGACAAGGAAATCAGAAGCAATAACACCAAATGCAGAGTTTTTGTGTGTACTTTTATCTCTGCATCCCACAAATATTCTGTGGTGAAATCACTTAAAAATGCACATACATAATTATCTTTATTTCTTTGTGACATCTATGACATTTTGTAACTTACAAGCTAGTTCTCATCTGTGTTTAGTTACAAGCAAAAAAGTGCAGAAAGGAAAGAATTAAAAAAGGAAGAAGATACCAGATAAATAACAAATTCCTTTTTTCTAGATGCTTGAGTATTAGGAATTTCTTTAATTTAAAGGCTGTCTCATTGACTGAAAGTGGAGCACAGACAGATATATAAACCCAAGAAATTTGAAACAAAAACATTCTGAATCTATCACTTTTATGTTGCACTCACCGCCTTGTTATTGGAGTGCCATGTCTGCACACATTCTCAGTAAAGGCACAATTAGGTAGTGCAAAAATTATCCTGTAGGAAAACCATTCTTCTTGAACCATTGTCTGAGAGAATGTAAAAAATATGCCCTTGTGTTTCTGGGTAGTAATAGAAGTGCCAGAATCAATTATCTCTAAGAGCTCCTGGGCAGTAGGAACAGACATGTCTGACAAAGCAAGGGGCACTTGGCATGCCATTAATTGAGTCTAAGATATGTAACACAGACAACAGCTCCCTCTGATTGCAGGATCCACTTCTCCTCTGGTCCTTTAAGGGGCAAGCCCATTACTAGAGATGAAGAACCAGGAATTGCATGCCCAGATTGGATATTCCACATATAAAAGACAAGCTAGGAGTCTCTTCAGTCATTGCTATTAACTAAGATGATGCATAGCCTTGGGACACAAGATGAGAGAGAAATCATGGGGTAGAGCTGCTGCTGCTGCTGTGAAATAGCAGAGATCCGAGTGATGTGGCCATTTTGAAGACTGCTGTACATATCCACCCCAACTGGGCTAAGCAAATCATCTGCTCACTGAGGAATTCATAAACTAGCTGTTAACATCATCTGTGGAAGGGAGGGTGCCTTTGACTTCTGCTGGCTTTCCTGAACAGAGATTTTTAGCAGTAGCTCCTCATCAGTAGCTCCTGAAATCAGATATGGTACCCAAGAATCCTTTCTCCCCTAACTTGTACACTTCCCAGACTAAACCTGTTGTATTTGGTAGTTTTGATTTGGGTTTGGTTTGTATTTTTTATTTTAATATAAACTCCTATATTTAAGAAGCCAAGTAATATAACAAATTTAAACAATACAAGGAGAAAAAATTCTATTTACAGTTATATGAATAGACTAATGAGGTACTTTATTAAACTTGGATCCCTTTTCCCTTCTCCTTGTTTTATTAATTGACGTTCAAATAAAATAAATTTGCCTTATGACTCAGAAGAATACTCTGATCTGACAAATTAATAGATAAATTGTTTCGGTGCGGTATTTCAGTGATTATCAAGAGGACTGTTAGTCACTGATGAACTTGCTCAAGAAAGATGATAAACCCTCTTGTCAATCATATTGCAGTTGAAGCAATATGGAAAATAATCCTGTCTTGGACACCTCAGCACAGCTTTGGGGGTGCAGTAGGTGCTTTTGTGTTGCTGATCCACCTCAGACCTGTTGAAGAAATATGTGTAAGCAGCCACATGAGCAGGACTGATCTTTTAGCACCTGGTTATTTTGCAAAACTCTGACTTTCAAGAGGATGAAAAGCCTTTCAGTTTCTGTTGGAATCCTATAGCAATCAAAATGGCCACCAAAATACGCCTGAGGATAAATTTACACCCAGCATAAACATAAATAAGTTATTAAGGAGAATTTCTTCCCTGAAAGGGTAGTCAAGCACCATAACAGGTTGTTCAGGGCAGCAGTGGAGTCACCATCCCTGGAAGTATACAGAAGATGTGTAGATGTGGAGACCAGGGACATGTTTTAGTGGTGGACTTGGAAGGGCTAAGTTAACAGCAGGACTCAATCATCATAAGGTTCTGTTTCAACCTAAATGATTCTTAGGTTCTATGATTCTATTCTACATAAAATCAACTATTTAAAAAAAAAGGAAAGGAAGCCTGTCCTTCATCAGGTACCAAACTCTCTAAGAAGCCATCATATAACAAAGAGACACAGCACACCTCACTGCTTTGTTTTGTTGATTATCTTCTCTCTTCTACACTGTAGACTACAGAGTTGAGGCAGGGAGGCACAAAAACTCACTGAAGAGGTGGCTAACATGAATGGAAATAGCTTTATATCTAGAACAAGTAACAGCTGCATTTATTCAGATTTTTTGGGTTTTAACAGCAATCTAGAGACAAAAAGTGTCATCCAGAAGGTTGGCACCTTGCATTTGGTATTTTTGTTAAGATGGAAGGAAGTAGGGCCAAAAAGCTTCAACTTCAGGTGCATGCTTTGGCCAACCCAAGAATGGGAAGTCTACTTCCTTCTACTCAAACTGGACCTTTTTCAATGAGGAAGGCAAACCCCAAGAGCCAGAATACCAATTAGGCAGGGAGTTAAAGAGAGGACAATTTTATCATGCTGGTGTACTTTATCCATGGCACTACATGTGAGAGTAAAAAAGCTGCTTAGGACTAGCAGGTATTAAAAAGAGCTCCACTAAGCTAAACATTGTTAATACTCCCCAGGTTACAGAGGTTGTGGCCAGGATAAACTAATCTTATGACATGCTTAAATTTCTACAGTATCTCAAGCCTAATATCAGATTATGTTGTTAAACAAAAAGTTTCAGAAAGAGGTTGGCTTTCAGAGATTTTCCACTTTAATACAACAACGAAAAAAAATCTATGTTGTAACAGTTCAGGTTTGGAAAAAAATAAAATATGGCATTGATTTGACCATTGAATTTAACAACCCAAGATCTTATGCATCTGCAGCACCCTTCCAAGAAACCCGAAGTTAAACTACCTTCAAAATTACATAAAAAATAAGAGAAACACAGGTTTTGACATCTGCTGAAGTATTCTTTTATTGCTCTTGTTGTTTATCTAATGGTTAGTTGCATAACTGAATCAAGATTTCAACTTTCAGTGCCACATGTTTTATATGTGTAAGTTTGTATGCATTGCTTTATCATCCAGGATTAAATTTGAAACTGCAATTAGGCTAAACTTCAAACATTTTTAGGAAGAATATCTACAGATCCAGTGCTTAAAGAAACCTAAATCTGATTCTGAAACACCATCTTAGCATGCCAGCTATAGCTGAAATCTTGTATAAATAAGATTATATCTAACATGTTCTCCATCTGTGTGAAATATCTACAGCCCCTTTCTGTGCCCTTAATGGCTTTTCTGTCTTTCCATCAAGTTTATCAGAAGATCTGGTTGTCAATTATTCTTTGCCGCTGGATATTTTTTGCTTGAGAAATCTCTTAAGGGAAATGGTGACATTATGTCATGTACAGTGGTCTGGCTGGTCCTGAAGATACTGTGTTCATTGTACTGACATTGCAGGCTTAGTCTATCAAATGCTAAATTCAACATGGCTCAAACTGCATGGTAACTTTAGTGAGTTCTAGACTCACTAAATTTCCTTTTGGAAACCAGAAATGTAATAAAATATGCAGGATCTTTTAATGTTTGATTTGTTTATTTTTCTTGTGAGACTAGCACTCAAAGAAGGATAGCATATTAGGGTCTTTTTCTTATTAGCCAGATGTACTAGGCCCTTTTTTAAACAACTTTGTTTCTACTGATGACTCAGATATCTAAAACTGCAGGTTATATGAAGTTTTATTTTTAAAAAGTAAATCAACCCCCCTATTTCCTTTGCAAGCACATGCTGAAGTGTTTCAAGAATATTCTTGTTCTTGAGTGTCAATTTAGTGTTGAGAATGGATTTAAACTTTCTGGACAAAGAATTATTTTCATTATTTAGAGCATTAATGGGAAAGGAGACATTTAAAAAATTTTGGTGTATGTATCAGAAATAAGGGTTCTGTTATTGACATAGAAAGACTTATGGTTTTTTAAGAACACTGTCCCTTAAAAGGGAAGAATATCCCAAACCAAATCAAAATAACCCAAACCAAACAAAACCAAACCAGTAGCAAACATCCCAAATCCAAGAAATATGTTTTCCAGACTATCAATGAAATTGAAAACATCAGATGAGTTTGAAAATCTCAATGTACTTATAGCTATTCTACTCATAAATGTCTCTTCCATCTAGTTTTATAGAATCCCTTTTGCTGAATAGCTAAAAGCCTTTTGAGTTATTGAACATATTTAAAAAAAAAAAAAGTCTCTCAGAGCTTAAGATTCAAAAATATATTTATATACACTTATCTAAAACTAGTATTTTTTCGCAATATGTAGCCTAACTTCTCAGCACTGATGCTTGAACTCCATGTACTTAGGCAAAATACTTTTATTTTTCTGAAGACTGCTGTGATCATAGTGAGATACCAGCTAATGAAGTCAATGAAGACATGTAAATGAATTATGATTTCGCTCCTGGTATCTGTATCTGGTGTGTCCCAACCCATTAGCATTTACTTGGCTTACAGCATTAATATGATGTGACAACTCCTAATATCTACTGAAATGACACAATGTAATATGACAACAATGTAAAAGAATACACTGCTTACAGACTGTTTTTCACTCTTCATTTCCGATGGGCTCTGCGTTAGCTAAAATAAACCAAAGTGATGAGATGCCAGTTTACCACAACTGTCGTGAATGTCTAGAAACAATACTGTCTACCATTTTACTAATCTGTTCTCATGCAGCTGAGATTGAAATGTATTTTAAGTAGAGTTATGTAACCTAATTTATGTATTAGGTTGCATATAGCTCCTGTATAGCTTGAGCACATTAAATTCCTTAGAAGCTTAACTTGGAATGATTTTCTTGAGCTTGAGTGTATGGGCAAAAGTTGCATGACTGGGGCGCTTTATTTATTCAAAGTTTCTCAATCAACAAATATCATTGCTCTTAAGCTTTTGACTGTCAGGTACTGTCAGGAGCTGCTGTATACCAGCAAGTCCATGAAAAATCTCCATTCTGTTATTTTGTCAGTTAATGGGGTTGCACAAGAGCTACAGAGATTCCCAGAGCTACAATACACCACCACATGAGCTTTTGAACCTTTTTTATTGCCCCAGTGAAAACTGGTTAGCACAAAAATTGAAGTTACCATGTACATTAATGAGGGGTGATTAATGTATATACATACCTCTGTGTCCATTCAACTTGTTCTCTGAAGGGTTTTGACAGAGCAGGTTGTCTTTCTCAAGGGAATAAGGTGGACCTCACTGAGAGCAGAAGCACATTTAGATCTGAGCTTATTCTATTGAATTGTCTTGGAGCAAAAGCAGACAGACATGCACAGCCTTGAAATGGAACATGGGTTTAAATAACAAATGGTTTTGAAAAACTGCTTGATCTTAATTCACATGAAGTTGTATCAAATTATCTACCACACATTACAATTCTTTGCCATGAGCTTGAAAGGATAACTGGCTCTCTTCAGGACTAATGTATGCACTGCAACAAACTTCTGGTTTTTTTCACATTATAAAATCTTTGTTTCCTCTTGGAAGCACAAGATCTTGACCTCTCCAGTAAATAGGATTAAAGTTCTTAGATTCTTGCAGGCATTTGCTAGTTATTGCTCACAGCATCCTACTAGGAAGATAACAAATTTCTGCTGCTCTGTTTTATATCCTGGTAAAAAATAGGAGCACAGAAAAGCTGGGGTATTTACCAAGGCTTTTGTCTGTATCTCACCTAACACTGAGGACTCTGGACAGCATGGGCTGAAGTTATGTGATTACATTGTATTTGAAGTAAATACAGGAAAACATTAAGAGACCAAAAGCAGTGAAGCACTTTTTCTTCTTAAATATGAATGGTTACATTAATGCTTTTAATATTCATTCCATTGTATTGTTTCTAAATGGGAGCATATTTTATAAACTACTAAGAAAATCTGAAGTTTAACCTTGGAGAATAAACGCCATACATGTGTACAGTCTGCTGTACTCTGAGCAGTACTAAAGCAGCCAGATATAAGAAGCAGTGTTAGTATTTCTCTGCCATGGCACACCACTTAGTTTTCTGCTAGGAAATTTTCAGATTTTTTTCCCTGGAAGGTTACTTCAGTTTCTGCAATTATTCATAAAAACCCACTCTTCCACTCTGATGTTGGGCAAACATACCTCTCACTGCTGCCTGCTAACACTGGTTCTTGATTCTGCTCTGATTCTCATCCTCACTGAGATTCTTCCTTGTTATTTGCTAGAACTTGAATATGGCATTAAACACCTGATGAGAAATATGAGATTCTGGAGGGAATATGACAGCTTATGTCCTGTTTTTTGCTGGGATAGAATTGATTTTCTTCCTAAGAAGCTGATACAGTGCTGTAGGGTTTGGATTTAGTATGAAAACAGTGTTGATAACACAGTAAAGTTTTAGTTTTTGCTAAGTTGTGCTAACCCTAAATGCAGCTTCCCATGCACAGGTGCACAAGAGGCTGTAAGGGAGCATGACCAGGACAGCTGACCCAAAGTGGCCAAAGGGATATTCCACACTACAGAACATCATGTTCAGTATATAAACTGGGAGGCCAATTCCTGCTGGGCATGATGGGTATTGGTAAGTGGGTAAGCAGTGGTATTATGCATCCCTTGTCTGTCTTGGGTTTTAGTCATCTCTTTTGTTTTTCCCCTGTTTTTTTTTGCTATTATTATTATTATTATTATTATTATTATTATTATTATTATTATTATTGCCAATATCATCATTATTATTTTGCAGTTTCAATTAGATATTGTTATTATTTGTATTCTTTTTTTTCATTTAAATTTCTTATCTGAACTCACAGATTTTACCTATTTTCCCAATTCTTCTCATACCCCTGGAGGTGGAGTAGAGACAGTAGCTGCATGGTACATAGTTGCCATGTGGACTTAAACCATAATGACATTAAATGAGAAATAATGCAGAAACTTCCTTTCTCTTGTGATATGGAACAGCTTTTTCTCCCTGTCAGATGCTTCACATCTGTCATAGACTATTTGATACCCCTGCATCCATCACAAACTCTGTCTCAGATCAAGTCCCATGCATTTCACGTCATTTCAATTTATCACAAAGCCAAACATGTGTCTCCACTGGGACCAGGAAATATAGGGTAACAAATCCAACTAAATATAGTGAAGTCTTTGACACTTCTGTTGCACTGTGCTCCAGGAGCAGACAGGGGTTTCACAAATTTCTTGGAGTGGAAATCATTCAAAGGAAGTTTACCCAGCTACAGAAAAATCCTAGTACCTGGTAATGTGAAGATGCTTTGACCTTTTCTTTCACTTACTCCTTCCTTATAGTTTGATTATAGATCAGGTAGCTCTGGGACAAACACTGTTTCCTCTTAAGTTGTTTTTTGAATTCCATATTCCTTGGAATGTCTGAATCTGCATTTTCAATAGGCAAGACAGGTTTACACCATGACCACTTTTTTAACCCTTACATGGATATTTTATACTGTTACTATTTTTATTTGAATTCAGTAGCCATTGGCAGGAGATGATAAGCAGTTAGCATCTCTTGCCAGTGAGATTAGGAAAATACTAATCTAAAGTTCAATAATGTTAAAGTAAAGGGTCATATTTTTGAAATGAGCTGGGGTGCAGCAAATGCTCCATAATCTTAATTTGAAATGGGGTTCCCATCTTCTCTCCAACAAGAAGAATGGAGCATTTATGGACCTTTTACCTTGAGGGGAATGCGTGGAGTTCATTGGAAGAATTACATGCCACAAAGCAAATATTATTTATTAATAAACAAAGGGAAAGGAAGGAGATGGCACAATGAGCAAGGAAGGCACTTATATTCAAACAATTTCATTTATTAATGTACTGTCTAAATTCCTCTGTTTCTAAGCTTCACTGTTCTTCTGTGCTTTCAAAGAAAACAAAAAAAAATTCAATGTAGAGTACCAAAGTCTTTGTGGTGCTTTCAGAATGCTCATTTTAAGGAAAACATGTAGCACATCTTCATCAGAACTCTGTGACTTAAAGGCTTGCCATTCTGTGCTTTGAAACACCTTTGTCCCAGGCATGAAAACCTGCACATATATAGGTAACGTGGCCTGGAGATGTAGCAGCTGGATTCAGTCTATTTCATCTGATGAGCTTTAAATCAGCTTCAACACAAAAAAAAAAAAAAAAAAAAAAAGGCAACAGAAAACTCTCAGAACTCAGCAATTATTAGGTGTTTTCAAAGGTGTTTTCAAGTGGTCTGGAAAATGTGAAGTATGTAAATACTGGTGTTATTACCAAAGTCTCATGTTTATATCTCATTGTTTGTACAACCAAAGTTCACAAGTTTGTGAAATTGCCATTCCTCTGCAAGGTCAGTCTGTATCATCACATCATCTAATTTTATCCATATGAAAGTTAGTTGAAGGTAATTATCTACAGCCAACACAGAGAATGTAGCACCTCTACAGGCAATCATGCTAAATATCTCAGATATCTAGCCTTGAAAGGAATTAATTGCTCAGTACGGCTGCCAGTATCTCTTCACTATTATCACAGAGAATTTTAGCGATTTGGTTATTTAAATTGCCCCAATTTTTTATAACCAAAGTCAAGCAAAATAAATGGTTTTTAAAGCAATTTGTCTTCCATGGAGACACTGAGATTCCACTTGAACTATGTGAGGTCTAGTGATTAGTAAAAGTCCTTAGCATCCTCTGTGGAATTTTCCTTGTGGAAAACCATGTCCATTTGGGCCATTGAGGGTATAAGCTTTAGAGGGAGCTTTGTTGAAAATAGCCCTCAGAATCTACAAGGAGGGAGGGATGGATTCATGCGTGAATACACGGATGCTAAAGGCTGTTATAAAATGAAGAACTAATTGAGTCTGGAGCCTTTGAGGGTTTAATGGTAACAAACAACACCCAGAAATAGCACAGTAATTTGAACATGCCAAATTTTGGAGGTTTCTTTGATGTGTGATAGAATGTAATTTGAATCAGCATGAGAGTCTGAACCCAACAACGTAAGCCCTATCATAACCCGCTGGGGCTGGCATTCTTCTGGCTCAATAAAAGATTTCTCAAGGCATTAAGTAAGGTACATAGGGGTGGGAACATAAATACACAAACAGAAGCCACCAAAATGTTAACTCCAGTTTTCCCTCCTTTCTCATCTCTCTTCTTTTTCCCCAGAATGAATTTGTCAAGATGTGGTTAACATAATGTGTGTTTTAAAATATATATATATACATATTTGTATATACTGGACATCTAGCAAAGTTTCTAGGGTGGAGCACTGGTTAGGGTAATTTTTCACCAACTTTTAACAAGCATGGACATAAATATTTTACAAATGGAACAATCTGCTACTTAAACAACATGGTTTTGGTCACATCAGTGTAACTCAGGTTCAGCATTCTCTGACAAAGTAAAGTTTGCAGCTCATCCCTGGCAGGTTGGCGCTAAGGTGGCAGAAAGTTCATCCACCCCCATGCACAAACCTTGTGCATCGAGATCAACGTGTGCCATTGCCAAGAGGCATCTTTTGGGGTGGTTCTTCCCAGAAGAACAGCTTTTGTCACATAAAATGTTGAGTTGTATCAGCTGCAGCTGCCACTCCACACACAAAGATGATAGCTCAAGTGGAAAGCTTTAGCTGCTGAATGCTGCATCGAACAACTTGGCTTTAAAGCCTTGAGATTACTTTGAGCCACTGTGTTTAGAGCCTTTAGGGGAAGAATACCAGACAAGTCAGATTGCTATGAAAAATGATCACTAGGGACTACAATACATAATAAGGTATATAAATAAGTGTCACACCAAAGTGCCGTAGAAAAATAAGAAACAAAGTTTGCAACGTTCTTCCCGTAAGGGCTTTATGGAAACATTACAACATTACTCAAAGCTCAGAGTACAATATGAACCCCTGCAGACTCTGAAATGTGGTAAGCTGTAGGGTACAGGAATCCACAGAGAAGCAAAAGCAAAGGTTTAGTGGTATTTTAAATGTTATGGCTACACAGAAAGAGAAATCTGCAACCTAATCCTTTTCAGAATTCTTTGTGCATGGCAGAATAGGCAGGAACTCTGATGCTGTCCTCCAAATCCAGCTGTGACCGAACAAACGCTGGTAAGGGCAGCAGTTAAGGGAAAGAGCTTGCAAAGGCAGGGCTTAGGGTATCATCAAGGTCTGCACAGCTAGTTTTCTTCTTATTGCAGTGCACCACTGGCATGTGCACACATTTCCATTTTGAGAGACCCTACCCTAACGCAACGAATAAATTTTAATTCCAAAGGAAGAAAGACTGAAAGATTTCAATGGTCAGACTCCATGAATTTGCCTTGAAGTGAAACTCACTTCCATGGGAGGTCCCTGGAAACCCAAAGGAAAGGGATTTGGGTTTTAAAGTAGGGTGTTTGTAGGTTAAAAGAAGTCTCTTCAAGATTTAAAAGCATTATAAAATTTCTCTATCTTCTGTGGAGTTTTATCAGCTGGAATTCAGGCAGCACTAATATAAGGAAAATAATTTAACAATGGATATTAACTTCTGCTGGACAGTTCTGCCTACTTTCTCCTGTAACCCCATGGTTTTTCTCCATATGAATCAGATGGGAAAACACGAAACGGTTCATCACATGAAAGTGTCATGGACATGCATGTGCTAAAATTTCCTTCCAACATAATTGTCCTTTTAGAATTGACAGATAAAAAATGTTGTTTTAGTTTACATAGCCTTCTTATTATTCTTTTCTGCAAATCTTGAAAAATTTAGTCTTGAACACACATATCTCAAGCTTGAAAAAAGAAAACTCAGAATAATGAAAACTATTCAACCTGACATATCTAGAAAATGAAACAAGGAAATTAAATCACATCTTTTAAAACATTTGTTTTATGGTCCTGAAACAAACCTTTGTCTGTCATAAGTCCTCTTATTAGCCAGCTGTTTTGTTAACTGAAATATTGATCAAGCCTGTCACACTTTCTTTGTCTGTCAGGAAGAAAAGGTACTGACCCTTTCAGGAAATTGTAGTGACAGGTCTGTCATTTGATAATCACTTGTTCAGAAAAGATTTAACTTTGCTCCCTGATGTAAAGTTGGGCTACACAGTTTCCTTTTAGTTTTATTTTGGTTTTTTTTAAGTTTCAAGTTTAGTCTTCTGAAAACTTCAGCGTTAGATAAAGAAACACAATTATTGCTTTTTCAGAACACATTATATAGGGTTTTTTCTCTCTTTAGTTGTGGCAACTGTGCTTACTCTGATGAGAAGTTATTTATCTTTTTTCTCCAATTTCTCATCATATGAGAAGCATGCCTACAGAAAAATCCTGTCATACTGGGTTTTTTTTCAGACTGGAACTATAACTTGGCAGCCATTTCCAACTGTTTTTGTTACTGTTGATGCCAAAAGGTCACAGAGTCATACAATGGTTTTGGTTGGATGACATCAAAGACATCAAAGGTCATCTAGTTCAAACTTCTCTGCCATGGCCATGGACACTTTCCACTAGACCAGGTTGCTCAAAGTGTCATTTAACCTGGCCTTGAACACTTCCAGGGATGGGGCATTCACAGCTTATCTGGACAATCTGTTCCTGTGCCTCAGCACCCTCTCGGTGAAGAATTTTTACCTTATGTCTCCAGTAAACCGCTTTGTCAGTTTGAATCCAGTCACCTTTGTCCTACTGCTACATGCCCTGGTATTCTTCCCATCACAATAGTCTGTGTTGAGGAATTGGGCATTTCCCATCTTGAAGTGACTGAGAAACTGAAAAAGCACCTCTCATGGATTTTTTTAGATACCCATGAGACCCAGATTCAGCTTCCAGTTTCTCAAGGACTTTAGGATTACCAAATCACCTGTTTGTTCAGCTTCGCTATCAGCACTTGGAAATGCCTGCAAATAGAACTGTGCATCCTGCAGAGTAGAAAAGCTTCTCTCTCAAATTTTTGAGTAGTCAAATAACTAAGTTAGACAATCCTTCTGAAATTATTTTGTACCATTAAATGTTCTATCTATCAGAATTTAATTGTTGTAATTAACAAAAGAAGTATTCTTCCTCTTCTCTCTGTGTCACTGAAATGTTCTTCTACATGCCATTACTTGGCATCGTTCACTGACTTGAAGATTGTGTGTCTTCATTTGATGAACAAGGCTGTCATCTTTCCTGGATTTTTCTTTCTTTTTAGTATGATCCAAAGTATTAAAATATTTTTCCCCACAGCTAAACTACAGCAATCATGCTCAAAGGTTACACACACCTGAACAGCTACTTCTGCAACAAACTTCATTCTTCTCTCAGATGAGCTACATTGAAACCAATTGGCTGAAGAGATTTTGATGTTGAGGCACATTATTAATATAGCCCCAAACTGAAGGGCAAATTAGTCTGTCATTATACTGTCTGGTGCCTGATCATCAGTAATTTATGGGTTCTCTTCAAGGAAAATATCCATAATGGTGTAACAGAACATTTTACCCAAATCCTGCCATATCTTGCAGGTTGGAGGTTCTGTTTTTTACAAGCCTATGTCATCTTGAGATGCTGTTCCTTTTTACTTAGGTTGTTTAAACCTGAAGTTTCAACCTGGTCACTAATGTGTTGAATCTGTCCATAGATGGATTATCTAAGACCATTTATTGTATTCTAGCCCTCAGAGATTAAGCACAATGCCAAAAAATTCCCTCCTAAAATAAGGTGAAATGTAAAATCCATTTTACCTGAATTCACAACATGAAAAATCAGGGGTTTAGGCCAAGAATAGGTTCCTTCTATATGTATTCAGCATAGGGAAGCTATTTAGAAAAATACCAACCTGAGTATTCACACTAATGAACATGACCAGACCTTCTGAGTAAGTCTCTGTTTTTCTACTTACCATAGGCATAACCTGAATCAGAATCAGACACAGATGCACAAATGCACAGATGCACAGATTCACAGACACAGAATCAGCTCAGATGACACATGACAACATGATATGCTGACTTGGAAGGGGCCTATCAGGATCATCATCAAGTCCAACACCTGGCCCTGCACAGCACCATCCCCAAGGACCACAGCATGTGCCCAAGAGCACTGTCCAAATGCTTCTTGAACTCTGTCAGGCTTGTGCTGTGACCACTGTTCTGGGGAGCCTGTTTCAGTGCCACACCACCCTCTGTGTGAAGAATTTTTCTAATATCCAGGCTAAACCTGAAACAACTTTAGGCCATTCTCTCAGGTCCTGTCACTGGTCATCACAGAGAAGAGATCAGTGCCTGCCCCTCCTCTTCCCCTCATGAGGAGTTTTCAGAGTGCAAAGGTTGGAGGTCCCCCTCAGTCTTCTGAATCATGCCTAGCTTTAGAAACCTTGGTAAGTCCCAAACTTTTTGACAAATATTTCCTTATCCAATTCAAGAGACATCAAAATAGCATTTTTCTCATCTAGAAAGTATCTGTAATTCCATGGCAACCTCCTCTGCCAGAACTCTGGATTGACATCTCATCTGTCTGTCTGATATACGCCCCGTTGCAGTTTTGTTGTTGCCTCTGTAGTATCCTCAGAAGCAGTTTAAAACTCCTTTCATTCACACTGAAGCAAAGCAGGTGTAACTCAGTGAACAAAGAAATAACTCTTTGTGCAACAGCAAAATTAGGTCGTTTTTTTAAAAAAAACCCAACTACAACAGGAGTATCAGGCATGTCATGTATATATCTTCTTAAAGACAGGGATGAAAAGATTAAGAAGAAAAGGAAAAAAACAGAAAAAGTGTGCCACTTTGGAAAGAGTTGGCTAAGAGTATTATCTGCATGTTTCAGCAACTGTCGCTTTTTTAATATCATTTTTCAGTTAGGCAAAATAGTGCTTTGGTTTTACCGTTTTTTGAACTTTCTGCATAATAAGAGTACTCCTTCTAAGAAGTCAATGATTTCACAGAAACCTCCAAGAGGATCACTGCTTACAGCTAGAGGTAGCAAGGCTTGCTGAAGTTGGTGTTTTTTAAGGTGATGCAATGTGATGATATCCTGACTCATCTGCTGTAGCTGTTAGCCTGTTCATATTAGTATTGTGTTCACCCTTCCCCTGTGTCAGTAGAATATTTTCCTTCTCCTTTACTTTAGGTAAACTCCACTTGGTTACACTTTTTGTGTAGTTTTATTCCTGGATGCAACCCTAAGAATGGATATTAATTTTGCAACCCAGGTTTTACATATGAGACAACCCTCCCATTACTGCTACTTCAGCTCTTCTTTAATATTTTTTAAATAAAAGTCCACTGTCTCCTGAGCACAGCCTGATGCCTCAATACTCTTGTTCTGAGGAATTTTATCAACCATAGGTGGTGCTGTGCTGTAATTCTTTGATTATGGTTTCTTTTAAGTAGCTAGAAGAGGCACAGAGGCCACTAAGAAAGAATCAGTGGTTACAGTTTTTAAAAAAAAATTACAAAATAAAACCAAAAATGGATGGGATTAGTTCAAAACAAACTCAGTGTTCCAGTGCACTTCTGAATTCTCAACTTCTTTTACTCCCTTTCTATTTTTCTATTTATGTATATTTTTAAGCTTCTGTGTATTTCTTTTCTACCTCTGGCTGTACTTTTCATTCTGGTACTTACTGGGTAACCTGTTTGGTAGATATCTCACAGCTTGACATATTAATTTACTTTGTTTAAGTACAGAAAAGCATTATCATAGAAGCTTGTGTTCATGTTTAACTTTATCGGTGCCTATCTTTTTGTTGATCTTGTTTGCCCTTATTATCCTTCCCTCAGCAGATGCTTCTGAAGTTCAACCAGAGATGGACTTGAAATCCTGAAATGGAATACTGAGCCAGAATCTGGTCTGAATTTCTCCAGCTAGGAGGCCAGGGTGATTCACAAAACAAAAAGTGCAGACACTTACCTGAGCCCTTGGAAACCAGTCCTTTTCTGTATGATGCTCAGCTAGAAATGTCCTGGGAAAGACATTTCTGACAGGCTTTCTGTCTTAGTTTAGCTGAAAGGGTCTGTTACCATCCTGTCATAATGTATAGCTTTAAAAATTAGTTCAATTGCTAGAAATAAGAATTTTAAAAATGAAAATGTTCTTTTTTCATTTCCCCCCCACCCCTCCATGTTCTCTTTAAATTTGATTTTTGTCCCAAGATTAATTCACTATTGTGTCTTAAAACCAATGCCTCCTTTCCTATGTGTTGCAGGGAAAGAAAACCTTGCTCAATTCATGTGGTTAAAATCAAATCAGTATCAAGAAGATATGTCAATTCATTAATGACACATCATTATCTCACAATCAGTGAGCTATGCCGTCAGGATCAATTCAGCAGTAACACAAACAAACCACAACACCTGAGTCTTACAAAATGCCAACCAACACCTATGCTTTTTTGAGACATCCTCCCATAACTATTCCCCAAAAGTTTTAATCATACTCACGTGCACCCATCAGTTACTGTAAATATATTATGAATAGTTACAAATATAAGTTATACGGACAGAGTTATAGAATCACAGAATGATAGAATTGTTTAGGCTGAAACAATTAAAATTATCAAGTCAGACCATTAATCAAGCACTTCCAAGTCCACCACTTAACCATGTCCGTAAGCACATCTACCTGTCCTTTCAACACCTTCACAACTTTCCTGGGTTGAGTGCACGCAATTTCTCCCAGGACATGGTAGTTAGAAGCACACATCCCTTTCCTCATTTTCACAACGTTTCTATTGGAGACGTGCTGGTTGTACTGCTGTGGGTACCCACAGCAATACTTGCAGTCCCTTAAATCCCACCTGTATGCATTGAGATATGCACACACTGGCTGTGGGTCTCTCCTTGCTGTCCCTACACTGTGAGGTAGGAAAAAAACCTGACAGCCCTGTCGTTCAATTTTTTTGTTTAGTTGTAGGCATTCTTGCAAACATCCGTGCACACTAGTTGAGTCTTCCACTACTGCATGTTGCAGCACAGGGCATGTCCTTGGGAATCCTGCTAGGTGCTAGGCTAGGCTGTTTTGTGGCAGTGAGCTCCACATGATCATTTCTGATCAGTTATTTACTTTTCCATCTTTTGTTAGGTATAATCAAAGAAAATATGTAGCACTTTGTTAAAAACTCCCTAAAACTCCCTCTAGATATCACCCTGTGAGACCTCAGTTTACAGAGAATGTTTTGGTTTAATAAAAAAGAGAAAAAAATCTTTTAAAATCCATTTATTTCCAAAAGATAATATCTTAATTCCGTTTTTCTTTTGCTTCCTTTTTGGCTATGTATCTTCATTCATTTTCATCTTGCAAACACAAGAAAAGGTCCAAACAATTTTTTTAACGGAAGAGCTTAATAAACACCAGCTGGGCTCCAGAGCTTTATTTTGATTTTAAAAAATATTCATTTTGGACATCCCTGCAAATGTCATGGACTACTATTATACTCATGCTTCACTGAAAATACTCTGAAAAGCAAAAATTCTGTGACTGGCACACTAGTGAGTAGAGCTAGTGCGTATAAACTCTAGTTTACATTGTACTTCTGTTGTCTCTGTTGTCGTTGCCATCATTATATGAGTGTTTGGCACCTAATTGATGGGCAAAGTTGTCTTCCAGATAAGATAATTTTTTTGTGGAGATAGTGGTCATGAATTCAGTTCTGTTTATTATGGAAGATTTTAATCAAGCCAGGAAATATCTTGATTCAGTCAGTCATGAAGTAGTTCAATCAGTGCTGATGCTTCCTGGAAGTGCAGTCAACCTGTTCATCTCCAATGACAAGGTTTTTTTATTTCCTGCCTGCTGCATGACTTATGCCTAAATAGCTAGAAATTATTCCAGCAGTTGCTGAGGCACCTAGAAGAGAAATCTCTAAGGTATTTGAAGCCTTATGTATGAATTGCTTTGAAGAGCAGAGTTCACCGAAAGCCAGGGGAGCAACAGATATGTTTATGGCTCATCTTGATACATGGGGGAGGTCAGTAACTAGCTGAGACTGTACATTATTTTCTTCCATTCAGCAATACATGCAATGAAAAACAGCAGTGCAGCATAGAGGTGAAAAATGCACATGTCACCATAACTGCACTCTTCTGTGGAAAAGTGAGGTAAAAAAATTCTTAGGTGCTGGAAGAGCAAGAAGATAGGATGAATAATATAATGCTTGCAGGAAGGTCTGTGTTGCAATGGCAACTAAGTGTGGGCGTTACAGAAAAAGTCTTCAAAGGCATCATCTGCAAATATGAACTTAAGCAGGAGCATGTGCGAAGTCTGATGCGCAAGGGTCTATCTGGAATGTCTAGAAAATGAGGAACTTCTATTAAAGTGAGACCAGTTTGAGAATCCTATTTATATATATACTGGATGGGAAAGTATCAGGAAAGAAGAACTAGAACCACAAGTTAAATTGCTCATAAACTGGACATAACTGTGGCTGAATTAGCAACCATGAAAAAAACCCCAATGCTAGGAAAAAATCTAGACCCAGAAGAGTATGGGAGAAAAGACCTCTGAACCAAGAGGAGATAGCTTATTGTCCCAAAAGAGAATCTGTGAGTTAAGAGTGTACAAAGAACTGGAATGACCAAAGGGATTTCCCTCTGTTATGTATCCCTAAACTTTTCTTCCAAATTTACACTGAATGGAAGCCAAACCATTGATCTGCTGATATGCTAATCTCTTGCTAGCAACTTTGTCTGAAGGAAGACAGCATGGAGGAAAGATTCATACAGGTCCCTCACATTTAACAGCCTTCAGAGAAGAAAGTTTTCTTTCCTTGCATTCTTTGGGATCTGCTGGGATCATAAACATATAAATTATCACAGACTTACAGCTTAGACACTGTCCATCTTGCTGCCCATCTTTTTCATTTCTAGGCACTACATATCAAGCAAGACATTTAAACATAAGCAGTGGAGTGGAGAAAAATATAATGAAAGGACCCAAGGATCTAAGTCCCACCTTTTATCCTAGTCTTCTGTAAATTCAAGATGTGCAGACTATTAGTAACTCACAATCCCAAGTGTTCCAATTTTTTTCACATATATTTTTTTAAGCACACTTTTGTCTGTCGAGCTAGGGGTTAATTTCCTCAATTTCAAATACTTTTTGTAGCACTTAACTCAAGCTACTTCTCTTTTCCTCTGTCCTGATGCTAAGTTTATGTTCTGAAATTTATATGCAATTGCCAGCCAATTACCTTCACTTGTTATAAACCATTTTCCCCACTTACTTTCCTTCATCTCTTGTTATTAGTCTTGACTGAGACAGTGATCTTGTCTTTTTCATCATATCTGAAGAGAACCTCAAAAAGACAGAACACTAGATAGTCATTATTGAGGATGAAAAGATGAAGTAAAATTGTCCAAAATAATTCTACAATTTAGAGCAAATTGGGGTCATCTCAGCTTTTTCAGTCACCTAGGAAAACTTATTCTCTATGGACCTTTGTGGAGAAAAAGAATCAAAAGAGGCACCAGGTCTGCTCCTTTCAAACACAAATTTCCATATTCTATTTCGCTATGCTCACTGCCTCCCATCCTTGGCCATGCCATAGCATATTTACGTGCCTAGGTGGTTGTTTGTCTAATATAAATCACAGCAGATTTAAGATCCTTTTTCCCCCCACATTTACATGATAAATATTTGCACATGTATTAAAAATGAAATCTCTAAATTGCACAAAATATGCAAAAATAATTTTTGATCTGTTTACACAGTCAGCCAGCATATTGCAAATAACATAATCACATTGAACACTATCTCTAAACCTTCAATAAATTCAGCTTATGGAAGAGAAAGTATACTGAAGAGATTTTTTTCCTACAGATTCGTTCAAAATAGAAGGAGGAAATGCACAATACTTTTTTCAGAGGCTGAAAGATTCTTCCATATATCTAGAAAATTTACTATAGTGAACCAATTTATACAAAGATGGAACTTTGGGTTTGGGGTTTTTTTAGTGCCTTAGGTTTTCAGTCTTTCTCTAAATTTTTATTTTTGAAGAAGAATTTCATTTAACTTCTGTTTTAGGGTTTTTTTAAGTAACGTATACTTATACCAACATCTCTCAAATGTTCAGCAAACAAACTTTTTCCATCATGAGCCATCACAGTTATACTGATTACCTAGCAAACGCTATACTCTTTAGATTAGCAACTATATAATGCTTTTTCCCCCCCCCCCTTCTATATATAGGGCATGAATCATTTCTGAAAAATACTCCCAGTTGCACAGCATTTCAAGTTTTAGAAACCCTTATTAGGAAAAATATTTTCATCTTACCTTGAGGTCTTTTTCCAAGCACTTCTAATACTAACATTGCTGCATCAGTTTACAGACACTATAGCAACATGACCTAAACTTCTCTGTGATGATCTATTCCATAATAAATTACCAGCATAATCAGACATAGAATTCAGAGGAATCTTTCCCCATCTCAAATTCTATTCCTTGTAAAGAATTGAATAGAACACAATTTTTGAGTTTATCAACAACAACATCTAATTTTTAACAGTTATTAAAAATGTAGAATTTTCTCAAACATATCATCTGCCACTCTGTAATAAAACTATGCCAGTCCCTTGGCTGACATCTCAAAGGACAAGTAAATTCAATGGAAGCATCACAAGTTTATTATTCCTAATTTTAGGACAAGTTTAAGGAAAAAAAAAACATGCCATTAGTTTTACTTCAAAAAGGGCCACTCAGAGAGGCTGAAAATCACTTATGTTTGTTTGCTTCCTTTTTTTTTTTTTTTTTTTTTTTATTGTAGATCAGAAATAAATTTAGAGGGAAAAAAGGCACAGAGCATAAATATGGTTATCTTAAGTTCACTTGAAATTCTCTGACAGGAATCCTCTGCCATTCCTCAGCTCTTCTTAAAGGAATTCTTAAAGTGCAAACCCAACGACTCAAAGCCAATGTTTCAAGACCCTGACCTCTCCACAGCCACACAGCTGCTGAACTGTCACAGGTGCACAACAAACCAAGTCAGCATTTCAGACCCTTGAAGCTCACCAGTCTCTCTATTTACCAGTGTTTGTCAAATTTAATAACAGTGACCCATCATGTGCCATTATGGCATCTGATACCCCAGGAAAAGGCAAATCCACGTGTCCCACATAGTGGGGAGAAGTGTGTATGAAAGGTAGGGCTACTGAGAAATGTAACATAATTGAATACCCTTTGAAAGACAAAGCTCCTTATAATGTTACTTAGGCAGTAATTTTGATTCAAATAATGTCAGTAACATTATTTAAAATCCTTTTAGATAAGAACACCAACCCCCGCACTCATCTCTTCATCAACTGACACCTGTCAAGAAGAAACTGTGGGGGGAAGGACTGCTCTTTAAAAGGAATTTGAATAATGTTAATACATTGCTCAAAAATATTTGGCAGACACTTTTCTTCTGAGCAGCTCTCTTTTTGACCTACATGTGCTTATGCAATATCCTTGAAGAAGAACAAGGAAAATATCTAATACTTCAGCTGGAGTTAAAAATTTCTTTTTATTTTGAGAGAAAGAGTAAGAGTGGTAAATTAATATTAAATTATTTAAGTTTTCCTGAAAAAATAAAGTTGTATAAATGATACACCATGCTACAGATTGCAAAAATATTGCATTTAGAATCACAGAATGATAGAATTGATTATATTGGGAAAGATTTTTATGATCATTGAGAACAAGCATTAATCCAGTACTGCCAAGTCCACCACTAAACCATATCCATGCCACACATTCATGTCTTTTAAATCTTTGGGTATATTTGGGGGTTTCAGCTCACTCAACAGGCAGATGTTACATGACCTTCTAGACACTGATCCTGACAAGCTACCTGTGTTGTATGAGTTACAATACAAGACCTCTGCTGGTCTCTGTGTGTTTGGCAACAGCCACGTCACATTCAGCTCCTCATTTGTTCACAGCAGAAGCTGCCAATGGAGCAGAAATATGCCAGATGCATGGGTATGCAGAAAAGAAAGGTTTACATTTGTACTTTTTTTCTGTTTTCCCATTTCTCTCTTTTCTCATTGCCCTCTTTTACAAGAATGAATGTATGAGTAGCCATTTCCTATTCCATCAATCTCTGCCAGAACACTGAAGTATCAAAGTTGTAATGACTCATGCAGTCTGGGAAAGATAAAGTGAACATATTCCACTTTGACTCTATCACTGTTCTGTAATTCAATTGTCTATGTTTTTTTTCATTCTCTTTGGTTTTGACCTTCCTGGTTTCACAGAAGTATAAGCTTACATTGTCCAAGTGCAGGTATCTGAAGTTCTTTTCAGTCAGAACAGATAAGGAAGCTGCTATTCAGTACTTCTGAGTAACCAGAAGAGTTTAGTGTTATGTTCCAGTGATTATAATCCCTGGTGGTGAACTAACACTTCTGGGCTTGCATCTGTGTAAGCACTTCGAATAAGGTAAAATAAAGCCCCCGTCCCTTTGTAGAGAAAATGGACAACATTAAAGGGAAATGTTTGATAAACATTTAGATTTTGAGTCTTGACACACAGGAATTTCATCATGCATCATCATGCAACAACACAAGACCTGTGTAGGATTACCTCCTCAACTATTGACTTTAGGATTCCCACTAAATTGCTCTTCCTAAGGTTCTTCAAGTGAGCAGCCCAGTTGGAAGCAGAGTCTAAAGAAATCATAGATTCAAGTATCTGCTCTACAGGCATTAAAAAGTTAGGTAAGAAAAACTTGTCTTTTTGGACATCAGCAACTTCCTGGTAGCTCTCCAAGGATACGTACTTACACCACGGCAAAGGTCCATAATTCCAGAGCAATTATATTGCCAATGAATCCATGACACCATACTCCAAAGCAGACATAGATATGTGCATGAGCAGGTAGCTCAGAACACTGCAAATCTTTCCATAGTGTTTGATTATGAAAGATGCATGGCTGTTTAAACAAAGAACAGATAGACAGCACAGTAAGAAAAATGTAAGTGCTTTGTATCACTTCTCTTAAAGACATAAAATTGATACTGTCATCATTAATAGAAGCAAAACCCAAGGAAAAAAACTGGAAACCACTGAAGTAGGAAAACCTTTTTACAGTGAAATCAATTAAATACATGCTGCTCTCTTAAAATGCACCACTTCATTTTGAGGAGCTTAAGGTATGAATAACAAGGCCATAAAATGTTAATAACTATAATAACTGTAGCTTCTACGACATTTTTTAACTGTGCGGAACTGTTATGTGACAAGTAACAATAAAAGGAACTTGCAGACATTACTTGGGTTAGGAAAGGTCAAGAGATTTTACTGAGAAAGCTCTGCTCTTTCACCTCCTTGACCTTGAATGAATAAAGGTCCAGAAAAGTAAACTGACCAGGTAGTTTTTTTCAAGCCACGCCTTTGGAATAGCCATCATATTTATTTTGTTACTGCTGTTTATATTACTGCAATGCCTAGAGGCCTCGTCATGAGCTGTTGTGCTAAGCACTGAAAAATACAGATTAAAATGACAGCCTCTGTCTCTCAGAGCTTGTATGTAAAGTGTAAGGCAATAGAAAACCACCTCATGCAAAGAGACAGGACAGCAGAAGGAAACATTTTCTTTCTTGGTCACCTTAATAAGCAATGGCCAATTTCTTGAGGGTTTTTTTTATTTTTCAGCAGGCTCAGTGGTAAAGGATTTGCAATAAATTAGAGCTTTGTGGAAGATTTTGGAAGGCTCCTGTCAGACAAAGAGACTGTCTGGTAGGGATTCCAAAAATGTCTTTTACATGTCTGGAAGAAGTCTGAAGATATGACACTGAGCTGTAGATCTGTGCCTATCCAGAATGAGAAAGGTCCTTTGGAGGATATATGGAAAGAACAGGAACAGGGGAATTTGGACCCATCAGAATCAATGAAGGGTTAAAAAAAAAAAAAAATCAGACATGCTGCAAATGGATAGCAAGTCAAGGAGAACAGGATGTGGTGTTCAAGTCAGTTTCTGGAAGCTTGAAAAATGTTCCAACATTCGTTCTCTGCTCTGCTGCTTGTGAGCACATATCTAATAGGAAGCAGAGGCATCTTTGCAATTATTCATCATTGCGTCAGTCGAAGTCATTGAAAATACAAGAGACTATTTGTGCCTTAGAAAATCACCTGTCCAACACAAGAGATAAACACCTGGAAAGTTTGCTCTGGATGGGTAGTTTTACCCTAATTTATGTGTAAGCTTTCAGGGGTTGCTGAAATTGATAGCCCAATTAAGGTTAGGATCTGGCCCTCCCATGTCCTCAGGTGCAACCAGGAGCAAGTCTGGGTATGTGTCCCTAGTAGGCACATGCTGGGTCACTTAAAACAGCACATTCTGGCAAGTTTAGTGTTTACATGAACACAAACAGCACCAACGGCCTCATTCTTTTCTCTAGCAGGTGGAAAGCCCATCAGTTGGGAAAAAATCTTTATGTATACATATACAGTGCAGATCCATTCAGTAAGGGGACTCAATTTGCCCAGTAGCTGACACTGGATCACCAGTTTGCCCTTCTTGTTAACTTGCCCCTTCTATGTTAACTCAGTCAACTCCCAAACACTACACTCACTTCAGCATTTGGCCTGTACCCCCAACCCCCCCAGTAGCCATATCATGGAATCATAGAATCAGTAATCATAGAATGGCTTGGGTTGGAAGGAACCTTCATGTAGTTCCAACCCCCATGCCATCCCTGGTCAAGGGATACCTTCCACTTGACCAAGCTGCTCAAAAGCCCATCCAACCCAGCCCTGAACACTTGCAGGTATGGGTCACCCACAGCTTCTCTGGACAAAATGTGTCAGGTCCCATCAAGCTCAGCTGTCACCCCCAGTTACACATACACCCCACCAGCTTATGACCACTTCACCCTACTCAACAGTTAGCCTGACTTGGTATTTACTGGTGTTGGCACACTGCCACATGCACTTGCACTTGCTCCACTCACTGGTACCAAAATCACAAAGCTCCAAAATCAACAGATGTGTCTGATAACGCTGTGCCTTGTTCTGCTCAGGGCTGCTGCGAAGCAGTACTTACAGAAACCTTTGCAGAGGCAATGTAGAAAAGCAATCCATTGTTGCATTCATTCCCCTTGGCAATGAGAAAACTAAATTACCTATTATGACAAAATTGCACTTTTTACCTGAGAAACAATGACACAAGAGAAGGAAGCTGGTGTTTGCTGCTTATCCTCCTAAGCACCTAAGACTGCCTCTCCTATCAGCAAAGAGAAAAAAGTCAGCACAGAAGGATCTGTGCACAATGCAATCATCTTTCATTCAGAGAACACAAGATGAGGAGTCAAAATACAACTTGCACCAACACCTTTTTGAAATGCTGAGTTGTTGTCACAGTCTGTGAGGCACAACTTCCCAGAGGAAAAGGGCAATGGTGCCCTGCCCTCCTTTGAGACATGTCTCTTCTGGGAAGCAAAAGGAAATGAAAATTATAATTATACTTTCTCATGTGCAACAGTAAGCAACGTTGTTTCCACTGTCATCTCCTGCTGGGCAAAGATGTGGTCACAGGAAAAAGGATAGATCAGCAGAGCCAGGGGTTTCCTATGACTTACACTCAGGTCGCACAACACTAGACCAGGTTGCTCAAAGCCCCATCCAGCCTGGCCTTGAACACTTCCAGAGATGGGGCAACCCCAACTTCTTCAGGTAACCTGTGCCAGAGCTTTACCATCCTCACCTTAGAGTTTGTTTAAGACAGACCCTGTGCCAGTTCCTCTAAAAGACCTTTAGAATTATGGGATCATCAAGTTTGGGAAAGTCCTCCAAGATCACAGATGCCAACTTTTGTCCGAGCATCACCATGTCAGCTGTATCACAGCACCAAGTGCCACATCCTGTCATTTCTTGAACACTTGCACTTTACAGGCTTTGCATCTTAGAATGCGGACTGAGGTGGCCTACAGCCATGCTACCTCACCATAGGACTTAGCAGTATTTACTGAAATTTGGCAAGCACTGGGATAGTATTTTTGTGCTGAGAACAGGCAGATAAAATGCATATCTTCACTGTTTTTATCCATGTATCTTTTTAAGATTTTTAATCTGTCACAAATGACTGCATGCTAAATATCTAGGCAGATAAATTAGTTACATGCCAACCCAAAGAGAAGTAATCACCTCCTTCTGTAAGAATTTGTTTGCATGGGAGATTGCAGGAAATTAATTCCAAATTAATTTTAATGGTTTAATGAAGCAATGTAAATACATATTATTAGGAAATCAATGTGTATATGAATTAGCTTACTTAAATCACTTTACATTCATATAGTTATGTAATTTGGGTAAGTTTTCATAATTTTTGCTGTAGACATGAGGCCCAAGCATTTTAGAAGTGACAGATCTCTTTGGACCCATCAAAAGCCATGCTCCAAAATATTAAGAATAGATGTAGTCACAGATGTTTCCATCGAAAATTCCAGTCTGTATGTAAAGAGAAAAATTCCAGAGAGCCATTTTGGGATGAAAAATCTAAATAGAGAAAAATTCCAGTTCTCAACAAAAAATTTCTAGTTTGAGGCTGTAACCCCTTAAAATAAAGTGCTGGTTTTTTTTTTTTTTTGGTTGGTCGGTCGGTTGGTTGGTTGGATGGTTTTCAATTTATCTAGCAAGAGACTTTCAATTAAGAGGAAAATACGTAATTTTTAAGTAATATTAATTACTTATTAAAAAATAAGTAATTTTTAAGCCTTTTTAAGTCCCATGATTCATAAATTAGAATAAAATTCTTTAGAAGATGAAACTCAACCTTTTTATATTCGTTCTACCATTTCTGGAACCACTGAAGTCAGTGGCTCTGACCATTTAGAGGAGATTTCTGCACAAATTCTAAGATCTGTACCTAGATACTTCAAAGTATTCAAGCAACATTGCCTCCAGGCTTCTGCTGTTTCTTTTGTTTCTGATGTGTTTACTGCAGAGCCGAGTGAAAAGGACACATCTCCTTCCACTGTGCTGAAATACCCATCTGTAAAAGGAAAGCTCAAAGGATACACACATGCATCTTCCCACTCTGAATCCAGAACTTTACTCCTAGGAAAGTGAAGTTTCATAAAATCCAGCAAATTATATACTACATGTCAGCTGAGAGCAGTAGAAGGGCCAGTTCTCACCTCTGAAAACATCAGGGGAAATAAAACAGAGGGGAAAAAACGTGTATGCAAATGTGACAATAAATGATGATGAAAATGAAATAAGAGAAGACCTGATCCTCTTTATCACCAGACAAATCTAGCTGTCATTATGGTAGTTGGGACACTCAAGACCCCAGAGTGTACTAAGGAATAGGGCCAGCAAATTGAAGTATTGTAGAGGGAGGAATTCACATTTGAGGCAGACACTCAAGAGTGCAGGTGTATGCACCTGCCTGGTGACACTGGGCTCATTTCACAGAACCTGGACACTCCAAGGGTGCAAATGAACTCATCACACACATCAAAAAAAGGTCAGATGAATCACAGCAAAGAAATATCTCTCTCCAGTGAGAAAAAAATGATCTTCAGTGGCCAGCTAAGGTGGCAGACTCACCACAGACAGATACAGATGATAGCAGCCTCAGCCTTTCATTTTCAAACACCCAAAACAAATTGTTAAGTATAACTGAAGTAGAATTTTATATTTTTTTACAATGCCTTCTATCTTCCTTTATAAGTGAACACCCTGCAATTGTAGTGTGTAAAACATCTCATTAACTTCCAAGGGTAGTGATTTCTTATTCAGTAGCAATTAGGTGAGTTTATACTGTGGGAAAGTTACAGATGGACATTTAGCAAATCTGCAATGGAACAAAAATTTGAACAAGGAAATGTCTCCAATTTCTGATCAGGATGGATTTAGGACAGATATGTCAGGGTCACCTAGTCAAACTTTGCTTAGCGCAGGTGAGCTGTTACTAAGTACAGACAAATGAAATCATTTGTCATTATTATTTAGTTCTTAATGGCTCTGTATCAAAACTGCCTCCACACTGCTGATGACATTACTTGCTAACCCACACATGTCACTGTTCTGCCCATTAATTAAAATATGATGCAATAGTTTGTGTTTGCACCTTGCACTATTGGCTACATAGCCTGTCTGAGGTACGTACATAAGTCTCTAAGAGTAGTACATGTTAAATCCGTACATTATTATCTGTAGATTATTCTTACAAAGGTCCATATTTTGCATCTGGGAAAAGTGGAAAAATCCCATGTCTGACATAACAAGCATGTCATATTCCATAAGGGCATATAATAACAGGACAAGGGGGAATGGCTTCAAACTGAAAGAGGTTAGGTTTAGATTAGATATTAGGAAGAAATTCTTCACTGTGAAGGTGGTGAGGCACTGGAACAGGTTGTCCAGTGAAGATCTGGCTGTCACATCTCTGGAAGTGTTCAAGGCCATGTTGGATAGAACTCTGAGGAACCAGATCTAGTGGAAGGTGACAGCATCCATGGTAAGGTGGTTGGAACTAGATGATTCTTAAGGTCATTTGCAACCCAAACCATTCTATAATTCTATAATTCTCTAAATGGAATTTCTGTACATATACAGGAGAACTGCACCTATGCTGCAATTCTGTTGTAATATTGATTATTTGGCTATTCTGAAACTAAACTATTTTAAAAAGTGAAAGGTTGCTGTTCCATATTGGCCCATTACCAAAATGTAATTAATCAGGTTGCAAAATGAAGAAATCTAAGAAACATTTAATTTTATTCGGATTTATGTATTTACAGAGGAAATTTTATAAAAATCCTCTTTAATAACAATGGCAAGATCTTTAATGCAATTACCAGCTATCTATCAATTAATTGTTTATTATTATGCCTGTTGGCCTTCAGATGTTGTGGGTGTCTTAATATTTACCAAGTAAATTGCATAGTCACCACCAATTTCAGGGAAGTTCTACTTAGCCATTTAATCAATTTTCATAGATTTGGAGTTTATTATCAATGAAGAACTGCTGTCTCCCAACTTTATTTTCTATTTTGTTTCTGAAAAATATATTTGCTTGGGGGGATATTTTTTCTGGAATTACTAGGATGTATTCCTGAGACACACTGAAAGGACGGAGAGAATGTGGAGTGACCAAAATTAATCCATTTAATTGAAAGAAAAGAAAGACAGAAACTTTGTCTGAAATGCACAAATTCAAGAATAAATAAAGTGCTCCAGCACTCATTCTTTCAAAAAGTCTTCACTCTAAGAAGAAGAAATGTGTGATTTAGCCTCCGAAATCCAATCTTATTTTTTTGAGTAAACTTTGGTGAAACTAAATATTAAATTCACGTAACTTCACTGTTGGTATTGCCTGCAGCATTGTGTTTGGCAATATTGTCACTCATGATGCCCTCCACAGGAAAAATTGGTTCTTAAGTATACTGAGTCACCTACTGGCAGACAGTGTCCCCTTCTATAAAGAATATATTTCAGCCTTTACTTTCCAGATGTCATTATTGACAATAAAAGCAAAAAAAAATCATGTTATCTTTTCAGTATCAAATACATTAAAAAAAAAAAAAAAAAAAAAAAAAACAACAACAAACTGTGTTAAGTTACTTCTTGTGCTAAAGAGAGTTTTGCAGCTGGCCAAAAGTGATGCAGAATTTGACGCATGCCTGATAAATCATTTTGCATCTTTTTCACCCATGTCCCACAGGATGGGCTTCTGTTTCTTAAACTAAGTTGTCTAGTATTATAGAAGATTCCATGGGATATCCTATTTGGTTTTGAATTGCTGTTCCAGAAGTTGCTCAGTCGTATCTACCCACTCCATGGGAATGTTTTGGATAACCTGGCATGTCTAAAACACCACTTCAGTATTTAAGCAATTGAATTCTTTCCCTCTTTCCAATCCAGCACTGTAACAGCATCCTTATCAACAAGAAAATTTATGAACTGAATGATGAGAAGCATAAATTCACACAGGGTGGGGAGAAGAAACTCTAAGATATGATAATCTAAATATTTATATACAAGCCATGAAGCCTGGGCAGCTACAGCCCCTCTGTATACCTCCAAGCTGTTTCAGAGCTTGCAACACATCCCGTGAATATGAAAAGAAATGATGTCTTTCTAATTATTCTTATTCATTTCCTTCATGTGACATTAAACTCCGTGTCGCTGTTGGTGTCTTTCAAGGAAAGGCCTGAAATTAAAGAAAACATGAAAAGGATTTTGTACCACCATAAAAGCAGCTTTCAGTCCTACTTCACTTGTCATAAAAAATTCACTCTTACTTTTGCTCCTGTCTTATGGCTGTTCATGTACAAAGATTCTGAGATTTTTCATACACTTATTTATATGCTGTATCCATAAAAATATAGGCTTTCAGAGCATCTTCAGTGATTCTTTCAAGAGAAAGGGTTAAATCAAGGAATTCTGTCCTTAGAGGTATTATAGTACCTGCAATATTGCAAAAGTATTATCATGTCTGTGGACATCAGGTAAAGATGGGGAAGATAAAGTTGTTCTCCACACACACACAGTGGGCTGTACTTGGATCATATTTGTCCCAAATAACTTGTGGATGACCCTAAGAACTACAGTAGGTGACACTCTGTGGCCTGTGATGGATAGAAAATCTACCCTAATAAAACAAATTTAGCAATTTCTTCTGGCTGGGGCATATTCAAAGCAGTTAATGGTTTAAATCTATATATATAATTTTTTTTTTCTTTTTTATGAGAAAGGGTGAAAATCTTTTATAATTATCTTAACTGTATTCAAATTTGGACAAACAAACAAACTGTCTCTCATTATTCAATGCTGATAGGCTTTGCTCCTGTGGTAAGAGATTTCTTGGTGTAGGAGAGTCAATACTGTCAAACACCTTAGTCCAGAAAATTAAAATTTAAAAATTTTCATTTTGCTCCAGTACGAGACAATATAGGATGCAATAAGAAAGACTTCTAATCCTTATTTCATTTTATGTTCATGTGGTCTTGTAAATTATTTGCACTTAATACTTCCATAGTACTTTCATTTTTAATGAATTCCTTCTAAAATAAAGCATTGGGATTTATATATACAGCTTCTTCTCTACAATTCACTGGCCTATTCTAAGTATGAAGGTAGAGTATACAACTAGAGAAGCCCTTCCTGCTTTACAAACTGAGAAATGAAGAGTACATAGGGATGGTCACACCTCTAGGCATGTACCGTAACAACCATTTTTCAAAATGCATTAACACACAGAAAAAAACCAAGAAAATCACCAAGAAAATAGAATCCAGAAGCCGAAACTCTTCCTATTCAACTGTAATCAATGGAGTAGACCAAATACAGGGAAAGCAAAAAACTATATTCATATTATTTAATCATGGAGAGTAGAACAGGATTTGGTTAGCTGCATATAGGCCTTGGGTGACAGGTCAGCTGTGCAGCACATCCCAGCTGGACTCCAGCCCCTCCTCAATGGGGGTCAGGGTTCCTTGTGTCTTGTCTTTCACGTGGAGAGCATCCACAGGATAGATGCGAGGCATCCTTTGCCCAGAAGCCTGCTGGGAATTCCCTGAAGCCCAAGAAGAGGTACAAAGGATCCTGGGATCCGTGCTCAGTGTCTGTTATGTCCTTTCACTGAATGTGGTTGAGAAGCAGGAGATGAGGACACTGCATTCCAGATTGGTGCAAAGTTATTTTATCCAGAAAAGCAACAGAGCTGGATGAGGCAAACCAGGAGAGAAATGGGCTTCTGCATGCACTGGGAGCCACTGGGGCAAACACAGAACCAGGGGCAGAATGATGAAGAGGACAAGAAGGCTCTTAACCCAGAGCTTGTAGGGGGAAGGTGGGAAGAAAGGGGCCTCCCTATGGAATAGATCATCAGAGAGGGATTTTGTTTCAAATTCTTTTGCATTTTACTAAAAAAGTTCTGTGGCTTCTCTGCTTTGCAAAGTTTGACAATCACCTTGATATTCTTATAAAATTTAGGTCTAGATTTGTCAAGCCCCTTTGGTGTTTTTGGGGCCCTCTGTCTACGAGGGAGGTGTTGACAGGCTCAGCTTTAAGTCCTGGCTGACTCTGGGACCCATCAAAGACACTTTCCAAACCCAAAGAGAAAATTACCCCCTGAAGCAGGAGGCCATAAAGCCACTATAAATATCTCAATTTGTCACACACCTTCTCTTCTCTCTGCCTTCCCTTCCTTCAATTGCCAGCTCTTGATCTCCTTTACCTTCCCAGAACTGTTTCTTCTGCACCCCAAGAAGTCAGGTATTCCTAGGAATGAAGATATAAGCCATAAAGTTCCTATCATATTTATTCTATAGCCTACCTCATAGTCTTACACTGCTGTGAGATAAGATGAATGATTACATAAAGAGAGGGGTTGTTTCAAGTGAGTCTCTCGGGAGCCACGGATATTCCTGAACCAATCTGGGGTGGTTGCTATAGAGAATCATTAACCCGTCATTACAGAATAAATAACATGAGAGTCAGGAGAAGGTCATACCAATCCTGTCCCTTTTTGTAAACTTATCTTTAAAGTGTCTGGTCAATGTCACGTCTCACCTGCTCACCTACACAGCCGTTAGCATTTCTGCTCTGTTCTGCTTATCCTGCAGTGCAGTAAATCTGCAAAGCAATGCCATCCTGATCATGCAGCTGTAGCATTGCCCTGTACCCTCAGTGCCTGCCCAAACAGCTATTCTGTGTAGGAAAAGTCTTC
Organism: Certhia americana; assembly: GCA_018697195.1. NCBI lineage: Eukaryota > Metazoa > Chordata > Aves > Passeriformes > Certhiidae > Certhia > Certhia americana. The sequence goes on along the minus strand of CM031857.1, from coordinate 31,875,854 downwards.
ATTATTTCTAATGAAAAAGTTTAAATTTAAAGAGGAATAATGTTATCATTACTATTTAAATTCTTTATTACTTAATTTTTAGTACAAATAAATGGGCACTGGCTAGTGTGCCTAGCATTCAAGAGAATGTTTAGCCACAAAAAATACACATTTGCAATGAAAAATAACTTTTCTTCCATTCTTGATCATTGCAATTTCCCTTCAGATTTTCCAAGCTATTGCCCTCTTTGTGCTACAGCATTTTATAGCTAATATCACTGTCAAAGTTGCAAAGTGCTTGCATTTAAAATTATCTCTCCTGGCAGATGCACCTGAAACAGATGCAAACTGTTCCTCTAAAGAACTAAATATCTTGGTCTTTTCTCTTTATTTACACAGAGGAAATGGCTTTCACCAGCCTTTTCTGGCAAAAAGCTTATTTTATCCTTTTCTTTCAAAGGTCATATTTGTATGAAACTAAAGCAGTCCCTTAGGACAAGGAAGAACAGAAGTTCCTGCCTGTCTAAACCTGGTCATTGAACAGAAATATCAGTCCATGAAGCCTGTGTACTTTGGAAACCTGATCTGTTTTAACAACAGAAGGCTGTAGTTAATTACAACTGGACCAAATTTAGCAGTTGGGCTGGGGATTAAAATTTCATTGCTATTTATAAAACACCCAAAAACATGATGTGCAGTGTATTGTGCATCTGCCTAATGTCAAATAATCTGTACTCGGTAGAAGTTCCCGTCCTTGTTGCCCAGCAGATAATGGTGAAAAAACAGGTGGTACAGGAAATTGATTTTTTTGAGGCTAGGGAGAGATTTGGGAGTGGGGAGTGATAATTCATGAGGTACTTAAGACTATTCACAAGATTCAAAGTTTGAGGGAATTGATAATGAACCTCGATGTTCTTGGAGGTCTTTTCCAACCTACATGGTTCTGTGATTCTATTCTATGAATAACCACAATCAGAAACCTGAAGGAAAAAACCTTTAAAAATTCCAAAGACTGATGTTTACTACAATTCTAGTTTCTTTGTCTCCCAGCTGGAATTCTATTTCAGAAATTAATCATTTCAAAAGAGTGATGGCAGTTGAAATAGAGGAAAAATGCTAAAATGGACAGTAGAAACTTTCAGTTAAATCAAAAGTTTTTTATTGGCCTGAATACTATTTTCAATGGAAATACATATTACAAGGCAAGAAAGTGGGCATTTTGGTTCGGCCCAAAAAGAATACATAGTGAGTTTACATATATACATATAAATTTTATGTATGTATACTGTTTATTTATTTATTTACATCTGGTATCAAGATCAATAGCTTCTCATCTCTTCAGGTTAATACAAATATGAGCACATGAGATGGAGGAAGGGAGCTTGGGATCCATTTCAAGTGCATCAGCTTTGGGAAGGCTTGGGCTCCAGTCAGAACAATGCCAGCTTCTAACCTCTGGATGTACAGATATCTACAGAGCCAACCTGTTGTATCCATCAAACAATGCTTCCATTTATCCTTTTGATGGGGAATTGTGGCTAAAATAGAGACTTAGACTAAGTAGTTACGTACAGCTGGTAACTAATGCATGGTTGTCTGTAGCAGCCTGAGCAAGGTTTAATGGAGCTTTATTGCTTTTCACAGACTTCTGTTGTTTACAGCTCTATTGTCCTTTACTATCTACTGAGATTATTTTAAATATTTTTGACACTTTTGTTAAAACAAAAACACATTTACTAGTCCTTAAGACCTGAGGGTTTCTCCTTTCCTGGACTGCTGGATTGAAGGCTGCTGCTTTTTCCATTTTGGGGTCCACCCATGAGCAGGACTGAATGTGTAATCAATCCATGCACACACTGTGTTAACAGACCAGCACAAACAGGGAACTATACCTTTAACAACACCTGCAGAAACACAAGCAGTATAATGTCACACGGACTTCAGTAGTGTTGATGGCCCTGCCCTGTGCTTTCCTCTCCAGCTGATCAGGCTTCAATATTATTCCTACTTCATATTCCACTGCTTTTCTATTTTAGTATGCTGGTTCTTTCACCACTTTTGTCTCTTCACGAATGAACAACCTGCACCCAATTGTTTCTCTCTATTGCCCCAGTTTTGTCAAATCTGAACTCAAATATTGTATTTCTGCTACAGCTGCTCATGTAATCTCAGCCCTAACCAGTCTTATTGCTGCTGCTGCTGTGTGGGCACTGCGCATAGCCCTGGCATGACTCTGCTCCCCAAAACCTCCTAAGCACCCGCATCTATGCATTTGTGGATTTGGGCTCTGTCCGACCAGACTCCTCCTTAAACATCCATAGAATCCATCCATCCCTTCAAGCTTTGGCCAGAGTCTCAGAGAGCAATTTTCTGCAACCCATGGTTTCTTGTGTCACGTCCAGTGCTCGTAGCAGCAGGCGTGGATGGTCAAGTGCTGCTACCTTCCTGAGAAGCGTCTCTGTAGGCAAGCGCACCACTTGCTGCATGCACACACTACTCTTGGGTCAATGATAAGAGCAGGAAGGGTCTTTGTACGGATTTCCACTGGCAATTCACTTCCCATGCAGCCAAGCCCCCCAGCAACAAAGACAAAAGATGCGGCCAGGTCCAGTTTTAAATATGGGGTAGCAGGGGAGGAGCAGGGTTCAGGATCCAATGGGTTGAGGGCTCAGGGGTGGGACAAAGGCAGGGCAAAGGGTAACAGCCAATAGGGTAGTGAGGAAGGGAGAACATTCTAGAGTGCAACAATATAAGGTAACCAGGGGGCTGAGCTAGGAGAACAAGGGTGACATCAACTGAGTAAGCCAATAGAATTTCAAAGATTTGCACGCGCCCGGGAAAAGCACTCATGTCACTCTTACTTAAGGGGTTTCCCTTTGACTTTCTCTGCCCTTTCAGGGCAAGGGGGTTCTTCATCTGGAAAGCTCCCCTGCCTCTACATAGTTGCTATTTTCTTGCTCAATCAAAGAGCATAAAGCTCATCACAGAGAATAAGTTAATCACCTGGATAACATTCATTAACAACTCCTTGTATCTATGTCTTTATCACCCACTTTTAAGGTTAGAGCCAAAGCTTCCAACCTCAACAGACACCTTCCATGAGCCTTGGATGAAATCTTTAATGCTACTGCCTAACTTTGAAAGATAATTGGAAACCTTTAATACTAAAAGAGTGAGTATTTTGCCGCCATCTGGGGACAAGTAATTTTCTCTGATCAGTAGAAGTAACCTTCCACATGAAGCAACTCTAGTAACTGGGAATCAGATACCAAATACATCTGCTTAATGTGTTGGTTCTTTGGTTTGACCATCTGGCACTCAGGTAGAGGTGGATTAAAAGCATGATCTTTACAATAAAATTGATTCCCTTTGGACTGAATTCCCCAGGTAACTGTAGTATCATTATTTTCCCATTGCCTCTGTTTCTGGCTTTCAGACTAGAAATTTAAATTTAAAACTGTTTAAGCTAGAGTCATGTTGGTTACACTTGAGTTTAATTTCTAACTAGAAAACAGCAGGAAGTGTTTCTTTCTGACATTCCCCACCTCTTAAAATCAATGCAAGACTACAATGGATGATATCAAGATATGAGGAGCACTCCATAAATCAGAACTAATTGAATTAACATTTCATCTTCTCTAGAATTATTCCTCTTTAGCTGACAGTACTGTATCTGTAAGAGTTCTACACATTTAGCTCATTAATTCAGACATAAGGATACTACCTAATTAAGTTCACATAGTCCCAGAGAGTCTTTAGAAAAATGTTTGCATTTAGGGGTCCCAGTTTATTTTATAAACTGCTATTCATTAGAAAAAAGTTAAATTAGTTCTCTTTTGAGTAAGGCTAGTATTTCCAGCATCAAGATTTGGCTGAGGTCAGAATCTATTTCTGGTGTTCTCAAGAAAAATTGGAAAAGACAATACATTGGATGAACACTGATATATTGATTTAATTTTTTAATCTCTTGGCATTACTGATACTACACAGTCCTACACTTTCTAGTGTGGTCCACTTTCCCCCTTTTGACCTCCAAAATTGGTAATGTAATTTTTAATATATTAACAAGGAAGAGAAGAACCACATCATTAAAGCAAAGTTATTTTTTCTATGTTGTGAAATGTTATGCTCTGACATTTCTGACAATTTCCTCTTTAAACAAAGTTGCAAATGCATTTCTTTGCTTGTATATGTATCAAGTTCCACATACTTGTAATGATTGGCATCTTGCCGTAAAATAAAAGCCTATAAAACAATTAGGAAGTACACAAGCTAATAGTAAATATTAGATCTTTAATGGACTTTAATTAAATTATTCTTATTTGATTATAGATGTTCAAAGTAACTTTTTAGGAGTCAGCTTTTTCCTAGATATGGCTATCCATGAAAAAAACTTAAAAAAAAAAAACTTAAAAAAAAAAAAAAAAAAAAAAAAAAAGGAAGCCATCATTTTCTGTTTATTATCGAGGACTAAATACTGCAGGGAATGAATTTTCTCTTCCAGAAGAAAAGTATTAACATGTGCAAAAATTAAAAGCCTTAAAAAGCAATAAAAGTCCTTTGCAGACTTTTGATGAAACACAAGCTTAATCAAATAGTGAAAAAGGTGTGGTAGGTTCTGGAGTCCTGATATTTAGTACTGAAACATGGATATCTTGGTTACAGAGAAAGGGTTATGATGAATCCAAGATAATAACGATGGGAAAAGATCAAATTTGAGATTGAGAGCTGTACAGCCTGTCCAGACTGGGATAAATCAATCTCAGTTAGCTTTGTTTCTGAGTCTAGACAAGGCCTCTGTGGCAGGCAGTAGGGGGTGAAAGGAATGCTCAGCTAGATGACCCCAAATAGGAATGTCAGCTTTTGTACAGAATGCAGCAATAGGGACTAGTTGAAAAACAGAAAAAAGAAAATGCTGGAAAATTAACAGCAAGTGGCTTATGGGAAATCCAAATATTATCTAATTCTCCGGTGTAAATATTGTATATTTGCAATTGGTTATTAGCCTGAATTCAACCAGGAGAAGAAGGGTTGTTTATGTCCTACCTTACATCATACACTGCAGCACCAGCTTTACCAGTGAATTATAGCAGATGGTGGAAAACTAGAGAATTTCACCTGAATGCTACAGACAATCTGGAATCTGAATTGATAAAGAAAAATGTTTAAGAAATAAATTCAGCCCAGTTTTTACCAACTCAGACATGGCCTACACATAGATTTTGCTGGGGAGGCACAACTGAGCAGATATGTTTGAATGTAGATCGCTCACAAGCCTCACATGCTTCAGCGGAACTGGGACACTGTCTGTTCCCTCCTGGTTTTGTTACTCTTACATGTTGTACTTTGGAGAGCGTGATCCCAGTTGTCCATTGCTCTTAAGACTTCTACAGAGCTCAAGGAACTCTGATTAATTTAAGCTTTTTTTTGTAAGAGGCAAGTGTGCAATTTCACAATGAATCCAGTAAAAAGTTCACTTGGTAGCAAATAACTCTCCCTCCAACCTTCAAAAGGCTTTCTGAGCACAAAGGAAATAACAATGACAACCATATAGATGCCATAATAAGCAGGTTTATATGCTTTTCGCTGTCTTGGTTTCTTTTCTGTCCTGTGTGTTCCTAGGTAGTAGGTCTGAGAATGGCCAGTATGGCCAGTCACAGCATTCCCACAGAGCAAAATCTTCATCTGTGAGCATATAGCCAGAATTTCTGAGTGTTTTGGAGGCAGGTTATGTAACTCATTGAACTCTTAAACTCTCACAAAAAAAAAAAAAAAAAAAAAAAAAAAAAAAAAAAAAAAAAAAAAAAATTAGTAAAACTTTCAGTATACATGATGGAGTAATGAACCGTCAAGATTTATCAGTGCATCTTTACAGACAATTGTGTAACTCAGAATTTTACTATTCCCAAGGATATATTTGCCCCAGATTTGGGCCACCAAAAGCCTTGTGTTGTACCACACCAATCTTTCATACAACTTCCTCTCTCAAGAGGTATGATGACTTTGTTCTCCAGATCGTGTAAATCCACCCTGGCTCATTTAATTCAGTTGAACATCTGAAAACCGCCTGAAACCAACACTTAAAACCCAAGTGTACACTTTTAAATGCATACCAAAAAACTCCCTGCATATTAATTTAGTTCCCCGAGGCCTCCCTTCTAGACCAGTGTACCTAAACAGAATTCATTATTTGCCAAATATTTCACAGATCTACACAGATGAACTGTTCTGGTTCACAGTTTAAGATGAATTATTATGACCATGCCTTAACTTTTAATCAAGTATGTGTGTACTAAAAACCTTGCACATCTCATTCCAATGGAGAAAAAGGAGAGTATTAAGAATGCAAATGAAGAGAATTTTTTTAAAGGAGACCTCTTCCCCTTCCATTTAAAATAATATTGTATTTTTTAATAAAGAAAAGATTATCATTTTAATGTTACACCTAAAAGAAGCTACTTTTTTAAAGGTGACAAAACAACCCAACCCTTCTTAATAATCCTATTCATGTTCTCAGATGAAAAAATAAAGGCTGCTAATTTTTATCACAATGTTCATTTTGTAATCAAAATTCTCACAGAGATGCTGCCATGTTTGTGAAATGTGGGCCTCATTGTATTAAGATAAAGGAGGTTTCTATTCATGCCACAGATTGCTTGTCTTTTGAGATATATTTTGTAGTCCATTTAGTCCATTTCCATAGCATGAAAAGAATGGAGAATTGTAATTAAGTGCAGTAGCGTATACAACACTATAATCATAATTGCTAGAATTATATTCACAATTTTCCTCACATGTTTTGCAGATGCATTCTCTTTTATCTACATGCCATGTAGTTCATATTCCCATTTTGTAGAAGTTGCCATCAATTTATTGCCACATGCTTTGTGTGTCACCATGTTTTTTTTCTCCTCTTTGTGGAGGAAAACAAGGGTCCGATTCACTAGAAATGTCCTGTGGATTTTGTTATCTCTCCACTTCTCCAAGCCCTGAGGGAGACCATCCACTTTGCATCTGGTTTGTCATTTTCTCAGCCATGTAATGGATTATCCATTTTAAAAAACCTGCACCAATTGTATGCTCAGCCCATCAGCCTGGAAGTTCCAAAAGTGCAAAGTGCTTCTCCCTGGGCACAAACTGTAAAATGCAATTGGGAACAGAGATTTTATTAATTGCTAGTGGCATTTGTAGGCCTTATGTTGAAACCTGAAGGAGTGCTGTAAATGGCATAATTTGTACCAATTTATAGTGTAAAATGAAGGTCTCCATCCGGCTTTAGTATTAGTTACTGAGTCCTAGTAATTCATAGTTCATAATATATCAGGATTTTTTTCTTTCGTTGCAAAAACCACTCTATGGAAAGTTAGAAATTATCACATATTCTGGAATATGGGCTTGGTTGTTATTGCTGGCTGCTCACCTTCTGGAAGGGACAAAGATCAGACTTCAGCATCTGTGAAATGATGGAGAGAATAAGTGCAATATTCCCAGTGAAGCATCAGGTGACATTGACCTTTATGGTCTTGAAGGTCTTTTCCAACCTCAGTGATTCAATGTTTCTGTGATTAATATCTCACTCTGGCACAAGACCTGGACTAAAAGCCTGGATCTATCATTTCTCCAAAGAACTGGATGTGTTTCCCCATATGGTCAGGACATTTGGTTAGGTCACAGGGAATGAAGAAGAGAGGCTCAAAGACTTCTCTTTACTGTTTCTCTGTACTCCCTTCCTCCTACCTAGTACATAGAGTGTTCTGCATATCCTTTGCAGCTTTTTTATCCCCTCCTTTTAATTTTTTTTTTCATTTATTTGCAGAATCTCTCTGCCAAGAAATGTGGCACTGCCTGGATAGCCTCTTACATCCAAAATAAACTCTTAAAATATATCAGTGGTTACAATTTTGAGATTTTTTAATGCATCACATTTGCTAGTTTCAGAGCACTTGAAATATCTTACACAAAAAATTAGACGAGTATATCCAGTGACTGACTTCTCCCCTAGTCCCTGCACGGCTGATGATGTAATCCCATTTTAACATCTTCTTCTTATCATCTCAAAGTCCTCTGAACAAAAGAAATCAAAGGTTACATGTGAATCTTCTAATGGATACATACCAGTCTTACTTTCATTCCCCAAGGTATCTTTTGTTCAAAGTTAGTTAGAATGTTAAAACATTACATGTTTTCTTGCTCTGTTTTTCATTTAAACTTTTGACTGGCAGACATTTCCTTAGGTACACCTTTTATTCTCTTGAGAAATAATTTGTCAAATTCAGAGCAAAATAGGGGGGTTGTCGTGCTATTTTGTCCTTCAGGAATGCATTTATGTTCCATGTTTATATTCTTTATTTATAACAGTTAAAAGCATAAAATATTAACACTGAAATAGGATCTTTGAGGGATAGTGAGTTGAAAGAACAGTTTGGGATAGAGAGAGGGAAAGCATCCAAGAACAGATATTTGATTTATTTTGTAACTATAACAGCTGAAACACAACAAACATTTTACAAAGAGCCACAGTGGGTTTATGTTGAAGTCAGCAGAGTCCGTAACAGAAGACGAGCAGAGCTGGTGTTCACCAGTCTTGTGTGTATCAAACACATACCAGAAATGTATGTTGGGTTTCCTGGAAAAGATCCTGGTGGGATCCTGAGGTCTGAGAGTTACTCCTCCTGGTCACTATGAGTCCAGCTGTGGACACGGCTCAGTGGCATTCACTTGCAGCCTAGAAAGCTGGCCATCAAAAGCTGAGTGACCAGCAGGATCAAGGGAGGTGTTTCTGCACCTCCACTCTGTTCTTGGGAGACCCCACCTGCAGCACTGCATCCAGCTCTGGAGCCCTTAACACAAGAAGGATGTGGGTCTGTGGAATCCTAGAGGAGGGCCACAGTGATGATCAGAGTTCTGAAGCATCTTTCCTGTGGAGACAGGCTGAGAGAGTTGAATTTGTTCAGCCTGGAGAAGAGAAAACTACCGGAAGACCTTAGAACCCCTTCCAGTACCTAAAACGAGTTACAAGGGACCTGAGGAGGGACTTTTGTCTAGGGTATGTAGTGATAGGACAAGGGGGAATGGCGTTTAACCTGAAAGAGAGTAGGTTTAGATTAAGAATTAGGAAGAAATTCTTCATTGTGAAGGTGATGAGGCACTGGGACAGATTGCTCAGGGAAACTGGAGCTGCCCCATCCCTGGAAATGTGCAAGGCCAGGCAGGATGGAGCCCTGAAAAAGCTGGTCTAGTGGAAGGTGTCCCTTCTGGCTCAAACCATCCTATGATTCAGTATTCCTATGAACTGTGCCTTCAAATCTCAGTGTCTGTAAGGATTGCATGGTTCAAAGGACAACCTGTGTTGAGATGTGAACTTTGAACCAATCAAAAGTAATTTGCCATCATAGAAGGAGTGGAATTGAATGCTCAAGGCAGGATAATGATATTTCCTGTTTCCACATCAACAGTCTCAGCTTCTCAGTCTTTAGTCTTAACCCTCAAATCTGCCCTCTAATGCAGGAAAACATTTTCATGCACATTTTAAAAATAACAATACTTAAGGCAAGAAATGGAATCTGGTTCCTGCCTAGAGCCTCAAGGATATCAGAACAAAAGCCAGGTTGCAATTCCTGACTCCCAAGTCTTACACACAGGTCACCCCACACCCCCCACCTTAACAGGGTATAAGCCACATGGAGTTTCTGCACATGCTCGTGCGCCTGTCTCTGCATTTACTTTAATGGAAACCATGATAAAATATCCACTATTGCACCTTGGAATTCACCCCATTTAAAATACTTTTCCTTCTGTGTCTGTGTTTGCTCTAGAGATGAAATAGCAATTTATGTGTGACAATTTTCAGCATCACAATGCAGCTCCTTTAAAGATTGAAGGTAAACTTTTCTGAAATTACCCAGGTATTTTGTGCTGCTACTGAAAGCTTATGTCTAATTTGCTCTGTTATCCACACACACAAAAAAAAAAGTCTGTCTGGCAGAAAGCCTTGTTTCTGTGCAGGGTTTTGGGTGTTGATGGGTTTGGGTTTTTTTAATTACAGAATCAGAGTGTAGCCAATCATGAGACTATACTAAATAAAAAGGTGCTTCTGCTGCATTCAGCACTCAGTCAAAACAAGAGGGAAGAGCCTTCATTTTCTGTGTGAAAATTCACTAATCTATTTTTATCCCATGGTGCAGGACTGTAAACAAAATAATTTCATAGTATCCATTTCATTTATCAGTGCTGAGAAATTTCAAAGCTAAAACCTTAAAGCTTTGAAATTGCTTCATTGATTCTACCTGTATTTTGACATGACATCAAGCCAAAAAAAAAATCCACTTTTAACTGGGAACATGTGAAGAGTTTGTCTTAATGGAAAAAGGTCTGACCTGGATTCAGAGGATATGTATTCATTTTCCCTTTAACCTATCTGCTTGATGTGATTTCATCTAGCACATGCACTAAAAGATAGCACAAAAGTAGAAATAGAGAGAGAGCTCATAGACTCAACAGAAGTTGTAACTGATACATTGATGTTTCCCAATAGACTGGCAAAACAATTTTTTTGAAATAAAAAAGTACCCTCTCCAAGGGTGTTTGACTTACAGACAGACTTAGTCTCCAATAGAGTGCTTCTCATTTCATTTTCACTCTCAGACTTCATCTGGGATTAGGAAAAAAAAAAAAAAAAATCCTTGTGTTACTTGAAGCTGGGATGCTCATAACTGCCAGGAATTTCACTATCTGATGGATTTTTACAGTCTTTGGAGGTTTGGATATTCTCCACAGGAGAGGCTCAGTTCTTGGAAGCTTATCTGAAAATCACTGATTATTTGGAAACACAGTGAGCAAGACAGACCTTCATGAGATGTCTAATAATTCCTACTGGCTTTGGGCACCCTTTCATCCTTTGTGACACCAGTCTGCAAGTGCATGCCAAGAAACAATCAAAATACATTCTTGAAAGTTACATGTAACTTAAAACAAGTAATTTAAAAGTTATGTGATTCTTTGAAGAGCCAAGAAGCTTCTTTGGGTGTCTCATCGTTCCCTGGGCTCATCTATTGCAGCTCATCCTCCACAGAACGCAGGGCAAATATGAACAGGTTGATTCAGTGATGTGTTGGAGACACCTAAGCAAGTTCAGAGTTAGTTGGGGAGACAAAAGGTGCTGTTAAAGAGTAATTATATAGGGATCATGCTGAGACTGAAGGTGGCAACCCTCAAAAACCGTCATCACCTTTGATGTTGTCATACTGTTTTCCATTCTAAAACAAGCAAGAGGGATTTTTCATTGTGCTCATAACACAGAACAAGAGCACCCTGAATTTCCACACCCCTTGAGGTGCAAACCAGGTAGTGCTTTAAAGTCATGTCTGTCTTTTCCTAGACTGGTATGATCCAGGCTCTGCAACAATTGAATAACCTTTTTGTCTCTCTCTACTCACAATCAACTGGAAGGAAGAGATATTTATTTGAGTCAAAAAGATATTAGAAATAGGATAACCTAGGGAATTAAAGTATTAAGAGCAGTGGCCCTGGAAATGGGAGACTGAGAATACAGATGGAGAGAGGTTAAAGGGAAGCAAGTGGGCTGGGTATTGTGTGTGCATCACAAGGTGTAGGATAAAGGTAGAATAACCTCTCAAATGTTATAAGATCCACAAGTCTCTTTCAGGAGAAAGGTAGAACATTACTGTAGGTCTGAGGTTGATGAGGAAACTGAGGCCAGATTACAAACAGGAGGGAATAAAATGGACTGGAAGAACAAAATAGATTGGGAGGGATTAAGACTGGGGAGAAGTGTGTGAAAGCAAATCTGGAGTTATTGAAGGGAGACAAGAGGATTCAAAAGGATGCACTGAAACTGAATAATAAAGGAGGAGATTGAAAGGCTGAGAAGGAAGGAGACAGCCACTCTGGGCTAGAAGTCTGGGAGTAGCATTAGGAAACACTAGAACAAGATCCTTTCATTAGCAGAGTCATAACAGATATGGGAAAATAAACAGCAGTTAAGAAAGGCTGATAATTGTGTTCATCTAGAGAACCCATTCATACTGCTGGTGTTGTCTGTGTGGGGAATGATCCTCTGCTTGGTACTGTCAGCCCACACGGATAGTCTGCACACCTATCAGCAGCTGGTTTACTGCCATGTTGCTCCTTTTAACAGCCTGAAGAGATTTTACCAGTGCAAACTCTGCGATTCGCATTTGCAGCATAAACATTTATAGGACTTGCAAAAGGTGTGCCAACCATGCCTTAAGAGACACATCTCTGCTCTTGCTGTTATCCCTTATTTTAGTGACGGCACTCTGTGAAATCATAGCATCTTAGGATATGTTGGGTTGGAAGCAGCTCACAAGGACCACTGAAATCCAACTCCTGGCCCTGCACAGGACAGCCCCAAGAGTCACATCATGAGCCTGGGAGAGTGGTCCAAATGCTTCTTGAAGAGCTGAAGAAGACCTGCTTTTCTGGTTTTGCCTCCTTCATTTACATTGTGTGGTTCTGAGGGAGTGCATCAATAGCCCTTAAGCAAAGAACAGTTCACGGTCAGGAGGTGGTAGAAATTTAAAAGAACCCACAAATCACTAAATGACCTTCTGTGATAGGGAACAAATTAAAAATCCTACTATCACCCTTGCCTGTGGAAACACCAGAAATTCCTCCTGCAGTATTGTGGGGGACAAGCTTTGTCAGGAGCATGCAGAACCTGAGGAGGATGTCCTCCAATTTCCCTGGGCTCCAGATTGAGAGTGCTAGTTAATAAGAGAGAAGTAAAGAGATTCAGCCTTACATGGTGTCTATGGCATGTACCACAGTTTAAGGATTAGCAAAAAAGCCTGTGCTTTCTCTGACCTGCTAACACTGAACTGTAATGTTCCTCTGCAACTACATGGATGCTATGTTCACATTACATCCAGTAAAAGCATCATTGTAATCCACACCTAATCTAGGTGAGAAAAAACTACACACAAGGAAGGAAAGTTTAATGAAGAAAGAAAGTGAGAAGGAAGTTTAACCAGGAGAAAAGCCATCTAGCAAGAGAGTTGAACAACAACAGCAACTGCAAAAACAAAAACCCAGAAGAAAATTCTTATAAAATATTTATACTAATTAAATCTTTTAGATTACCACTCAAAAGTTCTTATTTTTTAACTTCATTGGATGTAACTAAAGTTTCCAATCCTACCTATGAATCATATAGGTTTTAATACTATGTCAAGGGATGAGATTTTGCTTTCTCTTTACTATTGTAATTTTTGAAAATCTAATAAACTATGTGTGAAAACCCTCCCTAAAAGAATAATTATAAAAAAATTACAACATTCAAGCATCCCATAGCTAAATGCATGAGAAACCTTGAATCATTTTATTCTTTTCTCATACTCTACCCTGCCCTGGAATACAGCTGGAGTTCATGAATATTTTTGAAGCATTTCAAATGACAGAAACACCCATATGGAAATGAACAGAAAAGTTTGGCTTGATAATGTTCAGAAAAAAAAAAAAAAAAAACAAAAAAAAAAACCCCCCAAAACCCAAACATAGCAAAACAAAAACCCACCAAAACAAAACAGAAAAAGACCTCCATATTGTATAAAAACCAAGAAAACAACATGCTGTATCATTGCATTTCTGGGCCAAGAGAGATCAGGTCATTCAGAAAAATACTATATGATGAAATAAGATATATAAATAGAAACACACACACACACACACACATACATATATTTTATATATATATATATATACTCTCATTTTTATGTTTACTGAACTAAAATTCTCTGGAGAGCTTGACTTTTAACTGTTTGTTAAAACTATTCTTTCAGTGGGCTTGGGATGCAGAAGAGGGGCAGCATCTCTGTGTGATTGTGTCTATGTGTATTGCAGGTAGCTGCCAAGTTCATCATTATTGGATAAGGTTTAAAACCTAGAAATTTGTTTCCTTTGTTATTTAGGTCATATAAATTACTGTACCGAGGGAAAATGATTTCTGTGGTTGTCCCTTATGTCAGTTTTGGTATGAGGAGACTGATGCAACATCTTGGCCTTGTGCTGAAGATGTACCTCCACAACCTCTCAAATGTTATAAGAGCCACAAGTCAAACTGAAATTTTTCTTCCTCTGTTATCTCAATGAAACAACATGGTGATCCATCAAAAATGAAAATAAAAGAAAAAAAAGGAAACTATATTTCCTCTTTTTAGGAAATATAAAACACCAAATCATGAAGGACTTTGTTTCCTTTGTACAGTCCAATTTTCTAAGGATCCAGCTGAAGAATGTTCATCTACAAAGCAAGAATTACCAAAAAAGGCACTGTATAATTTTTTTATCAGTGTTCTCTTTACTACAGATTAATCCAAATACACATATTTAAAAAATGCAAATAATGCCTTCATATGCAACACAAAAACCCCTCCCGAGAAAACATTCTGCCTTGTAATATTTCTTCCCATGAGGTCAAAATGAGAAAATGGGACACCTATGACAGATGTTTCTTGTAATGCTGAATTTTGTGCTATAAAGGCACTCAGCCTCTACAGAATAGATCAGCAGCCCGAACACTTAAAAAGCAGGGCTGGTCTTCTTTCAAAAGGTGTTTCTGATTAATGTTGACAGATAACTGTGGAGCTGATGATCAATTAGTTAATGTTTGTACAGTACTTTGGAGATGTAAAACTCTGTAAGTACTGAGCATTGCTGTTATTACGAGTACACTTCAAGATCCTTAGGTAACTGTTGGGAGTACAGTAGACACGATCTTAATCTATTAATAGCCCTTTGTAAGTGCAGTAGTTCCAAGACTGCCAAAACATCCCTATTGTAGCATAATTCTTTTTTCTTTTCTTTTTTTTTTTTTTTTTTTCCAGATAGCATGAGTGTCATGAATGTTAATAGCAAGGAACCAAAATTGCTCCTGTCATCTTCTTCCCATTTTTATGCATACAGTGTATGAAAGAGTCTGTTTCCTTAAAATGACGGGAGAGAATCATATCCCCCTAAGACTCCAATCCTCTTCATAAGGTCTTTAATTTGGGATTTGAGTGCCAGATAATTAGTAGGTGAGGTAGAATCACACTGTTTTGTGAGTCCCATGGTCCAATTAGTAAATCAGATTGCAAAAGGCTATTAGAAGAGGCCTTTAATCTTACCAGTATTTTGCTGTTATTGCATATGGCAGACAGAGCATCCTGTATCAGGGACAGGAGAAAGGAGAAATTTAGCATCATAGCAAATGATCTGCTGGTGAAAACTGGTACAGCTCCTTATTTAAATCAGCTCAGAACTTGGATCCTGGCCTTATAGACACTTCACATAGTGTATGCAAATTGGTCTCCAGTAGCCACTAAGGATAAGTGGAAAGCTACACAGTGAGGATGTACGTGTCTATTGATGTAAGGCAAAACCCAATAGTCCAAAATCAGAAGTAACAAGCTTTCTGAACAAAGGAAGTCAGTTTAAATTCAATTAAGGCCTGTGAAGAAAGAGCAAGAAAATAATTGGGACAATAAAAATGTATTTTTGAGTTGTTCTCTTGTGTCTGCACATGCAGACATGCACAATGGCACTCTCAAAACCCCAAGTGCATACCAGTGTTGGTAACTTCTGAGAGACCGTTTGTCAAAACAGTGTGTTCAGAGGCAGGGTGGATTTGCAAAAGTCGTCACTTGACTGATTAGTGTTCACTTTTTCCAGCCTGCCCTGGCAAAAACACCACATCTGAAATGGGGTCAGCTGGAGCTGAAGTGACTTTCTGCCAGTCTGCACTGATGCTGGAGGGAGGTCCCCATGGTGTCACCAGGATCCAGAGAGTGAGAGCAGTGCAGGTCAGGAGAGGGAACTCATCAGTGCTGTGTTCCAGTTGTGCAAGAGGTGGAAAGGGAGAAGACAGGCTGGCAGAGATAGCCCAGGACCTTTATCCAGTGCATCACTGTATGCTGGGCAACCACTGAATCTCTGTTCTGTTCATGCTCCCTCCCCAAAATAAAGTAACAGCTCTGCAAAATGCTGCATGGATATGAAGCAGTGGCAATACCAATTCTGTTTACAGGAGTATTTGTTCCTCTCAGTGTTACAGAAGTCTGTTATTAGTCTCTAGATCTCATTTATTTTTACTCAGTGCTGTCCACACAATTGCCAGTTCTCATTATGAAAATAATTGCTGCCTGTATCACTGTGTTTTTGTTTGATAATATATTTCATGTTTAGAAGGGCCTATTAAAATTATCTAGCCTGACCTCCCACAGAAGGCAAGCATTATATTCTCACTGAGACATTCTTACAACTCTCACAGTGGAGCTGTTAAAAATACCAGCATATGTTCATTGACCACATTGACCACACATAACAAGGCATCCCCCCATCCATGGACAATTACTAATTTCACTGGATCCTGCAGTAGGGTGAGAAGAAAGAAATGTGTCTGTCCTTAAGATTATTAGTAGAATATGTGGAAGGCCCAGAGAATGAATATAGCTCCCACTGTATTTATTGTTTTTCCTCCACAGTCATCCTTGCTGTGATGACTAAAAGAAAATCTTCCTTTGTTGTGGTAATTTTCCACCACCTCTTTTTTTAATCAGTGTTATTTTAAAAATAATATTCAATTTATTTCCTGAGATGGGAGACCTCTTCCAAACCTCTTTGTTCCATAAGAACGTCTGCGTTGGTGTGACAGGATTTCTGCCTGTGCCATGGTCTGATCTTTCTCGATATTACAGAACACCCATCACTGTCATAGCCAGCAAAGCAGCCTCATGAAGATGGAAAGCCTACCATGTTAATTTTCAGAGCCATGCTCTCAACCTGCTGCACAGGGCATTAGCCTCACAGCTCCCATTAACCCCCACTGTGTTGAGTCAAGAACCAAGTGCATAAAGGATGTCAGGTATTATGCACTGGCAGTAATCAGATTTGCTGGTCACTTAGCCCTATCTGCACTTAAAAATATGTGTTTGGAATAAAAATATTGGGTAGCAGCAAAGCTGAAATGCTTGACAGCAGGGGTTGTTTTTCCAGACCATCTAAAATGTACTTGAGATGTGAACGTACGAGGAAAATTGTCCCAGATTACTAAAGCTGTGTTGGAATTTAAGTAGAATTTTACCCGAGCAGTCATTGGTACTGTTGTGGCAATTAAACTTTTCAGCACAGTTTTCCTGCATGTGTGGAGTTCTTTATGTGATTGTTTGCACTGTCCCCAGGCCATGGTCTCTCCCGAGCCTCCATTGTGCTGAGTGTTGGATAAGTCCAAATAACCAGACAGTCCTTGCCCTGTTGAGCTTTCAGTCTGTAAAATGACATCCTTACTCCTCAGCTTGGAGTCACAGTTCAAGAAAAAGCATTCTGGCTGGAGGGGAAGGAGCTGAAACTGCAGGAGTGGTTTTGTCTTCCCCCTTTCATGGAGGAACATAACACATAACAGCTGGCTCTCTCCTCTTCACCCCATGCTCCTGCTGTCAAATCCCTCTTGCTGCCATGGCATCTGACAACCAAACCTTTCCTTCACCCTCACCTTGGACTTCTTTTTTTACAGAAGCACATTATTAGCAACATAAATTATGGTCTGAGAATGGTGTCATTGAGCACACAGGATTAAAATTGCATGCTTTAAAATAAAAATGTCAGTCAGACAGGTGCACATAGCCAGGTCTGGGGAATACTCTTAACAAATATAAGATTTCTTCTAGCATGGAAGTTTGGAAGGAAAAGTATTTTCAAATTCATTTCAAGTTTGATTAAATAAGAAATTATTATCATATTTTTTCTAAATATTCCTACATTTTTAAAAAAGTAATCAAAGCTGAAAAAGGAAGATACATGGAAATATTAATTAATAAATGTTACTGCAATAAAATAGAGCATTAAAACTGAATTAAAAATGAAATATATTAAGCTTACTCAAAACAAAACAAAGTATTAGGGAGAGAAGTACGCATGGAAAATAACATTTTTTTCAGCTCTTTTCTCATCTAAGCTTCTTGATTTGTTTTAATAACCAAGCTTTAGAATTGTAGCAGTTATGCAGCCCTGTTTATTACTTGAATTTTAGGCCAGTTTTATTTAAATGTCATGGGAAAGGAGTTCCAGGGAAAGGTCACTTGTATTTGAAATTGTCCAGACAGAAATTCCCAATACCAAAACAAAATTACAGTGGGAGTTTGGTCTGAGGTCAGATTTGGGTTCCTCTTCAGCAGCAATTCAAACACCATGAACTTGTGCACGACATTTAGATTTGCAAATGCAATAGACTGAAGGAGTTATTTAGGTTATTTCAGGCTCATGGAAAGTTTGAAATGAATATTTCTTATCTGATTTTGAAAGCACTGCACATGTTATAATTAGACGTGTGATAAAACATCCCCATCCTTTCCAACTGGCATGGTGTCTCTGTTAGCCCTTTATTAGCTGTGAAGTTTGCATGAAAAATTTGCATTGTCTGAGAACACATGGAAACTTCAAATTTCAAGTGACAGTACAAGGGAAGCAGGAATAATTGTAAATCCCTTTTTAGGAGTGACACCAATGGTGGTCGTAGGTGACTGCTTTCTAAGTTCCTCACCTTTCTTCTCCAGGACCTTAGATGCAAAAATTACAAACTAAGCTAATTCTTTCTTAAGTAGTGTTTTAAAGTTCAATTCTAGTGTTTCCTTTAATTTCTTGTGTTTTCTTGATAATCAAAAAAAACCATGCAAGAGTTATTGTTGAGGGACAGCAGGGGTAGAAATTTCCTTTTTATTAAACTTTTGCTTTAATTTGCACATGCATGTACTGCTGTGGATCACAGAGAGGCATTAAGAGTTTTCTGGCTCTGGTACCTCTGCAGGGTTTCATCTTTGGTTTCTCAGCAGCCCTTATTAGATTATTTCTGCTAAATACTTTGCAGCATTCAGCTCTCACTTAGAGCCTGGAACTACTTGTCCCTTAGCTTGTGCCTGAGGATCCAGCCTTGAAGTACATTATTTTTCCCCAGATCTATTGTTTGCTGCTGGCACAGGCAAGTTCCAAAGGCAGGACACCAGAATGAAAAAAATTGCAGGCACTTCTTCACTGAGGTCTGAATGTCAAGCAGACAACTGTCTGCAGCTTACTCTCTTATTTCTTCAACAAATTTAGGGAATACAAATTTTTGCTGAAGATCAGGTCTATTTCGTGTATCAGAAATATGTGTCACACCAATATTAAGGTAGAGTACCAGATTACTTGGTTACAGCTAGAGTCCTTTAGCTTACCATCATGAAAAAAGAATTCTTGGTAGGACAGAGGGCCCCTAAGGCTGTGCAAAAGCAGTCATAAACATTAGTCTTCGATGAGAATAGCAGAGAAATTCCAGACAAACATTCTGGCTAAGATTGGACCACACATGTATTTTCTGATAGTGCAAGAGACTCTCTCTGAGAAGCTGTGATTGCAAGATTACAGCTGGATATTGCTGACAGCATCTTAGGCTTTTTTTCTTTCTTCTACAATCATTGCTAAATATGAACAAAAATCTTCTCCATTGTCCATAATTTGAGGCATATGAAATGGGAATATAACACATTAAGCAAAAAACCACAATGCTTGTAGGGGTAGGAGATCTTGTTCCAGTAACACACTGTTTATTTGCTCCATTTACAACAAATCTTCTGCTCTGGCTCTCATCTATTTTCCCCAAGTTTCTCAACACTTACATTGAAAAATTCCAACTGACCACTAAACACCCCAGGGTCCTGAGTCACTGGCAGTCCATGCAATGGACTTTTACAGGCATATCAGCAAGAGCTGAGGACTGAGAACTTTATGACTGTTCTTCCTGTGGTCCAAGCTAGCCCAGGAACTGTTCAAGTACATTTACCTAAGTCTGTGATTCATTAATTGTCCTAGTGTGGTCACACTTGGTTTTAATATTTCAGACAACTTACCCATCAATGTATATTCTGCAATTACACTCCTAACTGCAACCCAGATTTCTGCTGGCTCACATTTCACCATCACAGAGTGCTGTGCTAATAT
Source organism: Certhia americana (assembly GCA_018697195.1). NCBI lineage: Eukaryota > Metazoa > Chordata > Aves > Passeriformes > Certhiidae > Certhia > Certhia americana. The sequence goes on along the minus strand of CM031857.1, from coordinate 31,855,886 downwards.
ATTGACTCAGGAGCAGGCAGAGGTTTCCTTCACAGTCATAGGGCTGAGACCAGCTGTCACTTCTCAGTCATTAGAGTTCTTTCACTGGAAGCAATGCAGAAATAATGAACAGGTCATTGCCTCATCTTGCAGGGCTTCAGGACAACTTGAATGCACCATCTTGCTTGTCTGAGACTCCTGGGAAAGCACAGTTCACATGTTATGCAAGTTAAGGTGAAATATGGACTCAGTTTGCTGGGTCTGTGCCACCTGTGTGAGGCTTTGTCCTCCCGAAAGCCCTGGGAGTGTAACTTCTTAGAATCCCAAAACAGAATGAGAAAATCATTAAGGCTTGAAAAGACCTGAAGCTACCCAGTGGCATTTTGGTATTTTTATGTGTTCTTTCTTTGTGTACAGACTCATGTGAATGTCTCATCACTTTTAACACAGGTTTCTGGGCAGTGCTAAACAAAGGAAAATTCCCCTAAAATGCAATTATCTTTATTGAAAAAAAAAAATCAAGAGCTGAAATGGTCTCTTTTGTAAGATCTTTAGAAAATTTACCTTTGTGGATTTATAATAAAATGGATAGGCAATGTCTTTGAGAAAGCGGAGTTTGCCTTTTGGGAAGAATTAGACAATCTAAAAATTCCTCTCCAAAATGTCTCTTTTGTTGAGCAATTGAAGCTGCCATAATTAAGCAGTGTTTTGTTCTGCCACAGGTTTGTTTACATTTGAGAAAATGCAATAGAACAATTAAAATTTAATAATATGATAAACAAGATCTGAATAATTTATTCACAGCAAATAAAATGAATGTTGATAATCACTTTTTTTGAGACTAGAAGAAAAAACTGACTTTTAAAACTGTATAGAAATTTTGCTCTTTTGTTTGGAGCAAAATTTGATTAGATCCATAATCAAAGAAGAAAATATAAGTATTTTTACTTAGGGACAAAAGTACATGTAAAGTATGAGCTCATTTGAAATAAGATAAACTTGAATAATATAGAAATTATGAAACAGAAAATGCTGATTTGGAAGTATCATGTGCCAACTTTTCCCCTTAAAGTAATTATATATATGTGTTCTCTGATGTGCAGTTATGCATTTCTTTATACTTTCAAATCTTTTTTTATACTTTTAATGAAAATTATAGAGAAACTATTTTTTTGCTATTAACAGTAGTGAGGATCTATAAGATTAGCTTAAATAGTGCATGGCCAAGATTATTATTATTATTATTATCATTATTTGTTACACCAGTGCCTATAAACTCTAGATGAATAAACAGATCAGAATCACCTTGTAGTTATGGAGAAAGGCTTACAAATTAACAGAATGTTTTGTTATACAGATTCTAGAAAACCTTTTTCCCAACAATATGTATTTAAGTTTTTTCTCTGGAATGAACTGGAATAAGTCAAATGGTACATCTTCCATTGATAAAATATTTTCTATCTTATAATTAGTTACTTAGACAGTCATTAAATAAAGCATTCTTTATTTTCTTTTATATTTATTGGTTTTAAATATAGATGAACATTCTAAATGCAGGGAAAGAGTTCTTTGTGATTTGCAGCTCAAATTAATATGCTCAGAAACATTACTGATGGTTCATGGGTGGTTGCTTAACTCTGTAAGTCCTGGGTTTGGATGATTCCTGGGCCAAAAGCAGGAAAAAAAATATTTTTTGGCCATTTTTTAAAATAAAAGAGTGTCTCATTGAAAAGAGATAGAAGAAGTCCTTGAGAACATTGCGTAATCCTGACTTTAACATCTCAACAGCCCAATGCCCTAAATTTAAAGCATAGCCATGGGTTTGAGAGGATGTCTAGTCCAACAGTGTAGAATTATTGCTGCAATGCTAAGGAATGCAACAGAAACAACTATTAAACCCATAAAATGCAGATTCAAAATCATATGTGGACCATCTGAGACTTAATGTCTCCTGCAACCTGTGGAGAATGTGATGCAAGGTAGGACCAGGTCCTGTGTCATGCCAGGACTGAACTGAAAAGCAGCTGTCAAACAGCATAGCAAAACCCCAAGAAACTTAAAAAATAGCTCAGTGCATAAAGTGTTTTATCCCTGAAGGGCTGAGACTGTCTCCCATACAACCTGAACATTGTATTGTTTATTTTTGTGGAATCAAATACAATGAGAAAGCAGAAAAACAGAGGCACGTAGCACTACTCCAAACTGACAATAAAAAAAAATGGGTCTCAAATTTCTGGATTAATTTCCATTCATGTAAAAGGCTGTAATTCTATGTGATACACACAGCAAATTACAGAGTAATTCATGTAAATATTCATCTAAATGGTCAGTCTTGTCTTTTCCCTTTCTGTCCTGTCCCAGTCCTCCAACTTGGCATTAATCTGGAGAAAAAAAATCCAGAACAAAAGCCTCCTCATTTCTCCTGGTTGCCCAACTGCACAAAGATTGATGTTGAATATTTTGGTGCAAGTTTTCTCTTTTTATAGTGATAAATGAAAGCCTAGGGCTTGGGTCTGCAAAAACCTCCTTAATGTGCTGCTGGGGCAATGTATGGGAATGGTATGAAGGATAAAGATATCAGGGCAGATCTCAGAAAAATTCAATGAAACACCAAGCTGCTGAAAAATTTGAAGTCTGCAAGTCTCCTCTGGTCAGTGTTGAACCAGATCTCCATCATTGTTGCAGTAAATGAAAAGAACTTCTGACATGCATCATATATTTATGTCAAATGATACTTAACTGGTTCAGTGTATCCAGGAAAGTGATAAAACAGAGCAGATTTTTTGCTTTGGTTGGGGAAAATGGGTTAAAGATTCATTCCCTGAAGACTAGATAAGAAATGGGGCAAGGGAGTCTCCACTACACCATTCCTCTGGGTGTTAAGTGGACTCACTGCAGCTGAGCAGGAAGACAGCTTCTGTGAGCCTATACACACTCATAATATAGATGTGACGTTGATGTGCCAGGCTGGAAGAGATGCTTGCTGTGGTTACCAGAAAAAATAACTTTGAAATTTGAAAACATAAATTTGGACTTCAGGCCTAATAAATGTATAGTAAAAAAGATTTTCTGAAGTCTCAAAAATTTTTAAATAGCCAACAGAGTAGCTGGAATTAACTCACTGAAGTAGCCAGTTTGTGTTTCACTGCAAAATCCATGGCTTAACCTACAGTGCCAACTCTGATAATATCAGACATTTAGTGTTAACTGCCTGAGACTGCTAAAGCTCATTAACTAACCTAGAAGTTTTTTATTATTGCTGCAAAGTCCATAAATGAAAAGATACAGTCATCCATTAAGTGCACAGCATAAATCATTTGTACCTGGAGATTGCATCTTTCACAAAGCAAAAAGTCAAATGTATCAGTAATAAACAGCAAAAACCCAACAAAAACTCACTAGAACCTAGTAATCTTGGCAGGTTTTATTCTTCCTCATCCTTCTACCACTAACTCTTATACTTTATTCCACAAAAGTTTCTCATTTTTAGCTCTTTGTTATCAGTGAGCAAAAATGCCTCCTACAGATGAACAGATATATTTTTCCTCCATCTGTTGAGGCATTTTCTTTGCCGTGCTCTGGAAATTTGCCAAAAGGGAAGAAGATAACACTTCTGAACACAGGATGGATGGCAGACATAAATCCGATGAAAAGATGGACTACAGCAGCTGACTGATGATTTCACAAAGGCTGTTTTGTTGATTCTTACTGAACCTGAGGTTTTCTTCTTCAATTTGTGTCAGTGAGAACAAGGGTGTTCAAATCACTCACTGGAAGAAGTGCAGGGTATTTTTTAATTACATGACTTTTGTCCTTCTTGGATTTGTGGCACTCCAATTTAATGAAGCCAGACCTTACCATTACAGGCAGGAATTCACTTGGGGGAGTTAAGAAAGTGCTACAAAAGGTATCTGCCTATACTTCCAAGCAATAGCCAATTGTATTTTCACTTTTCACTGTGTGTGAATTACACAATTAAAGAACAAGATATTGAAAGAAATTGTCTTTGAAAGCCACTCAATGTTTATGGGGTTTGGTAGGCTCTGAAAAAAAACCCACACAAAACAGCTTGCTTCAATCAGGGTATCTCACAGGGCTGAAGTTTTTCTCATCAATTACTTTACTTTAAGATACAGGAAGAGTGGAAGGTGTTATTAATAATTTCAACCTGTGTGGTATTCTTTCATGGAATGTTTGGATTATGCCTTCCAAACAAGGAGGGCATACCTCACCAAGCCCAAAGTGGTGATTAACTCCTTCACATGAAATATCCATTCAAGCAGCAAAACTCTTTTGGCCCAAGAGAGGGCTTAATGTATGCCTCAGTGTTAGTTATGATGGCTTTGCTCTAAACAGCAAACACAGGTACTATTCCAACATGATGGAATTCATTGTGTGGTGGCTGCTAAAGTTGGATGATGCTCTTTGATTTACTCACCTGAGGATAAATCCACCTCCCAATGCCGAGTGGGAGTCAATGGAAAGGCTCCCGCTCTATCAGAGGTTTATGGATTAGGTCCCTCCTGCACAATTAAAAGTAGCTCCTTCTCAGAGAAAAAGAAGAGAGAAGAAAGCAAGCTCTAAAGCCAGTTAAGGATGCTCCTCATTTTTTTTTTTTTTTTTTTTTGAGGGCTGCTTTAGGCATTGTATTGAACAAGTATATACAAACAGCCTCTCAGCCTCTTGTGAATTACAATTGTTATATGATTCCTTTGATATAAAGACTTGGCTCTTTGCCCTAAATAACGCAGAAATTAGGGGGGTTTTGTGTTTTTTAAGATTTTCCATTCAATTACAAGCAGAACATTAAGTTTAAAAACTGTCTTTCTTCCTTAAGGAATAGAACAATCTATTCATGTCTAGGTTGGTGTGTCTCAGACACTCTTTTTTTCCCACTCTTAATTTATGTTGTGTTGAAACAAGCTTCTTTTTTTTTTTTCCTTTTTTTTTTTTTTTATTTTTAATATGATTAGCTTGTACAAATAAATATATCCAACCCTTACTTAGCAATTTATGAGAAGAGGGCCTCCTTTTACTGTCCACTTGTGAGTGTTCAGTGAGGTATTTTGCACTTATCTTTGCCCTCTACGGTTCTGTTAATATACAATATTAAAAGTCTTCCTACTTTATATGTGGAATTTCAACAGAGTTCGTATAATTAAAAGCAGAATGACAATAGGAATAGACATTAGTCTAACTAGATGAGCAACAAAGATGATTTGCTAGAACAAGCTGTAAACCCAAGTCCTTTTCTAGTAACTACATCGAGTTGCATTGATAGCTCTTTTACAATTTGCTTATAACAACATTGCAAACTTAGCATTGCAGCCTGAAGAAGTCAGGTCCTTCTTTCCAGAAGCTCCTGCTGCATTTCAGTAGCTGCAGTGGCTGCAGTGGTTTAACATCAAACTGGCCCCTAAGAAGGGACAAGGACAGGTATCACATAATCATAGAACCATGGAATCATAGAATCATAGAAAGGGTGGGGTTGGAACGACCCCACGATCATCTCGTTCCAACCCCTCTGCCATTGACAGGGACACTTTCCACCAGACCAGATTATTCAGAGCTCCATCCAACCTGACCTTGAACATTTTCAGGTATGGCACATCCACATCTTTTCTGGGTAAGCTGTTCCAATATTCAATGCCATCACAGTATTGAATTTCTTACCATCTAATCTAAATCTACCATCTTTCAGTTAAAAGCTATTTCCCTTTGTCCTGTCACAACATGCTCTAAGTATCCCAATAATAGGTGTCACATCCTTCCAGATGTGTCAGGAAGTTTCTATTCTCTGCAGCCCTTTGTCTCCCAGCACCACTATGGACCACATCCAGTCTTCACCTGTTGAAGTCTGGTTTATCTAATACCACAAGGTCATCTCCAAAAACCCATATCCTTCCTTGTTTTACATGCTTGGCTATTCTTGTCAGTTATTGTTTCATGACCTTCAATATGCTTTATGTTCTTACTATGAGGCTTAGAATATTTTCAAATATTTCTTCCATATAAACATCTCAGGATTATCTTTCCAAAAGGTGGGGATGAAAGAAGAGCAGACATGAGAATTATAGAAATGGAACCTTAGAAATATGATGCTTGCTGGAAATTATTACATCAAGGAAAAGAGCAGGCATGATTTCTACCTTTTATTTTTGGTAGAGCCTGTGATATAAGACACCCTGTGAATTTTTGGAACTTGCCCAAAAATTTTACAGTGTAGTATATTCTCAATAAGACAAAAAAGCAGGTAGATTAGTGAAAAAAGAAATTACAGGGGTTTTTTACACTTTTTGCACAGTAAGTACATGAAATTTTGACGGTACTTGTGCCCTGGGATAAGTCAAGTCTCTGCATTGCTTACAACTCATGAGCCTGGTATTCTGCTTTACCTAACTCCAGGTGGAAGATTTAGACAAATAGTCTACTTGAAAGTGTCAAAAAAATCTTTATACAAAGCAAGTACATTTCTAGTTTCCTTCCTTCCTTCCTTCCTTCCTTCCTTCCTTCCTTCCTTCCTTC